>JAXGGA010000620.1:0-205852 GCA_038373865.1 Uloborus plumipes
ACATTTGCTAAGCCTGTTGACTACCAATCTGATCATGACGCGGAACTAGTTGAACAGCATCCTGTTAAGTTCAAATGAATTATGATTGGTGATGTTAATAGTGTATTGATATTGGATAATCAAAAACCCGTTTGTAAGTAATTAAAAATGGGTTAAACGTAAGTGAGAAAATGAAACATTTTAAAGTTATTTAAATACGTTCCCAAGGAGATATACATAGTAAACTTTGATCACTGTGCGGATTATATTAAATCAAATATGCTGATGTTATGCTAAATGTTTTAATGCATAACAGTTAGTTAAAATACATTTAGAAACAAATACGCAGCCCGTTAACATAAGTGAAACATGCAAAAAAAATGTGAGAGCTATTTTATGATATAATCCCCTCATGGTCCTAAAACAAATGTTTTAGTTTATAAATACATGGTACTGCGTATAAGATGCCATTAGCGAAAAATAAGTCATAAGCATTTATAGCTGGTATAACCAAAGCATGTACTAATGTAAAATTATTTAAAGAAATTTCAGGAAATAAAAAAAAAATGCATCGCATTTTTTCAAAGTAAAAAAATTATCATTTTCTTTACTTCTGCTTTTTTCAATATTTTTATTGGTGTACTTTCGTGTACAATCATTAGTACTTCCGTTTCTTCAACATTCTCGCTTTATTTTTTTAATTGTAAGATAATTAGATTTAAATTTCTTTTTTTTTTTAATTTTAAAATTGGTTATTTCAAAACAAAAAATCTTACAATATATTATTTCTCTAGCCCGTTTTCTTTACCATG
This sequence comes from Uloborus plumipes, assembly GCA_038373865.1. Classification (NCBI taxonomy): domain Eukaryota; kingdom Metazoa; phylum Arthropoda; class Arachnida; order Araneae; family Uloboridae; genus Uloborus; species Uloborus plumipes. The sequence continues at coordinate 792 of JAXGGA010000620.1, forward strand.
GCAAAACTTTTTCATTTCCTTGTCAAACTCCATGATTAACACCTCATTTTAAAGCTTATCGTTCCGGCTATTGACGAAAAATAGACGAAAAATAGACTAACTGTCTATTTTTTTTTCTTTTTTCTTTTTTTTTTTTTTTTTTTGTCGCAAAAACTTGTTTATTCCGTTTTTTATTACACACTAGCTGCGTGGCCCGGCATTGCACGTGCTACCTCTGAATAAAAAAATAACAAAAATGATAAAAAAAATAATTCACTTGTATTATAATGGATATAAGTTGTTCGAAAACTTTATTAGAGCATAGCTGCTTCCCGTGGTTTCACCCGCGTTCTTAATAGAGCAATGTATTAAAAAACGTTATTTAAGTACACCACGATATGAGATGTATATGATAAATATATAGTAAAAACATTACACAGGGAAACGCAAAAATAAATGAACCGTTGGAAAAAAATAGTAAGGTGCCCAGATGATCAAATATGGATAGATATAACATTATTCAATATAAAGAACGCATTTTGAAGTACTTCTTTATGCACGATACTTTTAGTTTTATTTCGTTTATTATTGGCCAGCGCTCTTTACACACAGTTGCCAAAACAATATAAATTTTTCAATTGATATATAACGCTAGTGCCAGTGAGAGAATCGGTAGAAATCGTTGCCAGCGCTACGTATCATTTGTCTTCTAATCGCTGTTAAGAAATGTTGAAAAAGTGCAATCGCAGGGTAATGGGAAAGTGTGTCCTCTCCTCATCGACATTAAGTGTCCGTCATGCTGTGTAAATCCTAAGTATAAACAGGGTAATTATGAAGTGGGTTTTGTGGTATACGGTGGTCACCGTTTCAATCGTTGTCTTCGCAGATTTTCTTTTTGGCTTCACATATTGTTTCGGACAGCACGTTGAGTTTAGAGGATTAGGAAAGATGGTTAAAATGTTGAAGACAAAGGAAGAAGACTTTGAAGTCGGACTGAAAATTAAAAAAAAAAAAGGAAATGTTTGGCGAAGCAAAATGTATGTCTGTTGCTGGAATTTCTGAACTCATCGGTAAATAACTAAGTGGTGTACTGTTCATTGCTACTTTACTGCAGAAAATAAATAAAAAATAAATGAAATTAATTAAGGCATTAAATATGTATCATTTGGGTGTGTCAAAAGGTGTATGCAACAATTGGATATGTTTTAGCCATAATAAATTTTTGATGCATTCCTTCTGCTGAACTCTCTTGTACTTTTCGTGACAACGAGAACTTTTGCTATATTACCGATTCATTTTCTTAGACTAGCTTTGGAAAAAAAAAAAGATTTCTCGAATTCAAATTATGTTTTTCGCGATGACGAATTATGATAGGTGTGTGCGTGTGCATGTGTGATCCTTCGCCACCAAATTCAGCATAGTGGTGCAGTGGGACCGTGGAAGACTGCATTACCATGGGCTGCATGGGAGCTAGTCCTGGTTGGTGGAAGCGAGATGATGGCAGACCGCCACTCTGAAAGAGGGTTTACACGACGTTCGAGGTCCAAAAAGAAAACATATAGACATTTTTCATTGTTCAAAAAAACTTTCTAGTAATACTAGAAATTATCCAGGTGACTGGACTTCCATGACTTCTTCATATTCAAAACATTCAACTTTCTTTCCCTAGTCCCTTTCTGCATTTCTAAAACTGACTTATGCTATAGAAAAAAAGTCCTCTTTAATTTATCAAACTTTATTAAGTACTATTTGAGCATCTATTTTATCTAAACTAAAGAGGAAAACATAAATTTTTATCGAGAAAAAAATTCCCAAAAAGATTGACTCTTCGGTTTTCTTTCAGTATTGTTATGGCAAAATAGCTCATTTCTACGTGTTTCTTCGATGGACAGGTTGAAAGTTTTCTCGCCTTAAGCCACGCTTGTTCTTCAATATTTCTTTCCCTGGTGTACTATTCTACGAAAATGCTTAGATTCGTATTTTCTGCCACCATTTTTTTCGTCTTGGTCACTCTTGACCCAGTCTCCCTGGGGGTATCCACGTCTCCATCATCCAGTACATACATGTTTATAAGTCCTCCTGTCTTTATGCTTTTCCAGAGGTATTTTCCTTATTCCTTTCGCAATTTATGACAATTTTCAATTCTTAAACAATTTTCTTTCGTTGTGTTAAATGTATGTAGAGTTTTTTTATTTTTCGATTGCTGAGCATGTAATATAAGAATAAATTTCTCATTATTACTGGTACTTAAAATGTAAAATGGTTTTAATTGTTGTTTCTTTCTGCATTCGGATATCAAAAAGTTTTCATTCCGGAATGTCATTATTTTATATGCAGTTCATTTATACCTTCAAGCGCTTAAAAGTGTAACGCTTATAAATTGTAAAATTAATGCTATTCAAACTCATACTTTAAAATGTATTGCAAAGGTGTGTTTCTTGGTTACAAGAAATCCTCTTTTTAATTGTGAAAAAATTTCAAGTTTTCTGAGGCTAAGCAACGATTATCAAGAAGCGAGTTTTGCAGATTTCTTCGTACATGTAATCATTCAGTTAAGTTAATTTTTTTTCAGTCGCTATTTCTGTGCAAGATAAACTTATTATTTCCAAATAACGTTTATGTTTGAAACATTAATTGATTTCACTACAATCTTGAGTTTTTTTGCTTAAGACAAAATATTGTCCACTGCTTCTTTCCTCAAATATGTCAGGAGTTAAAGATTTTTATGATGATGACAAAAAGGGGGAAACAATAATTTATTTTTGAAATGTAAGTAAAGGGTAAGATCGAAAATTCATTGCGAGAATTAAAATAAAAGATACAGATTCCAGTTGTTTTCCATATGAGTTGCTGAAGATGATAGGTTATCTTCTACAACCATATCTGCGCTCACATTAGCGTTACAAAAAGCATAGAGACCTGCGAATTGAAATAGTAACTGCTTTGCTAACAATCCAGTGTACAAACATATTCACTTATTCAGTTCACTATCTGTGCTATTAAAGCATTAATAAATGCAATGATACGCTTGCAATTCTTTCTGAGTAAGTTTTCCAATGTTTTAAAGCGCTATAGTAGTTATTTGATATTATAGGGTGAGTTCTAGTAAGTGCGTACCCTTTTTTTCAAAGTTCATGTTCTCAAGGATGCTGCTCTCTTGAAAAATCTTGTACACTCACAATTTTTTTTTAGTTTTCTTTCTAGGTCCTTTACCAAGATTTTCAAGCATATAATATGTCAAATAAACCTTAAGCATAGGTTTTGTGACCTGGTTTATGACACCTATTCTAAGGTACGCACTTTCCCTACCTAGCGGGGTAAGTGCGTCCACCTTAAATTGTGTGAATATGAGCAGGAAAAAACTTCTGGCACATGTTAAATATGTTAGGTAGTTGCCTTGGGATAATTCCTAATACTAGAGATCAGCACTTGCTTGCATGGATGAAACGCAATCAGTGATATCCCACTTGTCTTGCAAACAACTGTGATTAGAAGATTGAGAAAGTTGTGTCTGTGATTCTTCCTCTAGTCCTTTTAATAAGACCAAATGAGCAAATGTAAGTTGTTTTTATTTAGTAATAATCACTTATAGTCTACACATAGTTTATTTTGGTTTAATACATTAATCAGTGTGTGTTTAAGCCAGGGTTCGCACTTACCCCTTCTTAAATGTAAGATGAGACATGTGCGTCCAATAGCTTTGTTGTAAGTGCGTACCCCTGAGATTTTCTTTAATTCTATTTGTATGGTAGATCGTTAGGTGACCTGAGTGAACAATTCGTTTTTTTTTTTTTTTTTTTTTGAATAAATACGGTCTTAAAATATTTTTCTTATTAGAATCAGCAGCAGTAAGAAAAAACACAAAATAAAGAGCCAAAAAAAAAAAAAAAAAAAATGATAATTGATATGATACTTGTACTTTTTTTTTCTTGTACATTGAAATAGTTTATTACAAGGTGTTATTAATTTTCTTAAATATAATTTATTCATTACTCCACCTTCGTTTTTTGAATCAGTTGGTTCCTTATTTAGTGTTTCACTTAATTTCATTGCTTCATTTGTCATTCTGGTTTAAATTAAGTATAGCTTATGATCGCTATTTTCAACGAAAAATTTACTAACTGATATCTAAAAGCCAATATATTTCAGAGGTAATGAATAAAATTGAAATATTATGCCGCATTCAATGTAAATATAAATACTTGTTGGAAATGACGTCGGATTATTAATCGGCATATAAAAGAGTTATAAGCAAAATTAAAGGTGAATTACGAGAGTCGGATTTTCCACGTAATGGTACACACTTGCCTTATCACAATGGTAAGCACTTGCTCCGCATAATTGTACGCATATGCCTCATGATAGTGGTACGCACTTGCCCGATCATAATGGTACGCACTTATCCCCACCTTACTTTAAAGAAAGGGAAAGTGCGTACCGTCATATAAACAAATTTTAGTTAGAGTATTTGATCAAAATACCCCATGTATGTTATTAGTAGCTATTGCTCAAAAGAAACAACTTGCATTTCTTGACTTCAATTGCTTAGTATGACTGCAAGAGAAACTGAAACAAAACCTTCTCAATCTTTACTTTAGAGTTTTTTTGAAGACATTTAATTTGTCTCTGATTGTGTTTCGTCAATTGAATCCAGGCCTGAATTCTACCTATTCATATAATTCCCAGTGGACGCACTTACCAGAACTCACCCTACTTTTACTATGCAAGTATTATCTTTGCTATCAAATTATATTTACACTCCCTTCGTTTGCCAAATGATTTAAAATTAATGACTTTAAAACCTTCTGGAAATAGGTCAACAGTTTTTGAGTATCTAACACAGATTTACCCAAAATGGAAAGATACAAGAAACTCATTAACTACTTGTACCGAGATGAAATCCCAAACTGCTCGGATTTCCTTTACCATTGAGAAAATCCGGTCAACTGCATCTTATTTCTTTGCTGTGGAAACATCCGTTGGGTGTTACATTCCAAACAAGCCATTTATCTCAAATGCTTAGCTGCAGTAAAATGCATTTGCCAGTGTCTCATGAGTATCAAGACTAAAGAACGATTCGTTTTCAATCTTAAGAAGGTTGCTGCTCATGGGACTTTCTGCCCATGGGATTGTAATGGTCTTGATCTCCTATACTAATTCAGTGGATATTTCAAAAATAGTCAAGAGACTACATATTAATCATTGAGATTTTATATACTTGGATCAGTGGTTTGACGATTCTACTTATGCTAGATATCAATGAAAATAAAACACCCTTTAAGTGGATTTTCACTTCTGTGCAAAGTTCCTTATGCTTAATTTAAAACTTACCCTGCTATTATCATTTATGAACTATGCATGTGTAAAATTCACCAACGTTTCAAAATATTTAATTTTTTTCAAAAATAAAACAATGACAGCAAAAAAAAAATCATATAAAAATGTAATTATTTACATCATTGCGAATTAAATTGATAATCAACTGCTTTTTACTCAAAATGAATAGTTTCAAAATAAAAGTATCTTATAAAATAAACAAAGATTTAATGTTTTTTTTTTTCATAGCCCTCCAAAACTTACTATTCACTAAGATGCAGTAATTTACCTCAATAAGATTATTGATAATTCATTTTTTTAAAAATCATCTCTCGCCATTGTGCTAATCTTTTTCATTACGAAAAAAGATCTCTAAAGATGTGAAATCGTGACTTAAAAATAAGCCATTCGTTTTTCAAGCTATTTATTTCTATCAATGCGCTAATCCAATTTCATATTATATTAGTCTGGACAAGACCGGAAAGAGATCAAGAAAAGACAATTTGAGATAGATAGAGAAAGTGAGACAGAAACAGACGGTTCAAGAGATAATGGAAGACTGAGGAGAGCAATCGAAAAAGAAGCAAAAGAGCAATTTTTTCCATTAACGATTGCATTATAATTCAGTAGTAGTCTGATTCAACGCCATTCCTGAAGGAGTTTCACACACGTATTTGCTATTTTAGGGTTGCCTTATAACGAGATGTATTTGCAGCAGCTTTAAGAGAGATATACAGGGAGGATTTGCATTATATGGGACTGAAGAGTAAAGGGATTGACTTTTTTGTCTTTTATGTATGAGAGAATATCTGAAACTGAACATCACTGAAAAACTATGTGTGAGCTTTGTATTATTTTCTGAAGCATCAAGGTTTTTTTTTTTAGAGCTTGCTTGATTATTATTTTAATTAGTGATTTTTAGTTTTGGATTGTCCGCTATACTTTTATACTTCGAAACCAATAAAAATATAGTTTATACATCATTTTTAACCTATGTTATGAAGTGTTACGAATAATTAGTTTGTATAACAACATGAAGAACTTCTGTCCAAGTTTAAGAGAGATATGCAGGGAGGATTTGCATTATATGAGACTGAAAAGTAAAGGGGTTGACTTTATTGTCTTTTATGTATGAGAAAATATCTTAGTGACATCACTGAAAAACATGTGTGAGCTATGTATTATATTCCGAAGCATCAAGGTAATTTTTTTTTTTACTTCTGTTTCAAACAGCTTTTTTGATTATTACCTTAAATAGTGTTTTGTAGTTTTGGATTGTCCGTTCAACTTTTATACTTCGAAACCCAATAAAAATATACTTTACACAACATTTTAAACCTACGCTATGAAGTGTTACGGATAAACAGTTTGTATAGCAACATGAACAACTTCTGTCAAGTTCATAACGTTTCTTCGATAAGTCTGCAAAAAAATAATTAATTTATTAGTAAATTTAAAAAATCCTTTTTTATAAAGCATCTACTTTTTTGCAAATTGTTTGAAGTTTGCAAATTATCCGTATATTGTCCTTCATTTATTATGTAGCTATTGTCCACAGTTTGTCCAGTAGGCCTTTATTTTCTATTTATAAATACATTTTCCTCTGAGCTCATATGAATCATTAAATATTTTAAAACTTTTTGACTTGTAGTTACGATTGAAAATATATTGTAGTATTATTTCGCCTTACAAACTCAAAGTATCTTCAAAATGATACAGTAAAATTTATATAAAATTTTGTTATTCTTTTATTATTATTTTATTATTGTAAATTTATTTAAAGTAAGCAATATTCAATAGGTATTATGTTGAAATATAAATTAATTAATGTAAAAAATAATGAAATTATTTATTATAATTTTTGCTTTCCAGTATTGTTTATTCGTATATTATTTTCTACTTTCCTTAAATTTTGATGAAAGTGATAGTTCTTCATCACAAGTTCAATCTCAAAATAGATCAAAACTGAGAATGTTGACTGCTCTGAAATCACTCTGCTTTGAAATGAAAACGAAATTAAGATTTAAGTAAGACATAAGATTCTTTAAATTCTGAAATACTTCGATTGATCAGTGTTCTCCACGTATCACATTTAAAGCAGCACCATTCAGTAGTTGACCCTACAATAGTAGTTGACTCTTATAAAGAAGAAATAAATCAACAGGAAAAAATATTGAACTGTACAAACGTTACGAACTTTTTCAATACCGCTTAAAATTTGCGATGATTAGTATTCTTAAATCTTGTTTTGATTTATATGTTTCTCATGTTAATTCTATTTTTATCATTAAAATGGTCAACTAGTGGTGCTGTATCGACCATAAGTGTAGTATCAGCTACTTGTGTGTTCACATTAAGGTGAATAAAAAATGTGAAAATATAATCTAAAATTTGTGTGAAACTATAACTCGCAGAAATAGAAAGTAATCAATTATCAAACATAATATTTAAAAATGTAAAAAAGGAAACTTTTAAAAAAAGTTAAAAACCAATGATTCAAAACATGACTGTCATCCTTAGTTATGAAAACTTCAATTTCTTAGAACTAAGTTTTTTTTTCTACTTTCAAATAGATGATTCATTTTGATAAGCACCTCATTATTACATCGAAAATATTATACGCAATATTCTATCCAATATCTGGCGTTAAAACAATGTGTTTCGTATCAAATGTTTATTAATAAAATATTTATCAATTATCTCATGAGAGAAAAATTAGTTTTTAGAGATTCCAACTACCGTGATGTTTCTTCAATGTTTCTTAGATTATCATAAAAAGTATTATTCTAAATAAATGAAACTAACTCAAATAAGCTAAATTATTATTAAAAAAACACATTAATGTATGCAATCAAAATTCTTTCATATATGAATCAAAATTTATAATTTTTTACTTAGTTTAAAACTTTTATATATAAATTTAATTCCGTATCAAGCTATACAAACAGAAGGTAATGTTTAAACAATAACAAGATGCCGAAAATCATTCAAGCTGGAAAGATTGCGATCAGCAAATTTCCTTCATTTGATTGATTACATCATTTTAGACTCAATTATTTCCCAGTCTTTTCTCCACTGAAGTTAGTTGCTAATTTGATTTGTAGAATAGCGTTGCATTGAAATCACAATGCATATGCATTGAACTGTAAAATTTCAAACAAATAATGAGCTATGAGTTACATAAAATTAATTTAATTAAGATGGATAGTACAAAATCTAATTAGCTTTCACCGCATTATAATTTAAAATTGATCATTCATCAGACATTTAAGAACTTAATTTACTATCATATATTCATTGATGTCTTGTAATTAGTCATTTAATTAATGCAAAAAAAATAATGAAATTATTTATTATAATTTTTGCTTTCCAGTATTGTTTATTCATGTAAATATTTTCTACTTTCATTAAATTTTAATGAAAGTGATAGTTCTGCAACAGAAGTTCAATCATCTAATGAGTTTAAGTAATCAATTGTTTGAGGAATCATGCAAATACATGTTTTTATAAATGTATACATACTGCTTGATTAGTGCTGGTAAGTTGTTTAATAAGTGAAAGAATCCTGTTAATTTGAGAATATGTCTTAATTAAATTTGTATTGAAAATTGCTTTTGTAATGTCTACAGTAAGAGACATTTATATGAGAGGAGAATACAGCATAATGAATGTTAGAATCGAGACTTAGTTTCTAAATAAATAAAAAAATAATATCATTAAAGCAAAACTGAAAGCAATATAATTAGAATGAAGGGAAAGCTAGGGTGAAAGCAAATTTCTTATGTTAGTCTTATATATTGGTCAAATTAAATATTCTAGTTTATTTGGAGTATTTATTGTGCAGGGAATAACAGTTAGTGGAAGTCCCCCCCCCCCCACACACACACATTTTCATCGTGCTCTCTTCCGATTCTAAAAAAATATATATTAATTCAGTGTCTAAATTTTTAAGTTCGGTGTCATGAAGCTGCACCTAGTATCATAGGTTGCACTACAGCTTAAAAAAATGTAGTAACATAATAATGAACATTCATAAATGAAAGTTGTGCTCATTCTTTGCGGAATGCGTGAAAACTAAATATGTGAGAAAAGTATTATGACTCCCAAATTGATAAACCTATTAAATAAACATGGTATCTGGTCATAAGTGGTGGATTTAACATTTGTTTCCTTTTAACCGCTTATCTATCCCGAATCCTACAACGTTTTGCATTGATAAATGGTCGAATTGAAACTAAGAAGCAGTAGTAGGCATTAAAGCAATACACAACTTATTTATCACCCACCAATCAGTGGCGGCGACTCGGAGGAGGGAGGACTGTACCCTGCACTTTTTTCATCTGGATGACCCAAAAGTTTTTGCGATTTTAATTTAAAAAAACAGTCCAGAGAGACCACCTGAACCTTATGTCATTAATAGTAACTTAAAAGCGCAGTTTTAAGACTTCAATATTGGCATAATGACATTTCTTTATAACCAGTGTATAATGCCGTGCTAAACACAAAAGTCGTATCTACACTTTTTAACAAAATTGATTGATCGCCACCAGGTAGCTACTTGTGACGCATTTTACCAAAATACAAAATTATATGGTCATTTGAGAATGGGAAATATTTTTTAAAAAATTCTGAACAATTGTCATCTGAATCAAATACATGGTGGCTCAAAACTTTAAAGAGATTGATTTCGACTGCAGATACCACTCCTACGCTGAGCACTGCTGAATAGCTAAGAATTTGCAGCCGAATGTGACTCTCTGAATCCTACAAATGAAATATGAAATGATTTTTTCAAAAGTCATGCAAAAGTTATATTATGTGCTAAATGTATGTAAATTTCACAAATATAGCCTACGTGAAAATCTCTCTATTTGCCATGAAGATTCTTAGGTTTTTTTTCCTCCCCTCCCTCCACCCCATTTTTCTCCGAGTATAGTAAAGTAAGATTATCGGTAGTTATTACATATAAAACGGTTCTTACACGTTTTTAAAGTAACTTAAGAGGATTGGCAATACACTATTTTAAAGCCAAGTGCACGAGAGGGGGTATTGATCAGGGCCGCCGAGAACCAAGTCGGGCTTCTTGTCAGTTTGGGGATTAGGCCCCCTCCCCCCATTAAATTTTTAAGATTTATACTACTGTGATTCCGAGCCGGGCCCCTCAAAGAACCACGCTCCTAGTCTCTGATTAGTCTTATATGCTCTCTCGTCGGCCCTGGGCTTTACTCCTAGCTGTGCACTACTGCGACTAATAGTATATGTACTCGATAATTTTTAGATATAGTTTCCGCTACAACGATCTTCAAGATCCACAAATTTTGTTCTTTGTGAAGGGAATTTCGCTGCGATGGAATCATATAAAACGGAACTGAACACTTATTTTGCTGCTTTGATATTTGCTGTAAAGAGATTTTATTTCGCAGCGTACATAGACTGAGATGCGCCCCTCTGCAGGATCTGCGCTCCACCCCCTATTAAACTGCAAAAAGTATTCTTCCCGTGCAGCTCACAAGTTTAATTTTCTGGATCGTGCGCCCTCAAATCTTGTGCCTCCCCCCTCCCCCCTGCGATGCGGGGGTGCTATGTACGCCACTGGCTCCCAATAATTAAAATTCCAATATGATTTTTTTCCCATGACAAGAATGTTAAGTGGAAATTGAATGAGAACATCATGCACAAAAATTGATTGCTTCTATTCCATTATTTAGTTTAAGGAGTGGAGTTTTGTTAAAATATTGCTGAAATTAAGCAATGTCACATTTAAACGTGAACAATGCATGGCAAAAACAGTTATATATAATCTGAACATATTTTTTAATTCACATATTATTACCCCAAATCGAGCGTCACAGTCACAGGTCATTCCAACACATCACTCACAAACAAAAGCGACATTCATTCAGCCTATATCTCGCCAAAATTCAATCACCCCCCCCCCCTTCCCCGCCAATCAAATGGCAGTGCATTATGCCCTTTACTAGCATACCCAACCACTCCAATTTCTGACTTCCCCAGCGCATGATGAAGACACCCCCGTCACATCTACATTCGTCCAATTTGTCCCGCCAATTTAGCATCCCCGTGCCTTTAAATAGTAAATGCGGCCTCGATTGTCAGGCCGCAATGATTGGCCGTCCAGTTCGACGGGCCCCCGATAGATGGCCCTGACGGCGGGCGTCGGGGAAAAGCGGGCCATCTGGCTCTAGCGATATCTGCGTGAGTGGCCTGTTGGCAGCAACAGGAATCAGTTCGAGCGTGAAAAGATCTCGCCGGTAGCCAGATCTCGGCAGTCAGTCTCGCGCGATTCATCTGGACGGGACACAACTCGGCTGAAGGTGCTTGCGGTTCAAGCCTGCGACGGTAAGTCACTTGGATAGCACTTGCTCTTGTGCCGGACCGACGATGATAACGAAAAAAGTTTTTTTTTTAATTTTAATTAAGGTGTTTTTTTTTAATTGATTATTTAGAAATAGTCGACAAATTTACTACTATTACTGACTTAAGAAAAGTATCGACGACTGAAGTTACCGGATAATACTTGTTCTCCTTGTGCCGGACCGACGATGATAGGAGTTGCGCGAAAAAAATTTTTAATTTTAATTAAGGTGCGTATTTTTTAATTGATTATTTAAAACAGTCGACAAATCTACTACGGTTACGGACTTAAGAAAATTATCGACGATGAAAGTTACCGGATAATATTTATTCTCTTTGTGCCGGACTGACAGTAATAAAGATGGTACGAAACAAATTATTTTATTTCAATTAAGTTACTTATTTCCAAATTAATTATTTAGAAGCAGTCAATTAATGTACTGGTGTTACCTACTTTAGAAAAACATCGGCGACGGAAGTTCCCGGACACTATTTGGTCCCCTTGTGCCGGACTGACATTAATATATGTTAGTGCCAAAAATGTTTATTTTGTTTTAATTTATTTTAATTCATTATTGCGAAATAGTTAAATAATCTATTATTGTTACTGATTATAAAAACACATAGACAACGTGAAGTTAGAGGATGTTACTAGCTTTCCTTGTGCTGGACTGGCAATAATAGGGTTTGCACTGGAAAAGTCTTTTTTTTTTTTTTAAATTTATTATTTTTTTAATTGATTATTTAGAAATAGGCAATTAATTTATTATCTTGACTAACTTTAGAAAAATACCTGCGACGGAAATTACCGGATGTCACTTGCCCTCCTTGAGCCGGACTAATAATAAGAGTCCAACTAATTTACTGGAGAGAAAAGCTCTGAAAAACACCTGCGACGGTAAATTACCGTATATGACTTGATCTTGTTTAATCAGACTGACAATAGTAAGAATTGCAGCAAAAAAATTATATATAGCCTGTTCGTTATGCCCCCAAACTATTAATAATTTAATCACCCTGCCGAAAACAGTTTTCTTAAAACATAAAATATTTTGATACGATCTAAAATTTTTTTTGACAATTCATGTTTTTAGATTTTTGTATTTTTATTATGACCAGATATTATACTCATGGATTATGTATCCGATGCTACCGGATAATTTCCAATGATACTGCCGTACTGACAAGAGCAAGTGTACCAAACGAAATACTTTTCTTATAACTGATTTATTATTTTCCTGTGATACTTATGGTGCTTACTATTTTGACATATTTACAATACACCAGTAATATGAAATTGACAAAGATAGCGTAGTTCCAAACTGATAACAAAACTTGCATCGAAAAGAGTTGTTTTAAATATTTGATTTCTATGAAGAAAAATCTCAGAAAAAATAATTTTAATTGTAGAAATATCTTTAAAATGTAAAGTTTCAAATATTGTTCATGAATCAGAGTTGAAGAAAGAGTTGAAAGTTTTTTAAAGTTACATGCATACTCAAAGGGTGTTAAAATCTTGGGACTGTCAGTAAAAAAATATTTCATTCTTCAAATGTACAAAATTAAGAACATTGCACAATAGTTTGATTGATTGATTGAAAGGGACTTAGGCGGTCTGTGTCTGTCCCGGGAGGGGAGACTGATACCGCAGCAGGAATACGACGAGACTAGGCGAAAGAGGAGACCGGGAGGCCTCCATGCACATTAGTTTTAACTAAGGACTTAGGAGTTTCAAAACTATAAACTTTAATGAAACTTGTCTTTCAGTTTACTTTCTGAATTGATAACTTTATCATTATGCAGCTCTGCGAATCACTATCGATAAGAAAGTTGTAAAAATATTGGTATATTTTTGTTGCAATATTTTTTGAAAATATTTTTATAAAATAAACTCTTTCGAAAAGATAGCAAAATACTAATGGTACGTTCTAGACATCGGTAACTTGTTTCATTAGACATTTAATATTTTTAATAGGTGTCATTTTAGTATGATTTTCATTATATTATCAATGTTTTTAACCGTCGGTTGCGTCACGTGCCATACTAGGAGTCGGTAAACATGGTATTAAGTTCACATTTTACTTGATCAAACATGGTTTTTCAATAAGTTGTGGAGATATAATTTATGTGACATTAAATTAACTTTCAGAGCTCTAAGTAATTATATAGTGGCAGGAACAAAATTCTGAGGGCTGTGTATCTTACTAGTATCGATTTATTTCAGTTGCTTTTTAGCAGCTGATTTTCGTTTCCGTTCCAGAAAACTGAATGAGATTTATAAACAGTAAATTTCCTTTTTTCTTAGTTTGTAGTTGTTTTCAAATGTAATAAGAGTTTAAGCTAAAAATTTAAGTTAAAATTTACGTATGTTTTAGATTTACAGAAATTGCTATCGGATTTTCGTGGTAAAAACACTGTTACGCTACGGATACAAAAATTAGTCTTCTTCCTTTCCTCAAATAAGTTCACTATTAAAATAATAATGGCTCAGTAATTAAAATAGTTATGACTGTAGGAATGCACGAATAATACGGCTTGCTTACTTCAATATATAACGGTTTCTGCATTGCATTTACGTCTTGTTGATTAAGTTTAACAGTTTAACTTTAGTAACGATTTTTGAAACTTATTGCTTACTTGTTGCATGTCTTCAGAAAGGAGGAAAAAAAAAACCACACACACACACACACACAGTTGGAGGTATTCAAGGTGTTGCGCAACACTATTTTACTGATTTATTCCTTAATAGTGCAATACGCTCAAAACATTTATGATGCTGTGTTTCAGTTCAGATTTTGCATTACAAGTAATTTATAATTTGTAATTATTTACTTCTTAATAAGAAATTTTAATGGTGTTTTACTGCTATTTATATCATGTATACGGAACAACGTACTAAATGCGTAAGCTAATTTTAGGCAAGTTTTATTGCGAGGAAGACTATTTATTGCATGTAAACATCGAATCAACAATTTTATATCCCCCCCCCCCCTTTCAAAATTTAAGGAATGCCAGTATTGTCGCCAGTGAGCGTTTCGTGTGACTGTTTCACTTTTAATTTTAATCTGTTTATAACTTTATTCAAAATGTGTTTACTTAATCAAGCTTTGTTCCACCCTGATCATTTTAATTGGTTGAATCTTTAATTTAATTTAAACTAAAAGTACCAGGAACTTAAAACCTACAATAAACATAAATAATTTCTCAGTGATGAAATATTTAGTGACAATGAAGGATAATATTTAGACCATGTACTTCATAAACGCATTTCTAAGAACTATAAATGCGTATCTCTCTGAAACAAACCGAATAAATTTCCGCTAAGTGACAGCGCAAAAGTTTTGCGTTGTAAATGATTTTGCCTTAAGCACTATACCTTTTTATTGCTATGAAGTAATAGTTTTAGTTAGTTTTATTGGTTATTGTCCGAGACTTATTGTTGCTGACGATACTATTGCTCTTATTGTTTTACTCATTGTATAGCTTCATTGCAACATGCTTCATTTAACTAATCGAAACTACTCTTCCGAAATGTGAATTTGATACGCATTAGTCTGTTATAGTATATTTATGCATTTGTTAAGATTATAGCTATAGAAATACAGTGAACCAATGTTTATGTGTTTCCCATTTATACATTATCATTTTTACGTGCCTTAAATCGGTCCCGGCTAAGTGGCTGAGTCCGATTCGCTTTTTTTTTTTCATTTGTACGCTTTTTTCATACTACTCTAAAACGTATAAACAGTGCTCCACTGTATTAATTTTTCATTCTTATTACTAAAAATAAATATATCTCACCGGTGTTAATAGCGGCCCATGTCCAAAAAAACAAAGTTAGAGAAGATCTATGTTTTACGCAATATTAATTACTTTTAACTAATTTATTCTCAAATAATATTATTTGCTGAAACCATTAAAATTTTATATTCACTGCTTGGTTTTTGTTGTTTAAAATTACTAATGTATATTCAAAGTTTGAAAAAATGTCTTCTAAATTGTGAAATGTTAATGATTTCTTACTTTTATGGTATTGTTTAGGCGCCAACCACGCACTGGTTAATTGCTATTTTAAATACGTTTGCTCAAGTTTTGTGGAAGGAAAGAACATTAAATTAAAATTTTAAATCAGTAGTTATTACTTTTTTTTCTTCAGAATTGAAAAATGTGCCACTATTGCTGCCGGTGAGCGATATATGTGTATTTATGCGCGCAATTTCAATGAATTCTGCTTTAATAATTCTTCAAGAAATAAAGGTAATTCGGACCGGTTTAGAAGCAGTTTTACCTGTTTCGCCTAACGACATTTCGGTATAGCGCCAATAAATTTCGACACAATCATTATAAAGTAAGTTTAACCCCATAACAAACAATGAAGCTTAAGATTCGTCATTAATTTTATGTAGATTAAAGAGTCTTACTAATATTTTTTAATGTTATTTGGATGTTCTTTATTAACAACAAACTGATTAATAAAAATCCAAAAATAAAATTTATTCGTTCCCAGCTTTCACAAAATCGTTTAGTTGAGTAAAATTAAATGGTATTCTTTGGTCGCATCAAGCTCCGTTTATATCGTATGTCAAAGAGGTTAACGCATGATCCAAAAACAAAACATGCGTCACAGTATAAAGAACAATAAAATGCAGTTAAGGTGCTTAAGAATGTATTTTATCTGAAAAATGTTGGGGACACAAAAATATATGCGTAAACAAATTATGTATTCAAAAATGCTTTATGCTTCTGCATCTTATCAGTCCATCGCCCATTTGCAGGGAAGAATATTTCTTTCTAAAACTCAGTTAAGATTTTCTTTTTTTTTATGAAACGGTTTGAAATTGCAAATTGAATTCTTCATGCAAATTTATGCCGCTCCAAATACTACTGCAGCAATTTAATATTTATTAAAAAGTGGTTAAAGTGTTAGCCTACATGGGGTTAAAAAACATTCGATTAAAAAATGACTCGTAGAATAGTGAGTTGATCGATTATGTTTTAATTTTCTTTCCTCGTGTCGTGTTAAGTAAGTTATAAAATTGCACTTGTTAGATATGAATAACTAACAAGTGCAGTTCATTCATGGTATTTTTCAGCAATCCAGTTCCGTTTTTCTTTAAATTAAGACGAAGATGTATTTTTAGATTTATCTCGTAGCGTCTGGTATGTTCGTATTCTAATTTAGGGGAAAGTCTCATCGGTCGGTATCATAATTGAAGGGTTTGGAGGATGAAGTGGGCAATAATCTGAATCAGATTCAATATTTCTGAGTCAAATTTTGAGGTTAACGTGCCATTTGAACAACATGAATTGTCTGTTTTCACTAGTAAATAATTGCTTTATTTCTGGTATTGTTTTTTTCTCATCCTTTCCTAGTTTCATTTGTTTTTGTCTTTTATATAAAAGCTTCCATCACTATAGGATATATATGTAAGCATAGCCGTTCTTTCAGACTTTCTTTTCCTTCGCGAATGTCAAAAATGAACTGAAAACGTTGAAACTTCTTTCTGTTAAATCAGATGTAATTGATACACTTAAATGTGTAAAGCCACTTCCACATTTGTTTCACACAAACTTCGCCGGAATAGTAAACTAAAGCTCTTTAACTTTCCCCGCTATATCTTACGTAATGAATAATCCTATAATGGCAACTGAAAGCGGTTTAATTTCAAATGCTGCCGCCTTTCATAAATAAAAGCCATGGCTGTCAATACTGAAGGCAGGAAATTAGGGAGACTTTGCTTGAATAAATTTAACGACAGAAATTTGAACGTAAAAGAGAATTTTAAAATCAAGTAGGAATTTCTTAAATTAAACTTAGAAATGATGCAAGATTTTATGTTCAAAAATCCGGAAAGACCTGAAATTTGGAAATTGAGATTACTATTGTGTTCGAACTTTGTTAATTCGAGCACGCTTAAAACAAATGATGCTAAGATGAATTAAATTTCAGATCCCTTTCTTATGATTTGTTGAGTATCAATTAGCGAAGGAAGACGAACTGCGGTTTAGAGGAATTGGTTTTAAAGGTTCTCTGGGTTCGTTTTGACGAGGTTGGACTGTATTACTTTTCTGAAGTTAAAACACTACAACTTTTAAGTTTTAAATTTTTTTAAAAATATATTTATCATTTTATTATTTCAAATAATAAATCTTTCTTGCCGTAGGTAAAAATGTAGGTAGTTCACAGAATAATCAGGAACGCTATGTAGTATTTATTAGTTGATTTTTTCTTAAGAATTTAATAATATTATTTTTAAATTTTTATTTTAAGAATTCTAAAATATTTCAAAAACGATCGAAAATGTACAATTATAGGGCTTGGGAGTTAAAGGGGTTATGAGACAAAACAAAAATTGCGAGTAATTAAAGTTCAAAGTTTTATTGTTGCAGTTGTTGCAGCTTTTTAGTTTTCTGGCTTGGTTGTTAGTGTGCGTGTGTGAAATTGATCTATTGACATCTACTGTTTGATGTACCAAGTTTCATTTGCTTACCTGTATCCATTGCTTACCATTGTACAGAGTGTTCATTTTTTTTAAATGTAACTTAGCCCCTTCATCCTCCAAGCCCTTCAATTCTCAACTTCTGTATGAAAGGTTTCGTTTTTGCGAACGTGATCGTTTTATTACATGGATTTTTCTCAAAATTCTGATCGCTGAAAATTCCCCGTTTTTGGGAAGTACGTCGTTTTAATGAAACTTCAGGAGATATTTACTTCATTAGGGTGTTTAGTAGAAGGCATCAAAACTCGGGAGTTTCTAGAACGAATCAGGAGAACTAGAGAAAACTAACCGACACAGCGGTTTAAATTATTAAAGATCATTTTCTTACATTGTTGGATTTCAAATTTCGGTTGCAAGATGAGTAAGACCAAAAGCATCTTCGCTTAAATGTCATCAATAATTTCTTCTCCTTCAAAGCTTTTTGTAAAGAAGACATTAAAAGTTGTTCTGACAATAAATTCTTTAAACTGTTAATTGTCCTAGATAAATATGCGGATCATTCAACTTAAGTCATAAGACAAACTCTACTATTGATTACAAAAATCATTTTTTTAAACGAATCTTCAGAACTTCATCGTCACTTTCAATTTATAGAGCAGGTTTGTTTCCCTAAGTGCTAAAGTTTAAGGAAAATGAACTGTCTATTTTCAAGCTCTCGAAACATTACTAATAGTTGCATAATCTAGTCTTTACAGTAAGTTTCAATGAAATGGAAATATCCTCAAGATCTTCATTTTTATATTTTAATAAGCATTGCTTCTGGAAGGTGATTTTATTCAATAGTTTAAACTATTTTTGCTGCTCGTAATAAAAACTGTTTAAATTGATTTTCATCATGAAACATCAATTTATAACAAGCAAAGAAAACAGTCAAGTGCGTAATTTTTTTAATATTTTTTGCGTGTAATTGTAAAAGCTGCATCTATATTTATGGCATTATCACATACATTGCAAAAAATCTCAAGATCTTGATCTTTTACAATCTTTTCAATTTTTTGATTTTGCCAAACATGTCTCATACATTTCTCTACCAAACCCTCCGCCTGCTTTTTCTTTGGAAATGACAGATACACTTTGAAATCATAAAATGTATTATTGACTCGCTTCTTATGTTTGCTCAACAAGTTCCAGTGCAAAAAAGTTTCTGTAGTTAAGTTTATTTGAAATAATTTCATTAATTTTTTAAAACTTTTAAGTTCTGAACTATTTGTAGATGTTTTGCTCGTGAGATAGATTTAATTTGCCGCTACATGGAATAATACGTGAAACTAATTTTTTTTTAGGAATGTAATTATAACGGGGATATACGTTTTTGAAATAACATTTTAGTTTTTAAAATATAAATGATAGATGAATGAAAAAAAAAAATACATAAATATTTCTATAGAACTAGAGAAATAGGTAAACAGATTGGCAAACATTTTGATTCTTAACTTCAGACCACTAGTCAGACTCGTCCACAGTAACTACGCCCAAGCGAGCAGTTGCCTAGTCTCACACCTAAAATGTAAGCAAAAGGATAAATGGAAATATTATAAACTATGCATTATACATATGTTACAATTTTAATATTTTATATTTAGATAAAAAATATCAGTCATTCAGATTTTACATTTTTTTCAGCAAAATACCCAGTTTGTTTTTGCAATTACCAGGCCTCGGGTAAATACCCCCACTGGGTCTTTCCCCGATCTTTATTACTAAGCATGCCTGGTTTTCCGTATTTTGTCTTTCAAATTTAAGATGCTCCCTACGTGTTTACGTATTAGAAATAATATCTTCAAAATGTATTCCGATACATTAGGCGTCTGTCAAACTGACTGTAGAGAAAATCGTCCTATTTACGCAATCTAATATTGTTATGTTTATGCAAAAGAAAACTGAGTATGATAAAATATTCTTCAATATCGAGTTGAAAATGCATCCGATAAATTACTTCTTATGCCTTTAAGAAAGCTTGTATTTCGAACTTGTCTTCTGTTATCTTTTCTCGCCATAAATGCGCATTCATCATTTATTTTTATTGTGTTTATTGTCTTTTATGGAATTAGATGGTACTGTCTACACGTTTATTCTATATGGTGATCGATTTTTTAATTTGACAACCTTGAAAATTTTTTGGTGTGTATAAATTAGATGCGAGCGTCCTCGTTCTTAATTTTGTAGACTTAACACAAATAACGAGAGATTCATATTGGAAATTATTACGGTTTTATTTATTATTTTTTAACAATTATTGTTTAGTAGTCGATATCAATCGCTCATAAATTGAACAATCTTAAGTACTTGCGTGTTTCCTCAATATGTGTTCTTTTTTATAGCATAAAACATGATGCCCCTATCAACAAAAACAAACAAGGCTTGGTCTTGATGAGGAAATTTTTGTTCAAATCTATCGTTTTTCAATCGGGTGAATAAATTTCAACTAAAATTTTGAGTTTTAAATACTATCACTATTTTATTTTGACCTATTGAACAAATGAAAAAAGACGATACCATATTAGTGGTGCTTCATCTCTGAATATACTATTCCCTAGGTTTTTTTTTTTTTTTTTTGAATGTTTGCAGTGTAATTAGTCTATTAGTTCATGAAAAGGTTTTTTTTTTCTTTTTATTCAAAAAACCGCAACTATCTCTTTCACTAAACTCCCAGCGAGCAAGCCCTAGCTAAATCATTGTTTAACTCGCAGCAAACGGCTGCCTGTGGACAACAATCCAATTATTTTTATCTTTCTGAACGCGTGTGTAAGGACGGCAGCACAATCAAATAAGATCTACTTATTTAGAAAGTGGAAGTCCTCCCTTAGTCTATTGCACATGTTGCAGTAAATTCTGCACTCTCAATTGATGCTGATACCGAGGCGCACCTTCTAGAAAACGATTATATAATGCCGAAGGGGGGGGGGCGTTATATTAAACTTTATCTCAATTTGAATAAGAATTATCTTCTTTTGTCACTTTGTGTAATTTTGTCTGACGAGTCTCGCATCATTAATTACAGCAAAAATATTTGATTTCATCATGCATGTCGGTTATTGTGATTATTAACTAGGTTGAAAAATTCATATATCTATGTGTTGTACTTTTTTCTTAATACAAGCAAAGTTAGCTTTGCCTGATTGAGTAGCATGTATAACCGGCTCGTGGGTCATATTCTGTCAAATAACTAGTTTAGTGCATATCTTTTGTGCTTCTTGGCAGATTAAAGGGAAAAAGAAAATTAGAATTCTTTGCTTTTACTGTATTATACTGTGACGGACAAACACCCAAAAAGTCAGTACGAAATTTCTCTCTCGCTCTTTTTTTAAAAAATAAATTAATGCTTTTAGTGCTTCAGGGTTTTCTCATTCTATGGAGCACTCTAGTTGCTTAACCTTACACTCGGCATTGAACTTCATTTTGTAGCATTTGTTTTACTGTGTGTCAAGATTGAATTCAAGGTAACATTTTAATGAAGCGCAATAAAAATCTTGGAGTAACATTCTTAAAGAATTTATTCCGTTTCGTAAGTTAGTCTTTTTTTTTTTTTTTTTGAATTTGTCTCTGAAATAGTTAAACTTTTAGACCCTTGTCAATATTTTACAAGTTTTGCGTAAGTTATCAGTTCATTGAATAAATAAATCTTGATACATAGCATACGGTTCTAAATTGTAGCTTCGCAATTTTAATCTGATAGGGTGGGGGGGGGGGGGATTTGGAAAAAGGAAAAACACTTCTACATAATGGAGTTATGAAACAAATTTTGCGAATATATTGCACAACGAAGTGTTTAAAATTTAATCTATATGCTCACTAAAAAGTTGTACTTAAAATTATTCAAGTCTAACGATCCACTCAAGTCTAACCGATGTATTTTATAAAAGATTTTACATTAAACTTTTTACCAGTTATGCATTTAAAACTTTTTGACCAGTTTACGGTGAGTTGAACAATGTTCTAATTAATCCGTCCGTTCTGATCAATTCCAGAAAATGTATTTTCTGCTTCTGAACCTTGCTAAATAAAAGTAAATATCACCCTCAAATAAATAAATAAATAAATAAAATAAAATAAGTATATAAATGAGATAAGAGCAGCGAATTATTAAACTCCCGCTGCAAATGCAAAACTGACATAATGTTCGAGGTAATTTACTTTTTGCTTAAGCCATTGACCTTTAATCACGTTTGCAGTTAAATATAGTAGTTTGAAGCAAATTAAATGAACTCAAGAAACATGTTTGTAATGAAATAAAAAGATATGCCTGAAGTTTTATTCAAAGCATCATATTACATGCAGTCCGCTTTCAGAGCGAATGCTGTTGCACTTTCAACAAGCTTTTCCTCGAATCCAATTACAAAGTTTGGAAAAGAAAAAGAACTAACTGAAACGGTCTGACGTTTAAATCAAAATGACCATACTGATACATAAGCATTAATAAATAAATAATCCTTAAGTGGTCATAAGCAAAAAACGTGGTCTTTGCTGTTAAATAATGCGGAATGCTTATCGTATTCCGAATCAGAGGACTCACCTGTTCTCTGAAAGGACGCTGAGGACCTATGATGCGAGGAGTCAATCATATAATTTAGTTGCACTAAGTTGATGTGTGTAATCCATCAATGCCAAGAAATGCTTGATCACTACTAGCTTTATATGTTGTTGCTTCATGTGGCTAGTTTAGACTTGGTAATTTGTAGAAAAAGGAATGACGATGCATCTCGATGTAAAATTCATTTGGATTTCTGTCTGATGTCTTGAATGTATTAAACATTTGAATTAATATTAGAACCTTAATGGGAAGAAACAATTTGTTCGTAGTTGGTTGGGCAGTCAAAAGAAAGTGTGGTTGTGGTATAAGTTTTTTCAGATTTGATAACTTCAGTCTAGTTTGTTAGTTCATTGCAGTCATTTAGAATATTTGAGGCATGCCGGTTAACTCTGCGCCATTTCAATTTTTGAATATATTTGTCATTCCAAAAAAAAAAAAAAAAAGAGTGCTGTACTTTTCCAGCAAGGGTGTGAAATAAGTTGACTCGTTATTTAAAAGAAATAATATCGCGATGTCGTTCTGAGCCCATTGCATTATTCAATAATTCTAAAGTTACTTTTTGGAAGCTATTTTTGAAGTTGGTAAAATTGCTATTATGCTCTTGTTGTATTTTCTGCAATATTTTAAGTGATAGAGATCTTGTGATGCTATGAAGTACAAAAGGGGAGTTTTCAAGGGTTTAGAAATTTTATTTATCCGTTATAAAGTTGAACTGTTCTTCTCAAAATAATTTATTCTACATCTTATTTCTGATATCGCTCAAAATTAAATAACTAGTAGAATAAATTGAAACCAGGCTAATGATCTATTACAAAGGAATTAATAATTCTGTATTAGTTGTGAATAGCTATGAGTTTTTCCTCTCTTTTATGGGATCAAATACAATGAAACGACTAAGCATATTTGTTGCAGTTAAAGTAGGAAAAGTGTGGCTAAAAGTTGCTCTGAAATGACTCGATTCAATTTATAATAATGATTAATCGCAAAAAATTTCAGTAAATACAGTACTATAAAATCAGGAATGGGACAATGTGTTAGTAATAAATGGATGCCAGAGATTAATTCTACCTTTCATTTATTTAAAGATTGTATTACTCTTCACGTTAAACTATCTCATCATTGTTTTATTTCACCCCATTAGTTTCTCGAGCAATAGTGAAATCGAAGTTTTAATTAGAAATTTAGTAGTACTTCAACCAGAAACGTTACAATTCGGGAATTCACTCTTATGAACTCGTATAAGTCAATATTATGGTAACGTAATATTTTTGTGCAATAAGAAATAGAACAGCCTTGCACATTTAAGTACATTACTGTACATTGATTAGTTGTAATAAAAAGACTGACAGAAAAAAAGAAGAAATCCTAAATAAAGGTGTGCTTATATTTTCAGCTCGATTGTGGCATTTTTTCTGTCTCCAATTTTCATTTATTTTTTTAAAATTTGTGCTGCCGTATTTGTTAAAATGCGGCAGCACCGTTGGAACTTAAAAAATCCCTCCGGAACATTCAGATCTTAAATTTTTGCCTATACTAATGCAAGTTTCCTTCCGCCTTTAATGTCATAAAAAGGGGATTAAAGAAACGTATAAATTTCTGCATACTTTTTTACGAGTTGACTTAACCCTACACTGCATGATTTTTTATTTTTCGTAGAAAAAAATATATGTGTTTGTCAATGTAATAAGAAAACATGGAAAAATATTTAAAAAAATTTAACTCTAAATTTTCACCCCTTTCTAATTAAAAATAGTTTCGTTGCCAAATGGCTACACCATGCATTCAACAGATAAAAATGATTGTAAATGATAGTCTTGAAATTAGTTCTTTTTTGTAAAAAAATAGAGGAATTGAACATTTGGTACTCTGTACTCTTGTAATCCTTTACATTTTGAAATTTTACATTATTTTTTATATGTACTTGTACTTTCCGATGATCAATTCTGTCAAATCTGATGTCTTTTGGAGGCTCTCTCGCGCAAGCTTTCTTTCTTTTCTCTCTTTTTTTTTTTGTTTTGTAACTAGTTCCTCTATAGCTCATGGTCTCTTTTTAATACGCTTTTATTAATTTCACATGTGGGTTTGTTTGTATGTATGTATGTATGTATGTATGTAACTCTGAATAAAAGATAAAATTTACGTTCTTTGCAAATATAAAAGTAATATATTTAATATTATTTTTAATACTAAAGGCTAAACTGTATTGCATATTGATGTATTATAAGTACATGTAAACTTAAGTGCGGATATTTAGTAGTTTTGAAAATCAGAGGGAAACCCGTGATGATCACAGCGCATTCCAATGTAAAAGCGTATTTTTTAGTTTTTTTTTTTTTTTTCAAAACTATATTTTAAAATTATTAATGACTTTACTTGTCCGTGTAAGCACAACGTTTGTGCTAACTAAAATCTAAAGTGAACACGTTTTAAAGGCTTTTCCCTATTGATTTTTCGTTTGTTCACTCTGTTGAACATCAACTAAGCATTGATAATTGCGAGGTCTTATAAACGGTAGAACAGCCGAAAGTACCACTT
The DNA here is from genome assembly GCA_038373865.1 of Uloborus plumipes. Classification (NCBI taxonomy): domain Eukaryota; kingdom Metazoa; phylum Arthropoda; class Arachnida; order Araneae; family Uloboridae; genus Uloborus; species Uloborus plumipes. The sequence continues at coordinate 26,028 of JAXGGA010000620.1, forward strand.
TTGGGTCCGCATGATTATATTATACCTTCCAAAAAGAGAAAGAAGCTAGCGCGAAACATAAACAAAGCACATACTTCATGAATTGTAGAGATGAATCGAAGTGTTCTCTGGATGCTTACTGCATAATGTTGCCAAATGGCTACAGACGTGTATTATGTCCTAGATTTTTTCCAAATAATTATTTTGATGTAAAACGCATCTTAAACGAAAGATAAATGTTTATTTTATTCATGTTATTTTTTTTAAAGACGAAGAAAAATATTTCATTGTAAAAAATAATTTCAAAACATGGTAGTTTGAGTGATTTTAAAAGCTATCCATTTGGATTCATTTAAGAGCATGTAACAGACCAGTGCTGCCATGCATGGAGGATAAATGGTGATAATTGCTTTAAATATACCCAATACTTGCTTTTTATGCATTGAGTTGCCTTATGACTACATTCTGCTGTTCATAAGGAGGACAAATTGTCCATGTAGCCAATTGGCAACACCATGCAGTGTAGGGTTAAATGAATTTTTATAACGCATGTCTTAGTGCACGTGTTTTATTCACCTCTTCGCCACATTGAAGACGAAATGGAAAGCATTAATGTGAGTATTGCTTGAGGAACGTTTTCTCCTAGCAGTTGGGGACCATGACATATTGTATATATTATGGAAGTGCACGACTGGGATAGTATAAAGGTATTCTTCTAATTGTAAAATGTAAATGGTATTGTAGTTGCGAATGTCTGTTTGAAAACATAAAATTTTCAAATATATTTGCACACATGCAATTGCAAACGTAGCTTCGCGATAAGTTGTTCAAAGTTGAATCATTTTTATCTCCTGACGTGTACTCTTTTACTTTTCGAAAAGCAGTTTTATTTATTTGAATATAGGCAGACCCCTTAATGACTCTTATTTTTTCCTTATTCGTTAAAGTAATTTTAAACATTTGCGCTAAAAGTAACTAAAACAATTGCTGATTGATTAGTTCTATTGTTTTTGATGAAATTACGAATTTGCGTTTTTAGTGCTAATATTTACTTCTCATTTGCTTTATTATCATATGTCTTTTTGAAGGTGTTTTTCTGTGAGAACGCCATAACTTGTTCAATTCTTTATCAAACTTCACAAGTAAGGCATCATTGTAAAGATTTTTTTCGCTGCTTTTGGTCAAAAATAAACTAAATAAGTAAACAATGGTGAATTTTAATGTCACAAATAGTAAAATGATTTTAGTTCAATGAATTCATTCTTAATGTTAAAGTTTTTGATTGGACGTAACATACTATTTAAGTTTTTCAAATGTGACCATTTAATAGCAAGATCGCTCATTTGGAAAGACTACTTACTATATTAGAGGCTTCAGCGCACATGAACCTAGCTGGTTGTATTTGACTTTTAAAAATCCAATGTTTCCTATTGTATGTTATATTAATTAAAGAATTTCAAAATGACAACGTATCTGGTGATATAATGCACCTTGCATTTGACTAATTGTAAGAAAGATTTTTTTTCTTTTAAAGGAAAAAGTGCGAAGCCGTAAAATCCACTCCAACCCATCAAAACAGTAGAAAACAGCAAAACTACGCAAAATGACCCGAAATGTCCGCTTAAAAAGAATCAAATAACGCTGAGTCTTGGTTCTCTTGTTCTTTAAACTTTAATTGCGCATTGCATACGTTCTAAAAAGGGAAAAAATACTTAGAAAGTTCGAACGAGGTTTCATCTTGCATAAAAAATAGGTATTCTCATTGGTATACTAATTACGAATTAGCACGAGAAATATCGAACTGGAGCGCAATGAAACTTGTTTGCCTGAGCCTTCCAACTATCTCTGGACATCCAACATTCAAATCCTCGTTTACGACTACGGACAGCCATTCATGTGAAGAAACAAAGCTCAAGGGTCTGTTAAACTATTTTGCCAGAATTGTTCTTGCCACCGCATTTCAGAACACATTCATGCTAAGAGCAGTACAAGAAAGATTTTATTCTTAATCTAATGTCGTTTTAGCGTGAAAGAGACTGCTTACTATTTAGTCGGTGTTTCCAGACGGCAACTCGCTGAATAGGATTTGTACTTCAAATCGTCCGAGAAAAGGGCATTTCATCTCATAACGTAAATCCTTGTCGAGATTCCTTACATTCTTTCCTCTGCTCATTAAAACTGGTGGAATGAGTGAAATAAGCTTCAGTCTTTTCAGCGCCTTGAGTAGTGCTTAACTCGAGAAGTCTTGGGTAAAAATATTATTCTACTATGACAGGGTTTTGGAGACTTAGCAAGGAAATTCGAGGTATGTGAAAATGGAATTTACTTCTCAGCTGGTGGAATGAAGTCGGTTGCTTCGAGGAGAAAACTTCATAACATATCAAAGAGTACTTCACCGGAATGGTACTAGAGTTGGGGGCAGAAGTTTAAAAGCGGCAGAGGAATGGAGGAATTGTACTTCAAAATAAATGAAACATTGGCGCTGTGATATGTATTATGTTTTTTACTTAATTGCTTTATGGTAATTTGTAGCAAAGTGTATACCCGAGATTTAACGTGCCCGAGAATAATTAAATGTTTAGAGTATAAGAGTTCTCACGGGAATTACTCATTTTTTTTTTTTTTCTTTTTTGAAAAAAAAAAAAAGACGAACGAATGGTCTTAAACTTAATTTCTTTTTTTCAACACAATGTGGTAAATTATGCATGATTTCAGAACATACAAAACCGAAAGAGCTGTATAGAAGTTTTTTAGGGTAGTTTCGGTGTGAAATTTCTCTATTTCCAATAACCTTACTCTTTTTTGAGCTCCGTGGTATAAAAATAAAGAACCTCTATTATATTGTATATTTATCCAAACTTGAGAAATAATATTTTAAAAACCCTTTAAAATTAAGAGATTTTAATAACTGCAAGTATAACTTCCATACCGTCATTTCGGAGTTATTAGATGATAATTTTATGGCTTAGGGTCAGAAACACTTCGTTTGAGGCCATCTTGCTTTTAACTGAAAACTTATTTGTAACTCAAAATGTAAATTACTATTTCGGAGAAAAAGCGAATAGACCTCTATTTTTAAGCGTTTTGCATTTAAGAATTTATTTTTGGAAAAGCAGTTTATCTTCCTTGATTTTGAAAGTTTTTTTTTTTTTTTCTTAAGTTTTGTTGAGCCGTTATTTTAATTTTGTACATTAATTTGTCTCAACGGAATTGGAAATTGAATGGACCACTTCGCTCAAAGCACGTCGAAAACTTTTTAACCGTAGTTTTGTTTGCAATGCAAAATTGTTACAAGAATAATCAATTCAACAAGTCATATCGCTTGTTACAGAAACTCTAAAACATTGTTTAATTCATTTCAAGGAAACTTATTTGGTACATCTTGCGTCAAACATAAAACCTTACAAAATATTCAATACTTACCTTACAGTCATACATGGTATCTTAGAGCCAGTCCATTTAACTAAGGACTTATATATTTCGTCATCTTTTTCCTCACTCAAATAAACTAAAAATTTTGAAGTCTCAATGGTGCACTCTTCTGTTGAGGTCATAAGAAAAGATAATGTTCTTTATGATTTTAAAATCTATTGTACTATAAAAAATACAATTTGGCGCCAAGTCGCAAAGTTACCAGAAATGGCTCAAAATATCCTCAATGACTGCAGTTGATTGGTTCTCTAAAAGCAACTTTTCCATGCATTGTTTGAGATATGTTGATGGGATTGTCCCACCCAAGTTTGAAGAACTCGTCTCTTCTGTTTTCGGAGCAATCATCATTTAAAAAAAAAGCGAGGAGGTAAAAATGAAGAAAACAAGCGCTTTTCCTTTTTTTCAAAAGCAAATGAAAACATTAGCGGGGCATTGACTGTCAGCATCAATGCAAAACAATGGTAACTCCCTCAGAATTTCGTTTGAAAAAGATTTTACCAGAACGAGATGAAATGTTTCGTCTCTTATGGCAATTAACTTTGTTTTGAATACCCGTGCTTTACGTTTTGCACGCAAACAAATTATGTATACTTCTTACTTTTGTTAGAGCAAAAGTTTGGAACAGAAATATATTTTCAACCTTGAAAATAAGGTGCATTTCTCCGATTCTGGAAAAAAAAAAAAAGTGCTCTGAATGGACTATTAACCGCAGTTGCTCGTCACTCCTCAGAAAAATAAGTGTGGCACACACGCTGAGTAGCCGTTTATTACTTTTTCCAACTTAAGAACTACTACTATTTTTGTTTTGTTTTGTTTTTTTTTTTTTTTTTTTTTTTTGCAATATTTCTGTTCAAAAAAAAAAAAAAAAAAAGAGCCCAAGCCCATTTTATTCATTAAAATACCAGTTAAAGAAATAAACATAATTTAGCCAATTTCCCTGATCAACGACCGCAATTAACTTATTAACTTATTAAAACTGTTTGCTCAGTAAAAACAACATAGACACTTAAGGGTTAAGTCTTGTAGAAAGGCAACCTTCCCAAGATCATCTGAAACGCAAAGATATCAAGAAATATAATTTGGTACAATGTACTAATTTAGGCTTTTGAGCTATTGAAAACAGACAAAAGGGGATAAAACAATGCTTGCAACATCTTGAGCACCATGGCAACGAATTTTTTACCTTTTCTAACAACGTAATGTGAATCTTAGTGTTTTTTTTTTTTTAATCCAGAAACATTTCGTAACGGACTTTTGCAGAAATATGAGCAGCGATAAAAGAGATATGGAACTGAAACCAACCAAAATGAATTTTCCTATAAACCGATGTTACTTTTGATTCATACAATATCGCACCAGATTTAGACAATTTTCAACCTCAAATGTCTTACTATCGCCATTTTTCAAAATCAATTATGAAACCTAAGATTTCTTTCCTCGAAATAACATTTCGAAGATACTCTGCGAACCGAATTCCTCTGGTTCTTCAAACGTAAACTTATCTTAACCCCGTATCGCTTTTGTATCATTTTTCATTTCATATTGCCTATGTGCGGCGCCAGTGCCGACGGAAGTTTTATCGAACGAATCTTTCGATACTGCCCCCCCCCAAAAAAAAAAATAATAAAAAGAAACATTTTCTTCTGGGAAATCGTTGAGATATTCTACGCTCTCAGATTAATATAGCCATTCGAAGCAATCGGAATGAAATAAAAAAAGCGACCCGCATTGAGAAAAAACAAAACTTCTAATAATCGTACTAAATTAAAGGAATCAAAAAGTAGCTCGGAATCATCGAAAGCTGTCATCTCAGATTTATACCATTATCAGTCATTATGTCACCAGGTGGCGCCTCTGGGCTTTGTCGTTTGTCTCTCTATCAGAGCCTCATCGGGACTGCAGAAGTCTTTTTTTTCTCTAACAGATCTTCGGCTACTGAGAAAGAAACCATTTTCTCCATCGATTTCGACCGAGATGCTGATTAGATTTGGTAGCCTATATTCCGAAACCACACATTTGACTACAACGAGGAATTGAAACGGTTAAAGAAAGAGATACCAATTTCGCAAGTTGCTTTTCTCGATGTGCGACATTTGAGAGGCTAACTAAAGAGATAAAAGTTGTTTTTTTTCTCTAACTCTTTTAGCGAGTATGGGTAAAAACTTGAAAGATGTATTAACTAAAGATAGATTTTACTTTCTTTAGCTCTTTCAACGGACGCAGAAAAAAAAAAAAAACTTATCCAAAGCTAGCTGAAGACGAGTTATGTTTTCTTTAGCTCATTCAACGAATACGAAATAAAAAATGAAAAAAAAAAGGAAGAGATCTAAGTATCGCGTGAGAATGAAGCATGAAATTTACTGTAGTTTTGTTTTAAGATTTAAGTAAATAAAATAAAATAAGAAGACACGTACATGTCTTTATCGCTCAAAAAAAGACTGAAATCAAATTGAAAATGATTGGTATTGTCGTTTTATCAGTAATGGGTATTTCAAATGCACTCATGCGAAAACAGACTAGCCTTTATACATTTAAGGTTTGCCTAATTTATTTTCACAAAAAAGGCATCCATACAAAAATAGAAGCCTGACCAAGTATTTCAATAAAAGCTAAATTTCAAGTATTTCTCTGTAAAACAGCGAGAGTTGTTCCATTATGTTTTAAGTAATACAATATAATCTTTAAAAGTAGATATACTTTACACTAATTACTTAAAGTTTACCATAAATGCCTGATTTTATCTCTTTATTTTTAGTATTTCAAAGTGGGCTTTACTTTTGTTCTAAAAGTTCTTTTAATTTTTAACCTTTTTGTTGATTTTTTTGCTCTCTAAATCATTAAAGAATAGACTAACAGCTGAAAAATCCTTCATCCGTCTTTTCGTAGTTTATTATTGGTTTTCTAGATAAAGTTTGAAATCATGTCACAAAAGTTAAAGTTATACTTTTTTATGCGCCTTTTCATTTAAAAAAATTTTTTAAAGCTTTCCGAATATTTCTTCTAAGCGTTATGGTTATGCTTTGTTTTTCAATACTACATGTCTAGAGTTTTCCTGCAATTATTTTACTGTAATCATTGACTTTTATTGTACAAAGAAATATCTCTTGGATGAAACTGTTAAAAACCTACTAAGTAATTTTTTTTAATGAACGGCTTCATTATTCTCTATAAAATTAACACAATTAAAATAAACAAAACTCTCAATGCTAAGTAAATGTAGCATTGTATTGTTTAGACAACATTATATATATATATATATATATATATATATATATATATATATATATATATATATATATATTAGAACTAAGAAGACAAGTTTTATCGCTATAATTATACTTATTACAAAACGAATCGTATACTAAAATGGGTCAAAGCATGCATAACTCAAACATACAAAAAGGATTTGCTACCAATATGTGCACCAAATTAGATAAAGCATTTAAGAGAAGACCGCCGTTTAATGCAAAACTTCTCATGTCAAAGCAAACTCAGATGTTGTCCATCACAATTTATATATCAGTTGCATTTCAAACAATAGTATTTAGATAATATCTTAACAGAATGATAACCAAATGGAGAAACATTACGGGGTACGATGAGATTCACAACGCATCAAGCAATTCCTCTTGTTTAAAAAGAATTGTTGTTTCTCCTTTCCTTTTCAAGTGCAAATTGAATCTTCTATAAGCAGATCACCCCTCTTATCATTTAATATGGAATTCAAAATTGGAAAGGTATTTGATTCAAATTACCATGGAGTCGTACATTAATCTTGTCTTCATCATAACTTTAGTAAGTGTTATTGGATCAGTTTAATACGTTGTTATGGAAAGTACATAAAAGTCACTAGAACATCCGTAAGGATCCTTTTGTAGCATACGATCATTATCGAAGAGTCTTGTATTATTTCAAGGCTGTAGTGAAGATGCCTAAAAGTTATGCAATATTTTAAGAACTGATCAATTGCTTCAGCTGTTGCTTTTCTATCTGATCATCAACTTTGGAAGTTGTACATAAATATTAGTGTATTGACATGGCATCCAAATCGTTAAGATTCATTGACCCATTAATGTCTGACATTTTTTTTTTCAAAGATATTTTGTACACTGGTTACAAATAGTGTTTAATGGACAGGAAAAATATTTAAAAAAATATCATGTATAAATATTTTTTTTTTATTAAGGAAAGAAAAATCGTCCCTTAAAAGTTACGATAGACCCCAGAGGGTACGTACTTTTTTTATTAAAATGTTTTTCTGTCTACGATATAATATTTAAAAGGACATTTCATAAGAAGAAATAAAATCCGCAATTAACATAAATTGGGAAGCTGAGAATAACTTTGAAAACTTAACTTTTTTTTCTTGAGATTGTGAACGATGTAATTTTTGATAAAGATCATATTAAAACTGCTACAGAACACACTTTACAATGGTTAGTGCTGTAATCTGTTAATAACGAACTGACGCAATACCAAGGTACTAATTGAACACTATTATTTGTTTGAAAAATGTTCTTTTTTGGGAAATTCAGACCCTTTTTTGGACCGACCCTAAAAAGGGACGCTAGGCATTATGTTCTTTTTCGAAGAGACTCAATATCTAGTTCGTTATTACTCCAATAATTTAGTATTTAAGAATAACAATTATGCTTCGATGTTCAATACAAGAAGTCAAAGTTTGAGCCAGGCTCAATACTGCCATTTTTTGTGTCATAAAACACGACTATATTTTCAAAGTTATCACATTTTCTTAACAAACATATTTATGCGGCGAAACCTCTTCGGTTTCTTTCTTTGCAAAGCACTATTCACTGTAAATGTTGGCAACTTACAAATTCAACTAAAAATCAGTGCTGGCAGATAAATACATCTGGGATAAAATGGCGGATCAGTCGGCTTGTATTTGGAGCTTTATTCAAAACGCAAGATTTGGTCTATGAACCATATTTCATGAGGTCATTACTATTGGATCCTATATAAATTATCCACAATATTATACTAAGCAAACGAATATATATGTACAATACTTCAATTTGTGATTGTTACACTACAAAAACAAGTTTTGGAAGTGGATACTGAGTTTCGTCCTGCATCATCAAACATTCTCATCTGCTTCAAAGCAAAATGAAAATATGAGCAAGAAAAAATATTACCATGATTTGAATCCTTTCTCTACTTCTGATTTCGGAAATCTTCTGCTTATGAATTTGATATGTTTGTTTTGGAGATAAAATGCTTTATTTTAAGACATATCATCCTTTACTTCAAAGTAAAGTATAAAAGCGATTTGTTAAATGTGTTCTTGTGTATTCTTTTTCTTTATGCCTCACTTTAAGGCAAAGGATGATACGTCTTAAACTAAAACATTTAATCTTCAAGCCAAACACATCAAATTCATAAACTGAAGATTATTGCCAGTGAGGGATCCAAACATCGATGTAGAATAAACTTCGAAACTTTTCACGTATAGAGGATCTACATTTAATAGAGATTTTATATTTCAAAGAAATGTTCTTTTCTATACCATTGAATGATATTAAAACTCCGCTTTGAAAGACCGGAATTTATTGCTAAAAGGCAAGCTTATTTCGATTCAAGCTTAGAAGTTGGAAACTGTTTATGGTACGTGAATAAATTCTTTTATATATTTATCTTTGTGAAGTTAAGCATTGACATTTCTTCTTTAATATTTCATTAAATTGTAGAAGATCCTATTTTCGGTATGCAGTAACCTATGCAGGATTGATTTGAATATGAGGGTGTTTACTCATATTTCAAAATGTCAATCGACTCCAATTTGAAAATGTCAATCGGGTATTTTATTTGTAATTTTTCCGCCTTAGTGCAAATGTTCTCAGTCAAAGTTAATCGTTTCTAAGTACCTTAAAAATTCAGAGCTATTTATGTGCTAATAGAAGCGTTTGTACTTTATAAAATGTTTTGCGCAATTGATGACTAGATACAATCTAGTTAAAATATTTAAGCTGGAAACTAATTGCTAAAACTAGAGTTTTTGTCAAAGCGGCGAATAGCGTTTTAACAGATCTTAAAATCTTTCTGTCTGCTACCATGATATTACGACAGGTAGAAATTGTAAAGAAGTCATGCGACTTTTTTCAAATGGCAGTTATCTGACACCATAATTTGTGAAACAACTGATTATTAAACGTATTTATCTGTTTTCAGACATACAGAAATGCAGATGCCTTTTTTTCTTTCAAATTCGTTTCACACTATTTTGAAGGAATAGAGACGCAAATAAAAAAACTAAATTACTTTTTACAAATAATACAAATATTTTCAATAATATAAGAGAAAATTCTTTTAAGTGTTAATGGTTTACTTTAAATGTTGCTGTGAAAAAACTTTCAATATGAAAAATAGCCTTTCTGATGCAAAATATTCTGAAAATAGCTTTGAAATTTTCTTGAAAAAAAAACATGGTACCATGTTTAATGTATTTATGGAGCAAAATTGCATTTTTACTATACCGATTTTGGTAATTAAGAAGTTTAACACTCTTTGTCAAAAAAAGGTTGAATGCTTCTTTATTTCGGTTTCTCTGACACTTCACTGATATTTTGAAACAGATCGGTTTTGCATCAAGGGAACAAGTCCAACGTGCATCGCGATCTTGCAATTAGTTAGAACAATTACATTTTAAACTGAATATGTATTTAATAACTTTTAGCTAGTTTATCCCTCAACTAGTTCCTCCATCAACCCATACATGCTCTTAATTTCCTTTCAAGGACTTCTTTTTTATAGACTCTTTTTTTGGCAAAAGTTGTATTGCGTTTAATTACTTTTGTTTATATTTTCATTTCGCATATATTTCATTTTCTTATACCTCACCAGACAACAAAAAATGTATTTTTACTTTTAAAACCTTGCAACATCCATAATATTTATTTTACTTCTTCGAAGTGTAATTATGTTGAAGATAAACAGACAAAAACAAGAGACGGAAAAGCAGTTTTATTAATAAAGAAATATATTTGATGCAGTTGTTAAGAGTAAATTGGGTTATTGCGTTTTCAGGGCTTGAAATAAGCTTTTTAAATCGGTTGTCAAGTAATTTCAGTTTTGAAAGTAATTTTATTTGGTAATTCATTTTCAAAGGTGATCGTGAACTGCTGTGTGAAAAAATTTAAAATTTAACTACGAGGGTTCTATAATTTTGTTCAAATTTTGAAATACTTCAGTAAGCTGTATTTTTTCCATAAATGTATCGCTAAGTACAGCCAATTAAGATATCTAAAGTTATCAAAAATTGAGTTTTTGTAGAACTATTATTTGTAAAGCTATATGTGCCAATTGCAGCACTAACCAAACTCAATTACATAGCTACGGCTCGTGTTTTACAAAAGAATAGCTCTAAAAAACAATCTTGAAACATCTCTATAAAATTAGCCTCTCCAACCATTTTTCTCTCCTGCAATTAGTGATTTAATTATCACTTCCAGTTATTCCTACATCAGATATTTCGAACCCATACACAATAACAAATTCCGCTAGAATTAATTTACAGGTACGAATCATTTACTTAGATATGGGCCTATTGTATCTTCATTCTGTTATGCAAATAGAGGGAATTTCTCTCGATCAATTTAATCGTGTCGGTTTCGCTTCAATCATCGACCAGACGAACTCAAGAGTTGAAGTTCTCATCGCTGAGAGCTTGGAGTCAGATGAGAATCACGGTCTCGACATTCCTATAGGTGACGGACTCCGAGAACGTCTCTCGAGGAATAAACCTTGCCTATAAATTGAACCCAAATTGAATGTAAGCTGGGAGGTGCAGACGGGTCTTCCAAACATGTTACATACATAATCAGTCGCGCTGAGCCTTTTTTTCTTTTTTTCCAGGTAAACATTTATATTCGGTTGTGAAAGTAATTTTACTCGGTAATACAATTTAAAAGTGACAATTGTGTAGCTTCTACGAATCAAAACTAACTTTAAGCTACAAGTGCTGTATAGTTTGATTTAGATTTTGAAAAACTTAAGCTGGATGTATTTTTTTCATTAATTATATCGTAAGTACGGACAGGCAAGTTGTCCAAAGTTATAAACATTGAGTGTTTGCAGACATATTAGTATAGTTACTTGTACCGATTGCGGCAAAAACAAACTAAATCACACAGCTATGGCACATGTTTGACAGAAGAATTCTCTAAAAATATCGCTTACAAATTAGCCTTTTCGGACTTTTTTTCTTTCCTGCAATTAGCGATTTAATTGTCATTTCAAATTATTGCTGCTTCGGACGTTTAGAACCAGACACAATACCAAATTCCGCTAGAATTAATTTACAGGCACGAATCATTTACTCAGATGTGGGCCTATTGTATCTTCATTCTGTTATGCAGATGGGGGGAATTTCGCCCGATCAATTTAATCGTGTCGGTTTCGCTTCAATCCTCGACCGGACGAACTCGAGAGTTGAAGTTCTCATCGCCGAGATCTCGGAGCCAGAGGAGAATCACGGTCTCGACATTCCTAGGTGAGGGACTCCGAGAACGCCTCTCGAGGAATAAACCTTGCCCATAAATTGAACCCAAATTGAACGTGAGCTGGGAGGTGCAGACGGGTCTTCCAAACGTGTTACATACATAATCAGCCGCGCTGAGCCTTTTTTCTTTTTTCTACAGGTAAGCGTTTTTCTTTTTTGAAAGCTTCATTTCACTGCGAGTGGACTTATCTGGCGGTCAAGAAGTCAACGGGACTAACATTAACAAAACGTGACTACGAGGGGTTGATTCCCCCCCCCCCCCTTCCATTCGCATCTCGTTCGGCCATGCTGTTCAACTTTCTTTAATCTCGAGACTTGTCTTTTCTCTTTCTCGCTGGGGGATGTCTATTCATTGCAGCATCCAATAGGTGCTTTTGGGAAGGATAAATTATCACATACCGTGCGTGCAGGCGTTGTTTGGCCGTGAAGTTTGATTTGTTTTTGTTTAATCTCGGAACGAGCAGAACTTCTCAAAACTGTACGCCGCTTCTAACTTTTTGCAACTCTGTAGCTACTCATACTGATTCTTTTCCTTAACCCTGCTTAATTCCTGCTGAGAGGAGCAATAACTTTTTCATGCTGTTAGATAAAACTGAAAGACAGAAATGACATTTTAGGATTTTTAATATGGCTCGCCAATGTTCGATTTAAAGTACTGATTATTTTGCTATCTAGTACAGATAAGAACTTAAACCGAATATTTCACCTGCTATACGTAATTTAAAACTCCAACAGGCTTTAAGGTATTCTCCTTTTGTAAGTAGTATAATTTTAGCGGTGCTACACTAAAACGACCTTTCTTGACTGCTCACAACTCACGAAGTGAGCCCCCTTATTAAGGAGATAATTGTGATAATTTTCTATTTTTTGAGGGTTAATGACCTCAGGGTTTATACATAGCTAAATGCTAGACAATGAAGGAAATGAAAATAACCAGCGTGCCCTCGCTGGATGTGCACAGTGACACGCATTTTAAATAAACCAACAATTTTCTTTAATCGAAAATTAAAATAGTAAGTCTTTCACTAAATTTTGCAGCGCCATTACAATTTTTAAAGAAATCCCCCGAACTTCAGATTTAACTTCGGTAACAAATGAAGTTTTTATGTTCACTAATTAATAACCCATTGGAGTTAATATAAATGCAAAAATTGATAAGCTCTGAAATTTTTTACGAACGTCTTAAATGTCCCTCCGCAAAATGAAAGGTTGTTCCTACAGAAATTCTTTGAAAGTTAAGTATCACCTTGCCATTAGAAAAAAAAAAAAAAAAAAAAAAAAAAAACGAACGTACACACACTTTTGCATAAATGTATCAGGTAATACATTGATTTTACACGTAGTAATTATTTTAGTTGCAATGGATAAATTATTATTTATATTGAACATATTTTCATAAATCATTAAATAGTTTAACTATTTGGTAGACTGATTAATAGCTCCAATAGTGAGCGGTATGCATTGTCTCAAGGAAGCAATTTTTTAATATTTTCCTGCCGCAGAAAAAAAAACCTCCTAATGGTTTCATTTACATTTTTATCTTCTGAAATAAAGTATCGTATATCAGCTACTGTTTCATGACTTTTCATAGTATAAACCTTGGCCAGTATTTGCTGTATTATGCCTATTGCAATCATATTGTAGATGTGCTTTATACAAAGTTGGTATTTGGGAACAATTTCTAATATTCAAAGGGGAAAAAACAACTAAAAACAAAAGGTATAAAATTTTGACTTTTTTTTCCATTCAAAAAGGAACTCTATTGCATTTAAAAGTGGTTTTCTTGTAGCATCGAAACAGGGGTCTGCAATTTTTTTATTGCTATTTGAATTTTAAAGGTTAGTTCAATTTTTTTAAAACTTTTCACTATGAGAACAAATTAAAATTACCTTCTTCATTTTTAGCAGCATTTTTCATTTCAAGCAGTGTAATCGGAGTGAACTCTTATTCAATACTTGGTATTTCTGCCAATGATTAATTCATGCTCATTGCAAAAGATAAATCGTGAAACTTTTTTCTTAGACTCAATTTATCAGGGATCTCTTCTTCAAAAATAAAAAATCGCATTTTTACGGATATATAAAACCAGTATAGTCTTAACTTGTACTTCCCATTTGATAATACACTTGCGTAATCGAAAAAAATTGCTTAAATAATTGATTAAATTTTCATTTTACCCTTCGCTGCATTCTTTGAATTGACGAATGATTACTCGTGCGGTACATTTTAAACTGCATCCCCTTTTTTTCTACGCATAAATCATTGTACTTTTTGCAACGCTTATTAAATGCAACAGATCATGATCCATAATCAAGTTAAACAGACTCTGATTTAAATTCAAGACTTTCACTGCCCCAACAAATAGCTCTTGAAAAGGAAGATAACTTATCACACCATAATAAGTGGGTGGTTCTATCACGGATAGAATTAACCAAAGCCGTGATCAATAAACGAAATAAATTGGTGAAACCATTGCAGTGTCGTTTCGTACCATCTTACCCGCAGCGTGGAGAAGCCGAATAAAAGGGTCAAGTTATCGCAATAAATGGAACAGAGATTGCTGGCTATCACATTTGGAATACATCAATGAAATTATCGATTCATTCGTCCACGAGAGAAACATTAACTTATTGAAAGTATTGGTGTTTAGCTCTGACAGGTTGGGTAGATGTCGTATTGCGATGTTGGAAATATTCTCATCTGCATGGGTTGTTGGTGTGAATATAAAATTGTTTTGAGAAGGAAAAAAAACTGGTGTAAATTATAAGGCACATACATACATTTCAGATTCTACATTTAGAAATTATTGTTACTATATCAGAAACACTTACGCTTATGGTTACTAAATCTTACTTATACTTTCATACTTACTTATACATACGTTCTCTAGACTGTTCTCTATCACGCCAAAACTTTTTCATTTCTTTATCAAACTCTATGATTTATACCTCATTTGGAAAGCTTGTCGGAGTGGCTTTTGAAGAAAAATAGAACCACTGTCTAAAAATTGCTGCTATTTTTTGTGCCAAAAAAAAAAGTTTTTTCCCCCTCTTTTCATGACGAATTCCTAAAATAATAAGAGCGTGGTTGTATAGTGCGTCACGTTAGGTGTCGCGCATTTGATCCTGCTATGGGTTTTGTCGCTTTTAGTTGACTTTCTTTCACCGGGCAAATTTTGATCCAAATTTCCAAGACTGTATAGTCTAAACTCATTGTAGCATTTTAAACAGTGTTTCTATGACATGGAAACCGGGAAAAAAATTTATATTTTATCTTGAATAATATTTCTGAAAGGTACTTTTGCTTGTTTCTTTAATACTGCATACAAATACAAAAGTAAGGCATGATTTCGTTTTCTTTTAAAGCAGCGAAAAATAGCAATTTCCTATGTGTCTGTTTTTCGAAAATTACTGGTTAAATAAATCGAATTTGGACTTATTGCTGTCAGCTAATTAATACATATGTACAGAGACAGACAAAAACGTGAAAACTTAAAAGCTGGTTGAATTTTTTAGGCTTCATAAAAAATATTTCTCATGGTTTATACGAAAATCCACTGTAACGTGACTTTTGAAATATTTTTGCTCTGGTGTTTAGTTACCCATGGGTACTATGGTTTCTTGGACTAATATATATATATATATATATATATATATATATATATATATATATATATATATATATATATATATACTCAAGAGCCAAAAGATTATGACGACCTGTTAAAAATGAGTTGGCCCACCTTTAGCCCGCAACACAGTTGAAACCTGCCGTGTTATGGATGCTACAAGTATTTGGTAGATGGCCACGGACAGATTGTACCAAATCCGAGATATTGCGAATTGGTGGCCTTTGAGTTATGAGCTGCCGTCTCATGACATCCCAAATGAGTTCTATCGGATTTAGATCTGGTGAGTTAGGCGGCCAGGACATTAACTGGAATTTAGCAGTATGTTCCTCAAGCCACTCCAACGCAATTTGAGCCTTGTGACATCTGGCGTTGTCCTGTTGGAAAGTTCAATTTCCAATTGGAAAAACAGAGGCCGTGTTCGGGTGTAACTGGTTCGCAATGATATTCAGATGCAGTGTAGCATTCATGGTCTGCTCTACCACAACTACGGGTCTCAGAGACGCCCAAGAGTGTCCACCAAAGCATAATACCGCCACCACCGACCTGTGTGTGACCTACTGTACATTGAGAGAGCAACTTTTGGCCTGAAAGACGGCGTATTCTGATACGTCCGTCGGCGTGATGAATTGTAAACCATGATTCATCTGACCAGGCAAATCTCTCCCACTTATCTATGGACCAGTTGCGATGTTCTCGGGCCCAGGGCAGGCGTAGTTGGCGATGACGCTTGGTCAGCAAAGACACAAGAGTGGAACGTATGCTGCGTAGCCCCATATCCAACAGTGTCCTATGAACAGTGCGCTGCGATACTATTTTACTTGGCCCTGCATTGTATTTGTGGGCTGTCAGCTGAGCCACTGTCTGGCTTCGGTTTTCCTTCACCAACCGAGACAGTCTCCGATGACCTTTTTCTTTGGTTACGTGCGGGCGTCCAACACAATGTCGTCTACTGCTGTTTTCACCGTCATTCATCCACTTTGCATAAGTACTAACAACTGTAGATCGCGAACAACCCACGACTCCGATCAAAGTCGCTCAGATCCGCAGCCTTGCTTATCACACACTGTAGTAAGTGAACTAATGGTTCTTCAGGCTCTCAAACAGTAGTTAAATATCACTTAAACCTGATAACGTACCTTAAACGTCATCCAGGCTAGTTCATTGTAAAATGTAGGGGTGGTTGGCTCTTGAGTGTATATTTTCATACAATGTAATGTTCAGCAACATTTTCGTCCTTTCCTGACCAAATTCAGCCATAGCCTTGAAGCTGCTAGTTTTTTCCCCCTCCTTTTTTTTTCTCTAACTTTGAATAGTTTTTGTTTTAATTTCGTTTTTTTATTTTTCATTTTGATCTTTTTTTTAGCAAAAGTAATTTTTGCAGTTTATAACGTACATTAGAAAATAACCGATAAATAATAACAGTTTATGTGATGAAATCTTGACATCACGTAAAACCATTTAATCGAAATCTGGGTGGAAAAAAAGATAATTAACTTACGGAAAACGGATATGTTTTTAATGGATATGTTTCATAAACTGAATGGTTTTTATTTCAATTATGTCATTTCTGCCTTTTACAAAATTAGTGGGACAACGAGCTAGAAAACAGGAAGTGACAAATTTATTAGATGACAAGATTATCATTAATAACATCCAACTGTAATAGCCCTTTCAATGAAAATTGCAAACATGTATTTTGGAATTTCGTGGAACTGCTTTTTCAATACTGAATAAGGAGATGTAGAGAATGACAAACAGATTTGCAGAAATATATTCTAATTATTTGAAATTAAATTTAAGATAATAGCTTGCCTCTTTAATTTTAGAAATTGTCATAAAAAGGACAAAACGCTTAAGAGAGAGAGGCGGGAGATATAAAGAAAAAAAATACCGGACAATGAATTATTCACTAACCCTTGCAGATTCTTCAAAATATACCCTAAAACTATGGTCTCAAGAGCTCTGCAGATTTTTAATCTTCCAGCGCGCGCGGTTTTGGGCAGAAGAGCACGCGCGTGGTATTTTTTACTACAGCTGCTTTTGTTTTATTTCTATCATAAACGAGTTAAATTAAATGATCTTGATACTAGTAGTGTTATAAAAAATATAAAAAACTCCTTTATCAAAATAGGAACAATGTATCGCATTCAAATCAAGTACTCGCTTCTTTTGTATAGATTGGGGGAAGACGCAGTAGTTTTCAACTTTATTTTACACAAAAAAGTACATTGGTTTTATTTTTAATCAACTAATTTACCAACAGAATATAGACTTTTGCGATTGGTAAAAAATAAGCTTCGCTTTAAAAAAACAAATTTTTACCTATAAAAATCAGTAATTAAAAAAATTGCATTCCGGCATTTTACCCCCAATTTCGAGGTAAGATGACCGATGCCTTAAGGACAAGATGTCTTATAGAAAAACAAGGCTAAGTGCTAATAAATCTATTACAATTAATTTTACAGAAAATGAAATACACGAGGGCACATATAACCTGCACATTAAAATAACATTGCTTTCTATTTTTTCTTAACTGCCAATTTTTCCTTTGAAGTAATCGCCTCGTCCTTTCACATACTGTTTTCAATTGTAGAACACGATTTATGGAGCCAACTGCTGCACACAAAGTATTTATTCCAATTACATTTTTCCTACGTCTCGTTGTATTTTTCATTAACGCTTACAAAATTCTTACCGCCTTATATTTGCTGTAGAAGTACCCCATTTATTCATTTCTTCTGTCATTTTTTTATATTTTCATATTAAAAGAAATTCGAGAAATTTCTTTTCAAAAGTTGCTATCGGTATGGTTATTTGGATCTTGTCAGCTTTTATTTTTCTTAGCGTTTTGTTTTCTGATTACCTTGGTTTTCTTTTCTTCATTCGCTTGTTTCTCTTGTCTTATTTTGTTTTTATCTGAGGATGTTAGTTCTTAACCCTACACTGCATAGCGTTGCCAATTGGTTACATGGACTATTTTTTCTTATGGCAATGTATAAGGCAACTCAAGCACAAAAAGCAAGTATTAGGTATCTTTAAAGCAAATATAAACATCAATCCTCAAAATTAATTTTTTTAAATTGTTTTCCAATGTTTTCTTATTACACTAAAAAACATATATATTTCTTTCAAAGAACAAAAATCATACAGTGTAGGGTTAAGCATTTTGCCTCATCTTGTTTGTACTTCTTTCCTCTGAGGATGACACTGGCTACATTTTTTTTTCTACGTTTTTGGTTAGGATCAGTTCCTTCTCTAGGACGTTTTGAAAAACTACGGCACTTAACCCCAAGAACATATTCGTTGTCTTTCCTAAACATTAGGCAAAATTCCTGTTCATCTAGCTCAGCGCAGCAGATTTATGCTTCAAACTTACTAAAACTAATTTTTCTACTATCAAAACTACGGCTAAAATAACTAAGTAAAGTAAGTTGGAATATGATTTCGGACCAAATCGGGACGACAAAATCTTTTAAAAACTCAACTTAATATTATGATTAAAAAAAAAAAAGATTGTAGTTTGTAGCGCTTTACTAGTCGTGTTTATGAATAAGTTGAGCATTTTTAACATAAAGCAATTGTTACAAGTATTTCTTTAGTTCATATCACATACAGAAATTACTATTTTCTATTACTTTTTCTTAACTGATTCGATATTCTACAAAGGGAGCATCGATAGCAATGTTGTATGGTGCGAGTTAAATGAAATATACTACAATATGGAAAAACAGATTGATTTGAATTATAAATGATAAGTGAAATCCTACCTCTGATGACAAACATTTATGCAAAATCCTCAGAAAAGATTAAACTACTTTTGAGTGACTTTTTTTTTGTTGAAATTAATGAATGATCCAAACATTTTACATTAAAAAGAACGGAATTTTTTTAAAGATTGCATAATCGAAAAACCTGTAATTTTGTAGATGGTGTTTTGACATTAACGCACTTAAAATATGATCAAATTTTAGATTAATAATATGTTGCATGACGCGTAAATTTTCCCAAACGTGCACTGACAGGGATGTATGAAACTCAACTTAATTAATAAATCAATTTGTATTTAGATTGTGTTGAAATACCGAAAAAAAGTCAAAGTGTATACCATGAATATATAAAACCGTTGTAATTTTAAAATGAGAAAAAATCCTATTCTGGAGTTTTGCTTTTCAAATGAAAAATACCCCCTCTTCAATGCCTTTTGAACGAACAGCAGTGGAGGGGCGAAATCCGGTTTGTTGATTTCCCAAATCACCTAAACGTCAAACCACAAATAAAAAGACAGGGAGTTAAACTAACACTTGGATAAGTATGCGATTCGGCTTCCCCCTTACGCGGTGCCTATTGATTATACGAAGCTAGAGCGGAGTATATCTAATGAGTACTTTCACGGTAGACCGTTGCTGCTGAAATCGGGTGGACCTAGTTAGCAACCACTTTTGAGAAGGCGTCAAAACAAGTCTGCCACGGGCCAGGCATTACTGCACCTAAAGGGTAAACATCCACCTCTGGCTACCGTAATAGCGGGGCTACTGAGATCTATTAAAGGAGCAGTACAAATTGCAGTTCTCTTAGTGAGGATAAAAATAGGCATTTTCCGCAAATTGCTTCCGAAAGCTATGTAAGTGGTCGTCGCAGAAAAAAGCTTTTTCTCACTTAGGAGAAAATTGGGGAGGATAGAGGTTGCCCCCCCCCCCTCCATTACTTACAGATCCGTAAATTGCAAGTTTTATTTTTTATTTTGCTTGCATCAGGTTCTCTTTGTGGGAGAGAGGAATTTGAAGTTATTTCGTAATGGTGCGTAGCTTTCCGGTTTTAGGTGGAATGATTAATTTTTTTGATTTATGGTTGAAATAACCTTGAAATGTGAGAGTTGAAAGTATGGTAGTCATAATGAGAGCCTTTTTTGAAATAGGGTGAGAAAAATTTTGCACTGCCGCTTATTTATAAAATAATTGTAAAAAAAAAAATAAAAATAATAAAAGTTAACTAGCTGACCCATGCGAAGCTTTATCGCTAGAAAGCAGTGATTCAAAAATTCAAATTTTTTTCAGAAGTATTTTTTGAGAAACAAGCACAGAGTGAATTGTTATTTTTCGCTCATTTATGAGGAAATAAAATCGTGCCTTATTTTTGAATTTTTTGAAGTATTAAGGAAAAAAACAAACAAAAGAAAAAGCACATTTAAGAAATATTATTCATGCTGAAATATCACTTTCTACTCCGGTTTTATTGCAATAGAAAAACTTGTTTAAAATTTTACAATAAGCTAAAATTACATATTGTTAGAAAATTAGATTGAAATTAACCGGTGAAAAAAGTCGATCAAAAGCGACGAAAGTCTCAGCATGATCGAACTTGCGCTCTTAGTTTTCGGATGCTTATTCATTGAAGTGATAAAAATAAAAACAGAAAAAAATGTTTATTTTCAAAAAAAAAAAAGATAGTGGAACTAATTTTTCCCCAATAGACTGTACTATAAACTTTAAAATGAGAGGTAAATAATAGAATTTGATAAAGAAATGGAAAGTTCAGGCGTGGTAAAGAAAAGAGGTTAGAGGAATAATATATAAGATATTATTTCTAATGAAATAAATCAGAGAGTAGTAGTTCAGTAATTAGTAACACCATTCGTTTTGATATTTTTACGAAGTTTCATTTAATAAAAGAATCATGTCTCATCTTCATCTAAATTTGAGGGCACTGTTCAAACAAAATTGTACAGCTCAATGTAGTAATGGCAGCAAAATGCGTCACTAAATGTATGACGTCATTCCGTTAATTAGAAAGTGCCTTATATTTAATAATAACTTACTACAAATTTTGCCAAAATATGTGAATAGTTAAATCAAATGATATATGATGTTATGAATCGGGTAGTTTCTGTACTTCTGGTCATTTTTCCCGTGTTTTTTTTAGTCACATCTCGCTTTTCTAGTCACGTATAATTTTGCTTTTCAAAACAGAAATTGGCAGGGCCGCAGAGAGCCAATGCGGGTCCCTTTTTAGTTTGAGCGCTGGACCCTCCTCCCCCATAAAACTTACTACTACCCAGATTCCAAACCGGGCAACCCAAAAGGCTGAGCCCCTAGTTTCCGACTAGGCTAAAATGGGCTCTTGTCGGCCCTAGAAAAAGGCACTAAAAAAGGGGGAGAGAGCTTTATATTTATTTCAGAGTATTAAACAAGTTAAAATTGAAGGATAACTTATTGGAAAAAAAAAATAAACCATTTTACAGCATTAATGCATACGAAACTGTTGCTTGCGGTAACTTTAAATTTGCTAAAATTATCTATTTCCACCGGTTTCAATGCAATGTTATCGGTACGCAGCGGTGTTTGGTGTAAAAAAAAAAAAAAAATCCCAAGCAAAACAATTGATAAAGAACGTTAAAATAAATAAAGGAAAATAAAACTGCAAATTTGAAATAAGCGGCACATCGAAAAATCCATCTTAAAAGTGAAAATAATAAGCAATTCTTCCTTGCTCAAAAAGCTATTGTAGTAACAATAACTTGATGTTTGACCGATCCAATTTTATTTCGGAATTTCATATATTTCCAACATCTGCTTTTAAATAACCGCATATCATTAAAACAATAAATTTAAAGAATTCAAAATATTTCAATAGGGAATCATTTACGGATGAAGCTTTGTTAACTTAGGCAGATTTAAATTTTACTCTTATCAGTACCATGAATTCATTTAACGTAAGAATTAACAATAAAATTGTCTCTGTGAGGCCACAATGCGGAACTTTTATGGTTTGCATTTTTTGCCCCACCTCGTACTATGCAAAGATATTTCCTTTATTGTTTCTACCAAACAGTGATAGAAAAGCATTATCATCAACATATCATGAAATCCGAGCTAAACGTTGTGGGAAATCTATCCGAAGATCTACCCTTTAATTCAGACTAAAGTGGTTTGGTTGAAAGAAAAAAAAAAAGACATTCCCAAACCTACTATTTTGATATTACCGAAAGATGCCCCACATACTTACTTTTCCAGTCTAAAACGTGATTTAAGAGTGTTGAAGCCAGTTTCCTTGCAAACACACTGCAAGCCCTGTTATTTGCAGTTCATTTGCTTTGCCGTCCTAGAAAAGTGGCCTCGTTTGCCGGCAGGGGGTGCTGACTTCTGCTTTTAGATTGGTGACTCTAAATTGTTGTTTTGGTTGGAAGAAAGGGACGACAGATTCCGTTTTCTTTCTTATCCATCTGTTTGATTTCCAGTTTTTTTTTTCTTCTTCCGAAGAAAATTATTGAGAGATCTATTCTCTTAAACACGTTTCGCTTTTTTATATTGAACTCAGGAAAAGTTTGCTGGAGCCTTTTTTTATGAAAGCGTGCGTAGCGAGATGTATTAATATTTTTTAAAGAAATATTAACATGATTGTTTGTTTCGTGTTATGTAGGTCATAAAATGTCGTTTTTGTTTTATATTATTATTGACGGTATACTTCATTTTCTTTGTAATGATATTACATAGATTTTTTTAAAAATACAATTTGGTTTTAGTTTTGCTTTTCAGAGAAAAAATATTTTAGAGAGTAAATGTGCTAGAATGTTTCTTTCTTATTTATATCCAGCAATTTATGTTTGCGGCTTTGTCTTATTTGCGTAAAAGTTGCATTTATCTCGGTGTTCCACATGAAATAAGTAAACAAATTAATGAATAAAAATTACAGTAAAACTATACTGTATTATTGCAAAACTTTTTTTCGTTATCTCGTGGTTGTTAGGGTTCCCCAATTGAAAAAATCCAATACATTCTCAATTAAAACGTGTTACCAAAATAAAATAAGCAAGAAGCATTAGTTTTTATATAAGATATTTCTGCATATACTTGGGGAATAAACTTTTTTTTATTTGTAATAATTATGCTAAATAATAATTATACTTTTATCACATGATGATTTTTGATGCTATAATACTATGTCTGAGAATACGAATGAATCTTTTAAAAACATGAAACTGAATATTTTTAAGTGACTGAATCACTCATATCGCTTGGCAGTGTGTAAATATTTTGAATTTATTACGTTTTGAGCAAGTTTTGTTTTGAATAGTAACTAAAGCAAAAAAAATGAAAATTTAGGCGTTATTTTTATTTTCTTGCGATTTTCTTCGGTCATTATTCAATACAAAAGGAAATTGTTTTTGTCGGGGTGGTGAGACGCATTCTCATATTAAATAAAAAAACTTATAATAAGAATGAATTTGCAGCTTTCGGAAACTTTGCATATGTATAAGTAATTGATTTACTTGAACTTAGATTACGAAATAAAGAAAATTAGATTACAATATCTTTTACACTATGAAAGTGTTAAATTTTAAACTATGCCTTGTAGTTTTTTTAACTGAGTTTTAACTAAGTTTTGAGTTTTAAAATTAAGAGCATATTATCACGTTAATTAATATTCATAGTTCAGCATTTTACCATTCATTGATTCACCTTCTACAGTTATCAGGAAAAACTAGAAATATATATATATATATATATATAAGAATTTGTATCAAACGAAAAGATATCCTGATAGAGATTTTCAGAAAAGCTATAACTTGTACAAACATTTACCGATCTCTCCTGTGAACTTAGAAAACTAAATTCGCATGAAAAAGTTCATTGGTACCCCCAGTATGATCACATTTTGAGTGGATAAAATTGGAGACAAATAACTTACAGCTCAATGAATCAGTCAAATCCTTTTGTAGAGTAGAAATGCATTAGTGCTGTGCCAGAATGCTTCCAACCTTTTTTCACAAAACAATTCTATGGATTAGAAAATAAAATAAAATTAATCTGAATAAAAAAAAGAAAAACTTGTAAAAGCCACTATTTCTTTCTTTCCCAAAAATATTAAAAAAAAAAAAAAATTAATTAAAAAAAAAAAAAAGAGAACAAAAAAAAAAACATTGTTTATGTTTGGCGTTTGAAGAACGTGTGGAACTATAGCATAGTATTGGTGTAAAGTATTAAATTGAAATGCTGATTCTGTTTCTAACAAGTTATGACCTTAAGCGATTTAACCCAACCTAGCCATCACACCAACTTTTTAAAAATAAATACCATACATCATTTTCTCTCATTCTGATGTTTTATTATAACTGATATCTGACAAAAAAAAATCTAAATGCATTTGATTTCTAAGAAATGTTCAAAACGTCTAGCTCTCTTACGTCCAGACATATCGAAATAATCCCGTAGCATCCCAAACTCCCTGAAAGTCCATCGAACCCTTCCAATGAAACGAATATCCCTTGGGTAACTAGATCCTTTAAACATGATTCACATTTCTACCATGAAGCTCCTATCTTTATCCCAAAGCTCGGATCTTATTTCCACTCTGACGTGGTGATTGACGTCAAGCTTTCGTATACCCAACAAGTATAAAACTTTTATGAAAGGAAAAAAATATTTTTAATTTCGATAACACAATCAAATGCTGCTAAAAACAAATATCCGAAATATTTATTATTGTTAGGTAAGTTGTTGATTTATGTCCAAAAATAATTAATATTTGATGTTTCCTATAAATTATAGACGCTTTAAAATTCTATTGTGTAAAAATTCTACACGATAAAAATTAATTTTATTTTATAAAAATTAATTCTATCGTGTAAAAATTCTAACGATAAAAATTAACTTTATTTTATAAAAATTATATCGTGTAAAAATGCTATCATTTAATATAAATGTTCAAGTTTTAAATAAAGTGTAGTATTATGTCCTCAAAGTTTTTAATACCAATTGTTTAACTACTATAACTGTTTAGTATCAATGGGAAATACACAGAACTTGATTCAGCCATTACGTTATTTTTCCGTCATAATCTCCTGAAATCTGCCATAGTGAGGAATTTACGGACTCAATAACCACAATATTTAAAACAGAAAGTAGACTCTAATTGATCGAATGCATAATTAGGCTTTCAGTTCAAGCAAACACCTGATTCCTCCCCCCCCTTTGAATTTACTTCTCTCAACCAGTCTTCAACTGAACATTTTTTTATTTAATTTTCTTCCTGAGTACTGAGTATCAGAATGGCTGTTTTATCTCTGATTCCAACAGTGAAGAATCTATGATTGTTTAAATACAATGATACACTCGTTAACTGACTCACTGACCCTGAGCATATTGCAGAGTTAAAATCATACACCAAAAGTTGAGTTAATGAAAGATAGTGTGCTTGGATTGTTAACGGTTTTGCTAGATAACAACAAATGCGACTCAACATTTTGATGCATTAAGTTTCGAAAAACGTCTTTTCAACTTATCCAGGAGATTTTTTTTCATAATCTATAACAATGGATGTAAGAAAAAAAAAGTTTTTATTTGTGTACTAGCTGCGTAGCCCGGCGTTGCACGGGCTGTAATGTAGTGAAGGCAGTTTGAGAAAACTACTTGCCACCAAGGCGGCTCGCCTTTAAAGAAATGAGGAAAGTTTAAACAGTTTACTCGTCGTCAAGGCGGCTCGCCTTTACAGTAGCGAGGAAAGTTTCAATTCACTACTCGCCGCCAAGGCGGCTCGCCTTTAAAGTACCAAGGAAAAGTTTAATAAACTACTCCCCGCTAAAGCGGCTCGCTAAAAAGCTTTCCTGCATCAAAGAATCAATCGAATTATTTGCACATGCTTCCTCAAAAATAAAGACGATGTCAAGTAGCGCATATTTAGCACTCTCCCTAAATTACAAATAAAATTCCTTTCCAAAAACAATTATTTCCAAACCGCTTTCTTCCGGTAAAATTAATTGCAAAATTCTAAACGAAAAAGTTCTTTTAATATTTGGATCGAAGCCAGAAAAAGTCCCTTCTAAAAACAGCAATTGCAATTTTATTTAAAAACACATTTTCAAAATGGTACCTGAGAAAAAATGTCATTAATAATTAGAATAAAAACAATTGTTAGAACTTTGTTATAACACGTATTCAAAATGACAATGAAAAAAATAACTCTTTCATTTTAAAAAGTTCAACTTAATTAACGTTTTAATTCAAAATCGCAACGGAAAGAAATAAATATCTTGGAATTTTAAATAGTTCAATAATTTAATTAACGTTTTAATTCAAAATGGCAACGGTAAGAAAAAATGTCTTGGAAGTTTAATCATTAATTAGGCTTAATCGCTTTAAATTTGACTACTTATTAATTAAACATTCGCTTTAAATTTGACTACTTATGGATCGCAGCCAGAAAAAGTCCCTTCTAAAAACAGCAATTGCAATTTTTTTTAAAAACACATTTTCAAAGTGGTACCTGAGAAAAAATATGTCATTAATAATTAGAATAAAAGCAATTGTTAGAACTTTGTTATAACACGTATTTAAAATGACAATGGAAAAAAAATAACACTCTTTCATTTTAAAAAGTTCAATTTAATTAACGTTTTAATTTAGGGCCGAATTCAAGTGAAACACCATTGCAGTCGCTTCGAGGCGATCGCATATTGCAACCGCTACTGTAAGTCGAATTCAAGTGAATTCGTTTCACTTGAATCCAAATTTTGGAATTTGCGATTGCATTGGTGAGTTGCGATCGTCCGTGTTTCATTTGAATTCCTGCCTTAAAATCGCAACGGAAAGAAATAAATATCTTGGAATTTTAAATAGTTCAATAATTTAATTAACGTTTTAATTCAAAATGGCAACGGTAAGAAAAAATGTCTTGGAAGTTTAATCATTTATTAGGCTTAATCGCTTTAAATTTGAATACTTATTAATTGATATCTTCGCTAATTAAAATCGTATAATCATATAGATTGAAACTAATGAAGCCTGAAAAATTACCTATCTATCGGTACCTGGTTCGACTTTCAGTTCATTGGCGTTCAGGAGAAATAAGCGTGACATAGATAGTTAGAAAGATACTCAGTTTTTAATATAAGTAGATAACATAGGTTGCAAAAATTACAGCATTTCCATGACACAGACCGATTAGTCAAGGAAATTTAATTTTTAAATATTAAAAGTATTCGTGGATACTGATGTCTTAACGCAGAAACGTCATTTAGGGGTTCAGGGGCGTGAATCCCCCCCCCCTTGAGAAATCGATGCATTTACATATAAGTGGGCTTGGTTTTTGTTGTTTTTCGATGAAATTGCATTGTGTTTGTACCCTTTAACCCCCTTGGAAATACTTGAAATGACGGGCCCGTCCTAACATGGAACACAGATTTTCCTCCAGGGACGCTTTGCATAGCCAGTTATTTCAGTAAAATTAAAAGTCCTCTAAGTTTCCCGTAATACGACACTTTCTAATGAGTAAATCTGAATATAACTTTGGAAATTGATGGAAATTAAATCTAAATATTTTCAATGATCTTGCTCTCATCTGTCTCGCGTTTTCTAGACTTCTAAAAGGAGTCTTGTAATACTGTAAATAAGATGTAAATATAGTACGTAGTAAATCTATAATCCATTTTTTTAACTACTTCGATAAGCAAGACTTACTTCCATGGTTTCAATTCCTACAGTCGTATACTTTCGGTTTATTTTTCCAATAAAATACAGAGCATAATTCAAAGTTAAACAAATGTTTTCAAAAACTATTTCCAAAAAGTACAAAGTACTTTTGTGTCCTATATGAATATTTTTATTGCCATTAAAAATATCATTTGAAGCAATGAAATTTCAGAGTTGGGAAATATTCTCACGTGATTTACGAGTGTGTTTCGGAAAATACAATAAAAATTCTTTGATCATTTTTCAGAACATCACGGACCGGGAGTGGGAGATTATTTAATCCTGTAAAATTCCGGAAAATAAGAAAAATCAGCCTCTTTTTCCTCATTAGCATAATTGCTTTTTTCCATTTCTCTTCGTCTGCCATTTATTCTGTATGGAAGAAATATTTCCCAATGCAAATTTATCCCAAATGTTGATCATTTCATTCCACTTTACAGTACATTCTCGACTTGATAAAGTACCTTAGCTTCGATAAACTTATGAATCTCCATAATTTGCTTCAGGTTTTTCTTTTTTTTATTGCCTTATACGGCATTTTAAAATTTCATAGCGAATAAATAAATAATAATTTCAATGCAAATAATTTCGAAATAAGGACAAATAAATTGTGTGAAGCACTTCGTTTCACTTTAACTTCGATTTTTTGATGACAATTAGTGGAAATATATGGTACTGATTTTTATAATATAAATAAAATTACTTTTCGTAATGTTTTGTTAGATGGAAGAAGTACAGCTATTTACTTAAAAGCTGGTTTTAAATACATATATTTGATAGCAAAACGACGTTATGTTTTTAACTGAATGTTTTTTGTCATTCATTAAAATGGAACGTACATATTTTTCGAGTTTTATTTATTTTTTTTTTGTAAAGGGGGGGGGGGTGCTAAATTCTCTCTAATAATGAGGACAAACACTACGCATGTGTTTTACCGTACAAACTCCGTACAGTTCAGGGCCTATAAGCTTCGATGGTACTTATTTTTTACAGTAGGGATATAGGTAATTAAAAAAATAATTTGGGCTGCGCCACTGATAATGCCTGCGAATAGCTGGAAGTAAATAAGAGCAATCATACTTTGTGAAACGTTAAAAATGCCTCGAAATTGTTAAGTTCACGGTAGTTATAGACGAGTTATAGTATCAAGAACATTAAGCCTGGAACTCCCTTCTGTTTCGTTGAGAAAAGAAAATCTTACTGTTAAAAAATTGGAATCATTCATGTAACGGTAAATATTATTGTAAAATGAATTGTTCACAGTACTGAAAAATTTGACAGTACATTTTACTGTACCGTAAAATGTAAGCTATTGCAGAGTAGCTCTGCGCACCAAGTCACTAATGTTGTAAATCATGTAGTTCCCCATTCTCACTCCTCTGACGAGCCCATTCAGGGTAGTTAGTGGCTAGCGCGCGATAAAGGAAACAACAATATCTGTTTGACCCCATTCCTCGAAACTCTGTTTTTTTATTTAGCTTAACTTGTCAGAACATTGTTTCTTTTTCTTCTATAAAAACCGTAACATCTTACTGTAAAATTAAATTTTAATAATTCCGCTCTAGCCGACTTGATCAGTGCCTAGATAAATTTTATAAGTATAACTTCATCACAACGTATGTTGATGAGACGTATGCAATATAAAAGTTGATACCTGTTTCAATCGGACATGCAGATCAGTTAAACGGCAATACATGAAATTTTCTTGCTCATTTTTTTCCACTTTGTCGTATCCCCATTTAATTTTTTGGGATTATTCTGGCAGAAAAAGTCATGTTAATGTCGTTAGAATAATTTATCATTGTTTTATGGCTCGTGCATACTTTTAGGGACTTGGCTACTTTTTACAAAAAAAGTTTAACAAGATTGTTACAGCAAAATTTCATGGTTTTCTTATACATATATTTACATATTTTATGCAATTTTAAAATCCCAAAATGTCATTCCCTCACATGTCCCGGATGTTAATTATAAATAAGCAATAATAATAATAATGGTAAATCCAAGCAAACAATCAATGAATTCACATATTTATATTTTACACGTCGGAATATTGAATAATCGAACTTAAAATAAAAAAAAAAATTATCTTCATTATTTATGCATTGAGAGAGGTTATGATTCTGAAGATTTATCTATTCAAAAATATTACTTTATTTCAAGTTCTTATTTTTTTTTCTCTTATTACAAGCTCTTTAATTTATTTTTATCATTTGTGTTTTTTTCAGTTTCTTAATTATTTAAGTATAATAATTACTGAATATTTTTACTGAATGTACCCTATTTTTTTCTTTCTGAAACTAATTCATTGATTTAAATACCAAGAACACTTTTCAGAGCATATATATTTTCCACAAAGTAGTTGCATTCCTTTCTATTTAAACAGTTTCGACGCTTTTTATCTACTTTCATTTTCCTAAATGTCTTGGTCTCAAGGTAGGTAATTTTGTGCGAATGACCCATAGACATGCTTACCTGGTTTTTCCTACAAAGAAAGCACTTTTACCAGTGCCCTTTGGATTTCTTTAATTTTATAACTGGTGTTTGTGGGACATAAAAAGCATTTCTACAAATATTTCTAAAACTAGTTTATTTTTAGATACCGCAACTGTCACGGCAAAATAAGCTGTTAAAATTATTATTTTCAGATAATTTCGAACTCACTATTGTTTTGCTTTTTCTTTTTTAATGACAGACTTGAGTCTCATAGCGACGGTCAAAAGATTGAGATGTAGAATTTAACTTAAAAAAAATTAAAAAAACGGAGCAGTGCATAGCAGTTACTTCCTGTCAATACAGACGTCCAACCTAAAACGTAAATATTATCTCCAGAGTTTACAATGGCCATCGTTATATTTACTCTTGACACGTCAATTATGTGCAAAAGCTCGGATGGCTTCGTCATAAATGGCCGGGTAAAATGAAAGAATAGCTCGTTAAGGTTTTGATATGTCTATTTTTCGTAAAATTCATACACTGGGACGCGGTGTGATTCACCTGTTGGTAGTCAGCATTTGTGATTTAAGAGAAAGTTTTAAAGATGAATAAAAGAAAGAAAAATATTGTTCTGCAGGCAGTTAGGGATTTTTCATTGGAAATTGCTTTGTATTTTCACTGTTGACGAGAATTAAAACAAAATCATCTAAAAGAAATGCAATTACTAGCCTAAATATTTGCGTATATTCCAAGCATATTACAGCAAACATTTTCTCATTTTTTTTATGTACTCTATTTTTCTCATTCAATGATTCACATTTTATTCCGGAAAGTTATTATTCATTAGTTTAAATAATCATGATTTTTTTTATTATTGTTTCTATTCGGCTAAAGAAACATTCGCAAAGTATAGCACGGAACAAAAATGGGATACAAATACACCACAGAAAAGCTTTTATTTACCAAAGAGAGAAGCCGCATTTGCTTCATCGGTTTCCTTAGTTTTCTTGTTCTGAAATGTGTAATAAGCTTGTATTAATGTTAGTTAATTTTAATTCATGTATCTAACTTTTTTGAAAACATTCGATAAGTTCATTCTGAACTGCATTTTATGATCCTTTATTTATTTTTTTTTTCCTATTTTGTTTTCTTCGTTCGAACGGATTTTGAGCTTTCTAAACGTTTTAACTTTCCCATCACTCAGGTAAAATTTTTAAAAATCATAAAGAGAATTTACGTTTTGAGGAGCATAATTCAAATATAAATGCATCACTAATATCTCTCAGCAAAGTTACAGTAGTTTGGTCAAAACCAAAAAAGACCCTCCTTTTCTGAAATATTTCATAAACGGCTATAAAAGTCAATTTGGACTTTAACCACTGAGCTAACTTTATTTTACAGCAACCAAACATTTTACAAACTTTTTTTCCGACCTTTCTTCTTGTTCTCTACTTCCAATATCATACGTTTATTAAACAGAACTCCGGCATAAAATTCAATTTCGACCGCCAGACACATAAGCAATTATTTCGTTATCATTTCTTTCTTCTTTTTCGCTGGCTTTTGTGCCCTAGCCAATCCTCTCCTGCTCGCTGACTCGATTTGCTTATTTAATAAAATTGGGGTGTACGTGTTTCTCCCCTTCTCATTGAGGGTCTTTCCTCCTATTTGGTTCGTATGTTCTGTTAGAAATGAAAGGAGCTAAGCAGAACTGACAGAGGTCATTCTTTATTGGGGTTTAGTCTACTGCGGCCGGGGGTAAGCATAAATTTCCCAGCTTTATTACCGGATGCACAGCACGAGATGTTAGTGTGCGACTTTTGCAGTAGATTACGGGAATGAAAATGAAAATCTATTTTTCGAGCCTGTGTTTTCCTTATCCATTAAATGGAAGTTAAATAATCCCTTGCAATGGAGTTTTATTAGCTCTAATTCGGGTAATATCAATTTATTTGAGCAGAATAATTACTGAAAAGTGTC
Source organism: Uloborus plumipes (assembly GCA_038373865.1). Lineage (NCBI taxonomy): Eukaryota > Metazoa > Arthropoda > Arachnida > Araneae > Uloboridae > Uloborus > Uloborus plumipes. The sequence goes on from JAXGGA010000620.1 coordinate 58,468, forward strand.
AATTATCAAGTAATTGAAAAAGGAGCTTTGATTATCATATAGATAATTATTTTGTATGATAATTATTTTATTATCACATTAAATATTTTGACATTTGTCTCAAACAGAAGGATCTTCAGTTTGTACCATAATGACAGTGTTGGACACTGTAAATCGATCAATTTCCTTAAGTATAACACTAGTTTTCGGTTGGGCTGCGAAGATTTTAACTTCCAATTTTTTAGAAAATTTGGTACGTGATGGAATTTTCGGCTAATTTTCCTGAAATCGGCGTCCAAAAAGATATCAGAATCAGCTGTTAATTGGTCATAAAAGATTGAAGTATGTAAATAATATTGAAAAATAGCCGCCTTTGGCAGTGTCTGGAATTGGCTGTTGTTTGCATGTACTGTACATATTCACAAAACACTACAGAAATATTTGGTGTCATTGCTTCGAGAGGTTGGACAACTTTATCAATTTACATTTAAGACAGCACAGAAAAGTTTTATAGGAATGAAAATAATATCCAGGACACCAGTGGCAATCGAATCCACGACCACCATCATTTTAAGTAAAGCTTCTATCGCAGAGCCACGGAGGTTCACCTGGGATTCGTTGAACTTAGTTAAAAAAAGAGTTTATATAAAATACATGTTTGTGTGGTTATATGGTAACCCTTTATCATAAAATAAAACTTATTTATGTATGAATAAAATAACAAAAAATATAGCCATTTTTCAATTCAATATAAATGTATGTGGATTGTAGAATTCTAAAGTGGGGGTGAAAAAGAGCAATGGCGAAAAAAAAATCATAAATAAGAGATAAAATTTCAGAAAGAGCATAATAATAAGGGAATAGTTCTGAGAAATTAAATGATAGAAAAAAAATAAAGAAGCAGTTTACGCTTAAAGAGAATTGCTCTTTCAGAGCATGGATAAGAACGGAGTTTGGTGAAAGAAATTGAAGATAAAGTTACATACAAAAAATATAATTCTTGTTTATTCATTGCAGAAAAAGTCCTTCAGTGCATTAAAATTGAGTAAAAAAAGTACAGTAAATTATAATAAACCACAAAACACGGAAAAAAAAAGAAATTTTATCCGAATCCTTGTTATCAGAAAAAAAATGGGTGAAATCGATAAATGCTGAAAGATAATACAAATGCTTTTCTGTGAAACATGTTTTGATGCTTAGAAATCCAGAGCAATTAAACTTTTCGTCAACTTAATTGATACTTGATAATACCAGATATAATAAACTAGAAATAAAATCGCCTTAAAATAAAACAAATAAGCCCTAAAAAGTAAAGCGTTCAGCTTTGTCGGAAAATTATTGTGCCAACCGAAGTTTCAGACAGACATTGAAAAAATGTATTTATACACCATTTGGGATTATGAAAAAAAAAAACACTTTACTATTGTGTAAAGTAATTATCTGTGAACTAAGACCTGACCCCAGTTCCCCTCCATTATAGAATTATAAACAGGCTCCGTTAATATTTATATTAGCCGTTCATGACGTGTTATTTAAATTTAAACATTTGATGTTAGTTTTACGAAATACACCGGCTCATTGAACTACTTAAGAGAAAACAAATTCTATTATGTCTCAATTTGAGTCCGACTACACCTGTTGATACGCTTCAGTTTTCATTCATTTCTTTTTTAGTCACGACATTTTCCCTTTCCAAGAATCAACCTAGAAACGTTTCATTTACAGAAGCTCCACCACATGTGGTCTGTATTCGCGTTTGGTAATAGTTATTGTTCTGTTGCTGAGCGATCTCGTTTGTTTTGTCTTCTTTTAAACTGTCCGCCTCATTTAACAGTCAGTAGCTTAACGGAATGATGCCGGTTTGAGAGAACAGGTGAAATGTTTATTTCCCATAGCGGTGGAGTGCTACGGCCGAGTAACGAAACTGGGACTCAAGAAAAAGTGTTTCTTGCTTTGCCTATTGTGAGGTGTAAATTGCTATGTTTAGCTCTTGTACGTAATTTTGGGGTTGAAAGGAAGGTCTTTTTGGATGGGTAACTTTCGGATTCTATAAAATAACACAATTATGTCCCTTTCCAAGAATCAACCTCTAGGATCGTTTCATTTACAGAAGCTCCACCACATGTGGTCTGTATTCGCGTTTGGTAATAGTTATTGTTCTGTTGCTGAGCGATCTCGTTTGTTTTGTCTTCTTTTAAACTGTCCGCGTCATTTAACAGTCAGTAGCTTAACGGTATGATGTCGGTTTGAGAGAATGGGTGAAATGTTTATTTCCCATAGCGGTGGAGTGCTACGGCCGAGTAACGAAATTGACTCAAGAAAAAGTGTTTCCTGCTTTGCCTATTGTGAGGTATAAATTGCTATGTTTAGCTCTTGTACGTAATTATGGGGTTGAAAGGAAGTGGTCTTTTTGGATGGGTATTTTTCGGATTCTATAAAATAACACAATTATGTGTTCATGAAACATGCTCTATCGCTGCTTTTTTTTAGGTATAAGCTTTTTTTTAATTAATATTATAAATGTACATTTTTATTTCCACATTCATGCAGATATGACACGAAACAGAAGTTTAAAATGGGAAGTATGACAAAGCAGCGTTTTTACTGTTTAATTTATTTATTTTGTGTGCGAGTTGGATAAGTCGCTGTAAATGTTGTCATGCCCTTTGTTAATAAGTACTACAGAAGATTTGGTTAAATTTCCTCGAGTTGGACTTTTATCTATTTACAAATAAGTACTTAACTTTTAAGTACTACTATTAAATTACTATTATCTATTTTTATCTATTTACAAATAAGGTAACACATGAAAGATTTGCGGCACATTAAACGGGGAAATAACACCGATCTCATGGATGAGAATCGAACCGGCGACCACCGGCATACGAATCGAAGCTTCTACAGCAGACTAGTAGCTGCAAATAGATTATTTTTATAAGCTCAGATAATATCTTTTAAAATAACACTTTCAAGATATGCTCACACTGACACGTTTCCAATTTTTAATCTGCAAAAATAACAACTCTCCTGGGATCATAACTCAAAAACCATCAACACTAGAAAATGATTGTTGTTTTTACGGTATAATACAGTTGATTTTATGGTAATAAACTGTAAAAAGGTTTTATTTTACAGTGATGAACTGTGAAATTGCTGATTTTACAGAAATGAACTGCAAAAATTGCTAATTTTAGTTTGTTACTGTGCATTTTATAGTTTTAAACTGGAACCTCTGCTGCCAGTATTACGCTATTGTTTTTACAGTATAATACAGCTAAATTTTACGGCAATAAACTGTAAAATTTCGAACTTTACAGTAAGATACTGTAAAATTACTAGTTTTGTAATTATTGTGCATTTTACAGGTTTAAATTGGAATCTCGGCTGCCAGTATTATACTGTAGAAACAGCAGTCCTTTTTTTGCAGTGCATCCTTCCACCTTATATCCCTTTTTCTCTCCATTTCACGAAAACAGCCAACATAAATACAATTTGTGGAAGTTCCCAGCCTGCTTAGCCCAGTAATATGTGATTACAGCGATCCCCACCCTTATCAAGCGAAGCGTGGTAACATCTATCAAGATCTTCCTCGCTCACACCACTTCGTAAATCTAGAGGCTCTAGTATCAGATCAACTATTTGTCCCCTATCCCACAATCACCCCCCTCAGACGAGATCAAAAAGGAACACGCCACAAAGGCTACATGGACATCCTTGGCTGAGTCTTGAGCGAGAAACATATTTCGGGCAGTAATTAAATGTACTAAAATTCAGCCATTCCCTCTTCTGGTCTATAAGAGCAGTATTCGCTTAGTGGACATTTCGCTTGCCAGGAATTACGGAGAGAAATGAATTAGCTTATGAGAGGGTTTGAATGCTGTTAGGTTCTGTGTGGTTAGAATGAGGCTAGGTTATTGCTGAATGAGATTATGCTCTCAATACGAATTTTCAAATTAGTAGTTTTCGAGTATAAGGTTTTAGCGGAGATAGTGTGAGCTTCGTCTTTGTTGAGTGGTAAACAATAAGAAAAAGATAACTTCTTTTAAACGTTAGCCTTGCCTTCATTAAAAAAAAAAAGCTTTCTTAAAATTAGGTTTGTTAAAAATAATTTCAAAAAATCACGAGTCATAATAATACAGGTGTGATTTGCTTTCCCATTCCCTATAGTTTGTAGAAACAATAAACCCTTCACGTTGGCTCTGGTCTTATCACAATTTGTTTTGCGAAAAACATAATTTGAATTCATGTCGTTGAAATTCAAATAAATGCCAGGAGCTGAATGCTGATTTTTTTTGAGAGCACCACAAATTTTAATATTTTCCTTCAGAGTTAAACGATCCCGTCAAGGGGTGAAGTTTTAAGTCCAACTCTGTTATTGTTATAAGAGAAAAGATATATTCTTGGATGATTTCTGTTAGAGATACATGAGCTAACTCTTCGACATGTGCGTCTGTCGGAACAGATGACCGCTTATCTCATAATTTAACAAAGGTTGTTTACTGTTCGATATAACTTTATCTAGTTGTTTGTAGATGCTGCGTCGGCTAAATGAATGTTTTTAACTAGGCTCTTTTAAAACAAACTGAAGTAATTGTGAAGAAAATAAAATGTATCGCTTTGCATATGAAGCGATTGATATTTAAAACCAACCAGCGTTGAGAACCGATTGACGAATAACCAAAATGAAGACATCGAGTTAAAAATCGAAATAGTTAATATATTTGCCTTCTCACTTCCACCTACCACACTGCTTCCGGATGAGTAAGAAACTATCGAAAGAAAAATTCTCCAACGAAAGTTCCCCTAAGAGGCGAGTCAATCGTTTAGGCGAGGAAATTTGCAAGTTGCACGATCCCTCCAGTTGGCATGCTCTGAAAAATTGGCGAATCATCACGTACTACCAAGATAGAAAACAATAAAAAGAGCAACAAAAGCAGCAAAATATAATAAATGTCCTTCATCTTTCCCTTCCTGAAAAGACACATCCCTGTTCTTTTAAAAATCCCTCCGCGCTTAATAAAAGGAGTAGGGAAATTCCTCGTGTTGGAAGCAACCAGGCCTTAGCACGGCTTTACGGATCATTGAGTACATATGAAATAAATCACACGGATGTAAGAAAAAAGATCCTCTCGGAACAATGTATATCGTTATTCATAATAATGTTAGGCATTTATAAAAGAGGGGTTGCGCGTTTTTTGCTTCTAAGACAATGTCGAAGATTCTGAAGCGAATCTGAATGAAAGCTAAAGTGGAGGACTGCCTTCAGAAGAGTGTTGAGAAGGCAGAGATATTGGGCTACAAGCGTTTAAAGACGCGTGCAATGGAAACGTTATGTTCTAATTTTATTCCGGTTCTCCTACTATATTCTTATCAGTAATTGATAGTTTTTCATACTGTTTTTACATACATATTAATGATATATTTTGGTTCATTGTCACTAATAATTAATTAAATACCGTTATTTTAAAAATCTATTTACATTTCTTCTAAATTGATACAAATACGACATTTCTAACAAATGATACATTATGTAAATCTTTTCAACTTTGCAACTATGTATGTACCAACTCCACAGAGCACGTTATTTGTTATAGAGTACTTGTCAGATGAAAATAAGTAGCATTTTTAAGTTTAACTTTCTTTAAGTAATGATGAGTGTTTTATAAACGGACATAAATTTGTATATTGTGTTAGTTTTGCTAACTTTTGCCTTTTTCCTATTAAAATGATTGTGTCTGTGCGTAATTCCTCTTTAAAATATAATATTTTATTATTTTATTTAAAAGCAAAATAAGATTGTGTCAGCTGCTAACAATGTTTTGTCTTTATTTCGAGAGCAATTTTATGTTCATCAATTATCATTTAATAACTCTTACACATTTGTCGAAAACATTCTATGTATAAAATGTTTCCTATTTTGTCTTCGGATCATAAATATACTATTTTTTCCACTTCCGTAAATTTCGAATATATTTCGTTACCAACTACGTACTATCTTTACGTTTACATAATTTCTTTACGAAATTTTTATAAAAATGCAAATTATTTTACGAAAAGTCGGAACGTGTGAATACTTATTGGAGAGGAAAACACACAAAGTTTAGTAAAATGCTCACTTATTTTCCATAGCGCAATAATGTGTTTAATTGTGTAATTGCTCTTCATTGTTAATTAAAAAAAATAAGAGCACACATTTTAAAACTGTTGAATACTTTCTGAAACTTAAACTCAGAATTTCAGCAACTAATTTCGAAATTCATCTGATATTTAATTATTGGTTTTGAGAACATTTCACTATCTACGTGACTTTTGAATAGAGAGCACAAAATATGAATGTTTGCAAATTTATAATTTTACAAGTTAACGTTACACATTTGTAGCATGTTACGTTACACATTTGTGTGGCCATAAAAATCGAATATCATACTACGTATATGACATTTTTTATTGTAACGAAGTAAATAGGTCTTATTCAAATTAAAACTGAATGCAATAAATTAAACATTTCCATCCTTTTATACCTTAACATTGAGTTTCTGTATTTCATTCAAAAGGGAAGTTCATATAATATTAAAAATTATTCTACTAATACAGCAGCTTGAAATATATTTAATACAACTGTATTGCGCACTACTGTTTGGCTTCTAACAGTATTAGAAAGTTCTTGCTATTTTTGGTTTGTGAACTATTTCTATATCTAACAGTTAAAATTACAAATTGGTTTTAATCAGTTTTTAATCAATGCATGAAGAAAATATCTATTTATACTAAACACGTGACGTTTTCAAGAATAAGGAGCAATCCTTTTAACTAAATTTAATTCAACGAAAACCCGTTTGGGAAAAATTAATGAATTACCTCAAGTTGTTTCTCCGATTCATTTATGCTATCTTTAGACTAATGAACGTCTAATGATCTTTGTATGTTTCGTTTGCTTTCATTGATCAAGGATTTGGAGGAACAACTGACAGATGCACGTTTGAGTAAAAGGAAACAAGAGACAAACTATTTTCCCTAAATAAAACACAAAACATGTACTTCTAAAATATTGGCATAAAAATATGAATCGTTATGTTGGCCACTGATATTCACTCAGCAACTGGTGATATTTAAACAGTTGGCAAATACTCTTTATTAAATCCAAACGAGAACTGGAATGATAACACAAATAAAATTCATGTACTAAGCCATTAATGTTTGTATACATTATTTAACATACTCTCAAGAACAAATAGGAGAAATAGGATCTGCTACTCATATGCAAATATATCTATAGTAAAAATACCGATGATTAAACGTCGTTTCATTGCACATATTTTGGTGGATTTTTTCTTGTAGTCAAAAAAGGTTCAATTGGAAACGGTCTGTGAGAAATTTGCAAGTGAAGGTTTAAGATAGGCTTAGAAAATACTTTTGTTTAACGGTAAAAACCAACAAAATGTGTGTATAAAAGCTACCTTTTTGGTCAGTGATATTTTTATATAATTGCGATTGGTAGTTTCATCCCTCCTAATTTGTTGCTTTTCTTTTGGAATTGTTGCATTTATTTAAGCAAAAGATGAATAATTGTTAAAATACAACTTTATGACAAACAAGTTGCTATTATTTATGATAGACTGCAAAAAATGAATCGTTGGTTTTGCAGTTTAATTCTGGTAGCCGAGGTTCCAATTTAAAACTGCAAAATGAACGGTAATAAACTGTAAAGCTAGAAATTTTACAGTTTCTTACTGTAAAGTTAGGAATTTTACAGTTTATTGCCGTAAAATTTAGTTGCATTATACTGTAAAAACAACAGTATAATACTAAAGGCAGAGGGTTCAGTTTGAAATTGTAAAGTGCACGGAAATAAATTGCAAAACTAGCAATTTTACAGTTTAGTGCTGTAAAATTAGCAATTATACAATTTAGTACTGTAATGTTCGAAATTTTACAGTTTATTACTGTAAAATTAGCGATTTTTACAGTTTATTACCATGAGCTTAACTGTATTATATTGTAAAAATAGAATTCATTTTTTACAGTTTACATGGAGTCAACTGATATCGCCCAATTGTATTTCTTTTTACATCAACAGTGATATTGTCCACTGAAACTCGTTATCGATAAATTTAATGACATAAGTTAAGTATGTAATTATACAGAATTGTGCAATTAAATGTTCCCCAATACTGATGCAAAAAAGTTTAAATTTTAAAATTATTTTGCTTAGTTGAATTGTTCCCTTTAATGACTTTCTCAATACAATCTTCAACACGAGAATAGAAATTCAAACGTGTCTTCCATTCCAAAAATTATTGCTTTGAACATAATACATAGAAAAAAACATGTAGTAAAGCACAACATTGCACACACATATTTAAGCGGTGCATTGAACCCACTATGATTCCTTATTTGGTTTAAGTGCAGTTTTCTGCAAATAAATAGAAATTATGATTGTTAAAAATGGTTATAAATGCGATGATACTGCTTAGCTCCTTTTTTTTCCACTGATAAGTTGCTTGTAATTTAGAAACATGTGAAAAAATTCTCATTAGGAAAGCTGTGTGAGTGGTTTTTATTTGTTTATTTTATTTTCATTTTTCATTTTTTTAGCAACTATCATCGAAGCTTTAAAAATTACTTTAAACTTAAAATGCATCCTTTCCTTTCATCTTATTTTTTTATTATTTTAGCTAAAAATTGTGGCCAACAAAATCGAATATTACTAGTCGGTAGATTTAACTCATCTTTAATGACATGGAAATTTTAAAAAACAGCTTGCGATTTTTCAATCTTGTTATTGGTAAAAATGACCTTCAAAACATAGATCCAAAATGAACGTATAGCGAACTCCTCCTTCGTATAGCCCTCCCCTTCTTATTAAATAGGAATTAACAATCGGCATTTAGTTACTAAGAGTAAAAAATGCAGAATTCCAAAATAAGCTTTAGTTTCGTTAATGCTTTTTTCTTAATGCCATGCATTATGAAGTAGTTAAATAATTGAACGACATTTAATAGCAAAATAAATATTGATAAAAGAAGTAATAAAGTTAACTAAAAATTAAAGAAAAAAAATCCTGATCAGCTACATTTTTTTCTTGCCTTACTTTGCGCAAAAAGGTTCTGTGATTACATAATGCTCTCTTCATTCCTTTTATTATCGCCTTCTTTCTATTATCTCTTCTCTATGATATATACTTGAATAGAGTAAAAACATTCAATCAAAAATAGAGAAGGATTGAAAGTAACTCAAAGTAAGCTTTTTGTTTTATTGCAAATCACGATTTCGAAATCTGCCTTTTTCTCACTAAGCGTTAAAAAAAAAAAAAATCTGAAATCAAAGATTACGCTTTTTTCTACTATCTTCCCTTAAGCTCTTCTATGTAAGGCATAGTTGAATGGTGCAGCTATTTAAACAGCGACCTCATATGTTGGCCGTTGAAGGCCTAAAATGCTGTTCGTTTTGTATGCTCAGCTTACATTATTTCTTCCTAAGTATTCCCATTAAAACTTCGAAATAAATCTATTGGGAAATGGCATGATTTTGTACTTAGTGCTCATACCTTTGAGCAGCTGAAGAGATAAAAACACTCGTGGCTATATCATTCTAAAAAGTTCCGTTTTTCTCACTTGGGATGATTTTCTTTTAATTTTTAGTATTTGACTGTGTAACTTTTGTCTGTAAGTAATTCAAAGTGCAGTCGATGTTTTGCTGTAATATTATTTTCATGAAAAACGGATGCGGTATTGATGCATCATAAAAAATGTTGAAAAAAATGAACTTTAAGCTTTAGCTTCAATATTTTTTTTCCTCTTGAGACTCACAACTCCATCCGCGACTTGTTGTATTAGACGGAACGGGTCCTAAATATTTTCAATTCCCAAAGAGATTAAAATGTATGCATTTTAAGGGGAAAAATGTATTAAGAAAAAGCGTTTTTTAACGCCTTTTAAAAAACTCTATCGCTCAAGATCATTTAGGGTGAGTTCTGGTAAGTGCGTCCACGGGGTAAGTGCGTCCACTGGGAATTATACGAAAAATGTCCAGAAATGGCTTCTGAAACACATCGGCTATGTTAGATAACTGTCTAATGATAATTTCAATAGGTAGAACTCAGGCCTGGATTCAATAGACGAAACACAGAGACAACTTAAATGTCTTCAAAAAAAAACTCTAAAGTAAAGATTAAGAAGATTTTGTTTCAGTTTCTCTTGTAGTCATACCAAGCAAGTGAAGTCAAGAAATGCAAGTTGTTTCTTTTGAGTAATAGCTACTAATAATATACATGGGGTATTTTGATCAAATACTCTAACTAAAATTTGTTTTTATGACGGTACGCACTTTCCCTTCCTTTAAAGTAAGGTGGGGGTAAGTGCGTACCATTATGATGGGGCAAGTGCGTACCACTATCATGAGGCTTATGCGTACTATTATGCGGAGGAAGTGCGTACCATTATGATGAGGCAAGTGTGTACCATTACGTGGAAAATCCGACTCTCGTAATTCACCTTTAATTTTGCTTATAACTCTTTTATAAGCCGATTATAAATCCGACGTCATTTCCATCAAGTATTTATATTTACATTGAATGCGGCATAAGATTTCAATTTTATTCATTACCTCTGAAATATATTGGCTTTTAGATATCAGTTAGTAAATTTTTCGTTGAAAATAGCGATCATAAGCTATACTTAATTTAAACCAGAATGACAAATGAAGCAATGAAATTAAGTGAAACACTAAATAAGGAACCAACTGATTCAAAAAACGAAGGTGGAGTAATGAATAAATTATATTTAAGAAAATTAAGAACACCTTGTGAAAAACTATTTCAATGGACAAGAAAAAAAAAAGTACAAGTATCATATCATGATCAATTCTTTTCTTTTCTTTTTTTTGCTCTTTATTTTGTGTTTTTTCTTACTGCTGCTGATTCTAATAAGAAAAATATTTTAAAACCGTATTTATTCAAAAAAAAAAAAAAAAAACGAATTGTTCACCCAGGTCACCTAACGATCAACCATACAAATAGAATTAAAGAAAATCACAGGGGTACGCACTTACAACAACGCTATTGGACGCACATATCTCATCTTACATTTAAGAAGGGGTAAGTGCGAACCCTGGCTTAAACACAGACTGATTAATGTATTAAACCAAAATAAACTATGTAGACTGTAAGTGATTATTACTAAATAAAAACAACGTACATTTGCTCACTTGGTCTTATTAAAAGGACAATAGGAAGAATCACAGACACAACTCTCTCAATCTTCAAATCACAGTTGTTAGCAAGACACGTGGGATATCACTGATTGCGTTTCATCCATGCGAGCAAGTGCTGATCTCTAGTATTAAAAAATATCCCAAGGCAACTACCTAACATATTTAATATGTGCCAGAAGTTTTTTCCTGCTCATCTTCACATAATTTAAGGTGGACGCACTTACCCCGCTAGGTAGGGAAAGTGCGTACCTTAGAGTAGGTGTCATAAACCAGGTCACAAAACTTATGCTGATGGTTTATTTGACATATTACATGCTTGAAAATCTTAGTAAAGGATCTGGAAAGAAAACTAAAAAAAAATTTTGAGTGTACAAGATTTTTCAACAGAGCAGCATCCTTGAGAACATGAACTTTGAAAAAAAGGGTACGCACTTATCAGAACTCACCCTATATTTGCATCTAAAAAAAGATGGGTTACTATTTAAGAAAATTAAGTTTTGCACTCACACTAGAGTTTTTACTTTTCGTGTTTTTCTACATTTATACGTTGTGTCATATTCTTTTTTACTCCAAATATTTTGATACTTTCCTGTATGTCTTATTATATTAGTTTCCACATTGGGTGGCATGATCGTTTCCTGTTTTGCGCTATTCGATTTTCGTGCCATTCATTTTCTTACTCGACGAAATCACCTCCGGCAGCTGCTTATTAAGTTTGGTGGTGGTATTTTTTTTCATTTTTATCAAAATAAAAATCTTATTGAAATATATGTACATAGAGATGTATAAAAATTAGTCCAATTGGCAATAGTGTTTATTAATTAGAACTTAGACTAATTTCTTAGGGAAACTATTTTTTTTTTAAGTTTCTTAATAATTAGAATGCTAGTAAAAAAAAGTTCCACTATTCACAATAATGCACTAAAGAATAGCACTCAAGTTACACAACAATATTCCCGATGTCTGAAAGGTAGAAATTATATAAAATCACATTAAAAAAAAAAAAAAAAAAAAAAAAACTTATTAATAATGAGTTGACGAGATGCACAATCTCGACAAAAGTCGCACCTGTACTACACATTTTTTACCATGTATTAGACAGATAATTAGATATTTTATTGTACTGTAGTCAAATTTTGCTCCTACAAACCAATGTCTGAAACTGAAATCCATCCGTAAACACCATTTCACAGCTCAAAAAGATCAACTTACTAATCGGATGATTTGCACTCGAGATGCTTTAAAAAAAAATATTTTATTAAAAGACGGACACAAGGAATTCGTTTCTGGTTTTTGAGTGTTACTGTAGTTAAATCATGTCAAATTGATAAAAACTTTATTCTTTTAATTGGGAACTATTTCTCTTGCTCACTTTTCCGCTATTCCTTATAAAATATCAACCCGCAGACAAATTGAAACTAACTTTTCGTTTTGCATATTGAGGATTTTCATACTCTGGACTGCATTGAGTTTTGAATTTATTGTTCACTTTATTTTTCGTATCTGAAACTAAGGGCAAAAATACGTGTTGAATTTCCACCTTCTTACATAGCATATAAAACGAGTCATCTAAACACTTATATAGAATTCAAGGTACCCGTAACTAATTGAAGGACCAAAGAGAACCTTTTCAAATACAATGAGTTGTGTGCTAAAATTGTTCTTTTTTTTTTTTTGAAGTTCTTTCAAATGCATAATTTTTATTGAATAAGTAAACTGATAAAAATGCTTTTGCAAAGTAAGAGTTTCTCTCGATTTCGAAAAAACCCTATTGATGAGTCATCTGAGAAAGGAACTGGCAAGAATATACTCGAATGCACTTCAATTTAATGCCTCATCGCCACAAGACATTGGGAGTGCATATTTTATGTACAAATATTAACCCTCTTTAAACAGTATGGCATAAGAAATTATATTACATTTTGTTATGAATTTTCTCACGCAGAAGAGATATTTATAATTTAAAGTTAAATAGGTTCTTTCATTTTTACTGATTTGTAACTTCTTGAATCAAACAAAGCGGCATCTTTTTTTTTTCTTTTTCAGCTTGATTATATTTCTTCAAACGCTCACATATTTTTTTTTCTTCAACTAAATATGAATTTTAAATGATACACATTTGCCATTCACTAAGTTTGCATCGTGTTAAGTTAGCATTTAGCGCCAAAATAACAGTTGTTTCCTAATTAACATGATGCAGTTGTATACAATAACCATCAAACCATTTTTATAAATGCGTTATTAGAATGGTTGCATTTTATTTAAACAATATGAAAATGGTTGCGTGATTTGCAACAAGTTTATCCATTGAATTCTTTTATCAATTAAATGAAGTTCAAAATAAGACTTTTTGATTAATCGATAATATTCAGGAGATCAGGATATATAATAAACGTTAAGTCTTTAAATAAAACGTTTCCCAAATTAACACCTAATATTTTTGCATATTAACTGACGTACTACTTTCAATAATAATGATGGTTGCGTGACTCTTAACAAATTTATTCATAAAACTATGCAATTAATTAACTGAAACATGCAATAAGATTTTAAACTAATGTATAATATTTTCGGACCTTAAGATTGAAATTTAATTGAAAAAACTTTTATGGGACATGTTTTGAAATTTTTTAATAACTAAGCAAAATGCATTTAATATTTTAAAGCGATGAGAAACTGACAATATATTGCTGTTACAAACTGAAACGCTACTTAAATTTAAAAATGAGAGAATATAACATTTTACCGTTAATGCAGTGTCACGGGTCAGGAGGTTACTTTCTCTTCCTAACTGACATTTTGTCAGCTCGAGTTACGCAAGGAGTTAAATTCGACAGATGTAGCAACATTTCGGCTGCTGTCGCATCCCCAAAACTCACCCCTTTCAGAATTATTAACTTGCCCGTGACCCAAGAACACCTAAGATGTTTGGCCTTTTAGAATATGTGGCCACCGCAATTAAAACAGTCAGTGGGGTCTGCAGCCTCGTTACTGACATGCCTTGCATTCTCCTGGTGCCTCAAAGCTTTAAAACAGTGAGGTCTCTGATGAACTGGCAGGGGGTAGCACCAGTTGATAAAATGTTTCCTAAATTAACACCTCAACCTTTCATATTTTAATTAACCTACTACTTTAAATATTAAGTACGAAGATGATTGCTTAAATTTTGATAGATTTATTCATAAAAATATGTAATTTCATAACTGAAACATATAATAAGATTTCAAACAAATGTACAATATTCTACATCCTTATAATTAAAATTTAATTTTTATTAAAAAAAATCCAGAGCATTTATTGAAGGATTAAAAACTAAGAAAAACGCATTAAGTACATTTTAATGCAATGAGAAACTGGCAACAGATTTCTGCAACAAAGTGAAGTGCTACTCGAATTTGAAAATGAGAAAATCATTCATTTTCGCGTTAATGCAGTGTCACGAGTCAGGAGGTTACTTTCGCTTCCTTACTGACATTTTGTCAGCTCGAGTTACGTAATGCGTTAAATTCGACAGATGGAGGGAAGTTTCTGATGCTGTCGCGTCCCCATAACTCACCCCTTTCAGAATTATCAGCTGCCCGTGACCCAAGAACACCTTCCAAGGTGTTTGGCCTTTTAGAATGTGGCCACCGCAATTAAAACAGTCAGAGGGGGTCTGCAGTCTCGTTACTGACATGCCTTGCATTCTCGTGGCGCCTCAAGGCTCTAAGACAGTGAGGTCTCTAATGAGCTAGCAGGGGGGTAGCACCTGTTGATGTGTCAAATGTCAGCGACGATTTACAGCAATTGATAAGCGGGGAGAAAGGAAAAACAGATAGGATTAGAAGCTTCCTAGCTTGTTATAGGGGCACCGAGCGTGATTAAGGTGGCTGGAATCGGGGAATGAGGACCCTTAAAATCCACAGAGAGGGTTCGTCACGCTGTTTCTGTTTGACTGGAAGAAATGGACGGCTTTTTATAGAATTCGGGCTGAAGAACAATCTATCGATAATGAGAATGATTTATCGTGGATTAGGGTGAGATTGTTTCACCTCTCTTGAAACATCTGCGGAGAATGATTGTGGGTTTTGGGTGCGTGAGGAAATCATTTCTTATCTTGATGTTCAGTCAGGGCTCAAAAATGATAATCTAGTTTTTTGCTTTTTTACTTTGATGGAATTGGAATCGTTGCTTTTCAGCTGTTGCATGACAAATTGTTAGCATTATCACATTTGGGAGCATTTTTCACTAATGCTATAAGCATTTATTGCACTGAAAAAGTTGAAATCTTTTTCGCCAAACAAAACATATTTTACTCAGTACTAAAAGAAAAAATAGTATGCGCTAAAAATAAATTACAGGTTTTCTAAGAATATTGCAGGTTCTATCAAATATTAAACCTCACGATAGAATTTTGAGTTGCATTTGTTTACATTTTACCACTGGGCTCAGCGGAAATCAACACTCTTCCCAATTTCCACTAACAGTTTACTTCTAATAATGTATCTCGTTCAAAATGAAACAAAGAATATTTGAAACAATATTATGTACCGTGTCAGGAAAATTTTGCCAATGAATATAACTATTTTTTGTCACATCAGTAAATTAATAAAATAAAATTAAAATAATGAATAAAAACTTGCAATAATAATCTAAAAATTCCTCCCACTAACAACTTCCGGATGGTATTCAATTTTAGGACACGTTCTCCACTTTCAGACAAAGTGGTAGGTTATTTTGAGCACAAAATAGCTTCTATTAATTAACTGAAAATACCTCACTCAAATATTTTCGACTGGGTATTTTCTTTCAGAGATTTTCTTCACTATCTCGGGTAATTAAGATAAATATGTAACATTTTTATTTCTAGTCTATATTTTACAGTTTTCTTTCCAGCCAATTTCTTAGTTTTGATTTGTCAATTCTTTAATGTATGTTTTTCCTTCATTCTGAGATTCTGTTTATTCGGGAACAAGAAAATGATTATAACATCCTCCGCGAAAAGCGAAATATATTATAAGGCATATTTTGAACTTTGAAAGTAAAGCAACTTCTGTTTGAATGATGAGTTGAAGTTTCAGAAAAGAAAACCGCACAAACGGTTTAATAGGATGGACTATTTAATATTAAATAAACTGTAAAAGATTAATATGAAGCGTAATGGGCTAAAAAATTAGATATAGATACCTGCATTTAACAAGTGTTAAATTGCGACATACATTCAAACTTGAAAAACATGCACCACGAAAAAAGAAAAAAAATCATCATAATTGTATGTTCTGCCCAAGGGCCGGGGCAGCATAAATTGACACGTATACAAGTTTTTCTATATTTTAACTCCCTTTTTCTTTACTTCGTGAGCTGTTGTATTTCATTCACTGTGAAACCTATTTAGATAACATTTGGTTAAGAAATGAATTATGAAATTGAATCGTTTTTTCTTCTTTTCACATATTAAGAACATAATATTTTAGCTTTAAAGGAAGTAAAGGTTATTCAACTAAAAGTACAAAATTTAAAGAATGTTACAGACACGTGTTACGGCGTTATAAGTAAGACATCTTACACTGCAAAGAATGTGAGCTCAAGGAGGAAATATTTTGTCGGATGTCTTTTTGTCCATAAGCTCACATTTTTGCATTGAAATTGGCGTTCATTGTAACGCTGAAACACGTGTCTGCAACATTCTTTAAATGTTGTGCTTTTAAACTTTGAATAACCTTAATTTTATTTGCTGCACAAAGGTATTTATTTATTCCTTTAGTCAAGATTGAAATGACAATAAGGGAAATCAATTGGTTAACATTTGTAACAGTTGTTACCGTTTAAAATTTAATTTATGAACTAAAACTTTGTTTTACAATGCGATGCATATTCAAGTGCGCTTGAAATCAAAATAAAACAATGTTTGGTAACGAGTGCTAGGATGCAATTTTTGCCTATGTGTAGAAATGACTTTGAAAAATGACTTTATAGCTGACTTGTCTTTCACGCACCAACTACATGGTTTACACTAAACCGGTCTCGTTTGTTGTTTAGCAAATATTGTGCGTAAAACGCCATGTACTCAGCACAGCTGCATACATTTCGAGACCAAAGAAAATGTTTCTTTCGTTTCTCAATGTCATGCAACTTATCATTAAGCGGTTGTCTCATTCCCAGAGTTTTTTCCATTATTGTGGTCCATGTATTTCCCAGGTGTCTAGTTTGAGGTTGGTTTCTTCAAATACACTTTCGATCGCCGGCTCAACCTTTTCCTTGGAAGAAAAAGAAAACGAAAAGACTGATCGAGTCTTGGTCGCTCTTACTACCCATGCCCATACGAAAAGAAGAGTTTCCAAAGTTTAATTGAACAGGCAGGAGCAAATATTCCCTTTTAATTAAAGAGGAGAAGATGGAGAAAAACAAAAGGCAAGCAAAAGCTAAAAATCAATTAGGTCTCGTAAGAATGCATCCAAGGAATAAAATTCTGTTTAGCTGAGCAAATCTATAATGGATACAGTTCAAGAAGGAAATATTTTTAATCTTGTTGCGTAAGATTTTTGTAATAGGCTCCTGGTTTTTAAATGTTGCTGTAACACTTCACGTTTATCGAAAATATTTTCGTATTTAAATATAGTAAATGAAAACGAGCTAAATTAAAACAGTATAGTATGTATATTAATATATGTTGGTTTTAATAAAACTAGCAAAGTCTTACACAAATGAATGCATTTCTTGTGAACGAAGAAGTACATTAGTTTGAGAATCACTACAGCTCTATGGTCTCTCTTTTAATACGTTGAAAGCTGCACTAGTTGTAAGATTTTTTAAAAATAAATGCACTGCTACGTCCGATCACAGCAGCAACTTAGCCGTCGTAAAATATTTCTTTATTTACCTATTAAGCTTAATTTATTTATTTAATGTGTTTTTTGTTAGACTCACCTAAGTATTTTAAGGAAAACTGTTTTGAGATGAGTAATTTGTAATACAGTGCATAGTAGATGATGTGATTTTTAAAATTCAATGAAACACAAATTTGAAATAAACTGAAGAGTGTTTTGCGTCCTTTTCTGAGTGTAATGCAGTCTTTCTTCAACTGTGAGAAGTGCTGAAGCTGATATTCTTTAAAACAAGTACGTTTGAAAAGTGTAATTAGTTTGTTCCATTATTTGTAAGTTTCCACAGTGGAAAACAAATACATCTAATCGGCATTATTCGGGGAGGGGTGGGCAGAGCATCCCCTTCGAAAGCTTGAAGCGAACTCTAAAAATAAGCTCGAATTTTCTCATATGTTTCTGTCTCTAGCACATACATTATTTATTATTATTATATTTTCTTTTGTTTTCATTGGTCAGCTATAACACAGGATCGTACATATTAAATGAAACTACTTTTTAAAATTAGACTAGTTGCATAATACAGTTACTTTATTTTTACTATTTTAAAAACAAGAGATGAAGCACATGACAAAAGTGCAAAAACGTTGAAATTAGGAAATATTTACCTAACTTTCATAACGGATCTCATTTTTTTTTTATCTAAACAAAATATTTTGTTCATTTCCTAAATTGTATCGCTACTTCCAAGCAATAAAAGCTTGAAATTATTCTTTAAAAAGTGACTTGCTACCTAACTGGAGCAACGCTATTATATTGTATTTTGCGTAAGTATATTTTACACTATAAAATCTCTCTTATTACAAAAACAAATAAAGTAGCGTTATCTGTACATCCGTAAGTTCACATTTTGTGCAAAGAAAAAGGCGATCCTTGTAACGATGAAACACGTGCCTGCAGTGTTCCTACGCATTTGTGCATCTAACGCTTTGTTTGCTTTATTTTTTTAAGCACAAAATATTCATATTTTATACTTCTCTTATTTTTCGGTAATTATATTTTATGTCCTGAAAGTGTTAAGGTAAATAAACTGAAATACATGTTTATTTTATTATTATTATTATTAATAATAATAATTAAAAAAAGGGATTTTGTTTGCACTGCACGGTAAACTATTTTTACATTTGAGTAAATATTGGAATTTTGTTTTGGTTTTGGAAATAAACTATATTGAATAGAATTTCCCATTAATATCTGCCATTTACGAAGTTTCTTATTGGTCAGTTCCTTTATGCAAACCCGACTCAGCCTTCTCGTTTCATTTTTCGCCAAGTTTGCACATGCAATAACTGCAGATTTAAGCAAACAAAGAAGCTAATTACAGATCTTATCGATATCTTTTTATTTCACTCGAAATTTAGTTTTTATGTCAGCCGCTGAAGAAAGCTGAAAAATGTGGACTGTTTGCTTTAGAATTATTCGCTCCAATGAAAGACCGGCGAAAAAAATCTGCTGTTTGAAAATCAGGCTTTGGAATCAGTTACTCTTCGACGAAAATAAGCTAATGCATTGTGGAGCTTCGACACATGGATAGAGTGAAGAAATCAATACTTATTATTAATGCTTTTCTGTTCATCCGTTTCTGTGAATGCATATAAGGGAACTTAAAAACATTGTTAAATTATTTTTCTGCAACATCTCTTTTATGCATACTCTTTGAAAAATGTTAATAATTATCAGCGATTCTTTTTGGAAATGTTTTTGACGTATTAAAATATTTTTGAAAAGAATGCGATTGACTTTTTAAAAAATCGTCAATCTTTGGAAAAGGGCGTACGTGACAAAAGGTTTTTTAGAAATTAGTGTGGATCAGAGCTATTATCCTTTGAAAAATATTGGCGTGGGGAGGGGGCGGGAGTTACTTAAACATTTTAAGATGAAAAAGTCATTTATTTAATAAAGGTAAACGCTTTACGGTAAAGAAAAAAAGGCAGAACATCATTCTTCGGTGTCCTTAATCGAAAATAAGTTTAGTTTTCCATGAAGAGTATTCTGAACAAAAATAAATTGTCACATAAAATCCTTGGAAAATGGTGATACATTACAGATATTGGTCGTTACATAAAATTGAATGTGTATTATATGAATTCATTTCACTTGTGTGCAGTATTAGACTTTATTTTTAGACTAAATCCATACTAAATTTTGGGATTCGAGGAAGGCCGTGATGCTGTTTATGCCCCTAAAGCTAAAATTCCTTGAATCCTTCTCTTTAAAAGCAGAATTAGTTTTTATTTAGCCCACAGAAGACATTTCTCAGAACTTCGTCTCGGTAGTTAATCTTGTAATGTCACATATTTCTAATCTCTCTAATTCGGATTTTGCCATTAGCTTTTAATATGAACTTCTTTACATCAACATGAGAACAGATTAGCACAGCTTTCCAGTTTCTTAAATATTTCCAGTTTAGTGACAAGACATAACAGATATGAGACCAAAGTTTCGCCAATATTGTATATCTTCAGGAAAGATGAATATAAGTCAGAAAGTGGTAAACCACAATAAGTTTTCATGCATTGAGGCCAAACCCCCTTCATGTCAGCGCTGATTCTTGATACTTTATAATTATTATCACATTTAATTTTTTATTTATTTATTTTTTTTGTTAACCGGGTTATGTTCTTTATTATTTTATAGTCTACATAAAATGTAGTAGTTTAGGTAACAGTTCGATACTTTAAAGAAAACTTCTTAGAAACACTCCAGTTTTGTTTGTACAAACCATCATAAGCTAAGAGTATTGGACAACGATGTTAACCGAAGCTCAAGAAAATTTACAGAACAAGAATATAAATCTTGAAAGCACATCAAGAGTTCTTTGTCGTTTATAAAGCTTAAAGTATTAAATTGAAAATAAATACTTTAAATTTATAATGTTCCCCAGATTTCTCTGCAAATAAAATATGTTTAATCACATCTAAGTTGAAAATGAGTTTTAACTTTAAACAATATTACTGTTACTCGTACAGCTCAGAAACAGCCTTTTTTATGAAGAGGTTTAAGAACTTCACATCCTGTATCAGAATCTCGGTGAATAGTTATACAATAATACCATTACATAAATTGTATAATATGAATGTATAATATTTGATGCAGGTGACAGATAAACACCCCCTAGCCATTCCATCCCTGTGCGAAATCCGTTTGATGTTTATAGCACATCTATAAGCCGTCAAGATATCTAGAACATACAGCTGACATATGATGCGTTCAGAGCTTAAGTGGAATAAATCCATAAGTAGTATTTCTGATTCAAAGCTGATTTGATATTCAAATAATTGCTCTTGAATTTTCAAATTATGAACAGTGTTTAAGTTAGTTTTTACAATAAAACTATCTTCTAAATCGCTTCCGGATTCAGCTAATATTAGTTTAACTTAAACTTGAAATATATTTAAATCGTAATTGTTTCTTTTATATAGTTAAACACTATATGGAGCTATTGAGAAATTTTGCCTAGTATACATGTCTCTTGAGTACCATTTTGTCTTAAACTGCAATTTTCAACACCATCAACCAACTACTATCGTATCACTAACAATTTAGCACCAGCTTGTATATTTAAAAAAAATCAATGTCAGTCGTGTGAAGTGCATACGAGAAAAGGTATAGGTAATAGTGTTCCTGATGATTAAACTGCAATGCATTATTAATTAGAATTACGAATCGCATTCCATTTTTACGAAAGAATATCCTAGGGTTAAAAATTTTAATCTGTATTTTGTTTGCAAACTTATTTCATACATTGATTCATCATTGTAAGTAAAACATGAAATGTGTGTTAATAAAAAAACAAGTGCAATTTAGTAAGGGTTGGCTGGGATAAACTGGGTTATTCTTGATCTTTTTGAACATTTGAATCCTTTTACCGACAAAATCGAAACTTTTCATATGTAATAATTTTAATTTCATTTTGACGATACATTCCTACCGATGGTGTTGATATGATTTTATTATAAATTTTAAAATTTTAAATTAAAAAAATAGCCACAAAATATTGACCCATTTTACCTCATGGAGTGAAAGAAAATAAATGTACTCTTGATTTTATATCAAATTAACTGATCCATTTTACCCTGTGACTCATTTTATCCCACCCCCATCCCATGTCGCAATTAGTCTTTCTTATGTAATTCTCCACTCGACGTCGGCAAAAACTCGAAAAACTATCCTTCTTTTCCTCAGAACCCCACCATCCCAAATAAAGAGGGATCGATCCGTGGTAAATTCTCGGAAGTCATCGGAAAACAGATCGAGCGATAGTGCGAACGCGTGTCTTCTCCTTTCCTCCAGGCTCAGCAGCGGAATAGAATTTCTCCAGGGGGAGTAGGAAGACCCCCGTCTGGGGAGCACAGACACATGCGATTTCTCAACCCTTCCCTCTTGTTCTTGTGGGTTCTCGAATAATTACGCTTCAGGGGAAGGAAGAGGCTTCTCGAAGGCTATTTTGCGGCTACCGGTGAATGTGTGGGATTAAATGGGAATAAAAAAAAGTTTGTTTACTCTGGGGAAGCCCTTAACTGATTTGCTTTACAATTAAGTGGGACGCCGAGTGCTTTGTTTTGAACTTCATTCCATGGATGTTGGCGTTATTCTCAAATAATTTTTGCTTCTTTCGGTTATTGCCTTTATACGTTAATAGAGGGTAAAATTTGAGCTTTGAACACAGCTTCTTTTTAATTTACACCGGCTTTGATTGTGGTCGAAATGAACCTAGCCCATCTTTTTGAAACGCTTCGTTTGGTTTTTAGAAATAGAGATTGCGTTGAAGCGTTAAAAATAAGGAAGTTAAAAATAAGGACGTGTCTTATAGCCGTGGAATTGGTGTGCCACAAAGCAAGTGTACGGTACTAATTGTGTAATTTCCATTTTTTAAATTCCAATTTTATTATATGCAAATTTATTTTCTTTATAAAAAAAAATCATTAGTGATATTGTATCGACGTAACGTAACGATTACAATAATTTAGTTACGAATTTTTGAAGCATTTCATGTGAGTTAGACGGTTTATACTGTACTTCTATGTTCCTAAACAACAGCGACGAATCAAAATGTTCATCTTATTCTTTCGAGATTTTCTGAAACACAATAAAGCATAAAATGTTCATAAAACGAACTTGAGACTTGTTTTACAATCACAAAAAAGTTTGTTGTATAAAAAAGACTAGCATTGTTTTTAGAAATCGGTTTGAAATAATTATTAATAAAGCTTTAAAATAATTTGCAGCAAATGCCGATTGACAAACATATATCTAATGTTAGAAATATATTTTTGTGTTCGGGAAAGTTGCTGCATTAACTGTTATACAACTCTTTCTTTCAATAAAACAAAAGTTGTAAGTACATAAAACTTTTATTAGTAAACAACTTGACTATCATTTTTAAAGATTTCATGTGTGCTAAAATGTTACACATTTCAATGTCGATAACATTAAAAGTTGTTTTCATGAAGTTTTGCTGTAGTGTAGCGAAATACTGTCAGCAATTTTAATCGTTCAATATGATATTGAACGTTTTCTTTTTGATAGAGAGATATTCTCTGACCAAATAGTAATAACAGCTTGAGACAAAATGGATCGAGTATATTTAAAGATGCACTGTAATCTGGTTAGAATAAAGAATAGTAGTAAGGGTAAATAGTAACATTCTATGCAAAAATGTGAAACGGCTTACACACCCTGTATTGTAAAAATATCAAGTTTAATACGAGCGATTTCTTTTTTCTAGCAACACATTTTCTGATTAAATACAAAATTATTAGCTATGCAGAAAACAGCATACACACACACAAGCACGTTTTTTATTTTTATTTATTTATGTCTTTAGTTTTACATATATAAGGCAGATAGAACACATGCTTTCGTTTTCCGGCTAGTCTATAAAAATAAAGTGAAGAACTAAATGCCTGCTATGTGTTCTTCATTCACCAACTATTTTAGAATGTAAATATCCTCTCCGCTGAGACCAAGTATATCGCCAACGTAATTTACTCTTTCCAACTGATGGATTTATCTCATGAGAGTTTGAATCTATCAACGAACGTAAATTTGGGAAGGGAAATCCATTTTAATGCATGAAAACATTTATGGAAAATTTCGCTGTGTTTACGAAATATTATTTTTTCATCTTCCACTTTAGAGCAGTTTTTTTTAGTTAATTTTCTAATTTTCGTAAGTGCTTTTGCAATAGACTCCAACGGTTTAGGTGTTTTTCTGCATATTCAAATTTTGTTAGCATTCAATTTCTGTGAACATAGAAAATCTCTTCGTAGCCACCAATTTAATTTATTTCGGATGCATTAACTATTAGATTTAAACCTAACGTTTCTCAATTCATTATGTATTTTGTAGAACGTTACGCAACGTACGTTATGTAATTCGTCTATGTATTTCGTAGAGCAGGTAAAATAATTGAAGAAATATTTTTATAACAACATTAGTGATATTGTTCAATATTTTAAACATTTCTTTCGCGAGTGTGGGGGAAATATTAAGCCGAAAGAATTTGGTACATCAATATCCGAAGAGCATTAAGATGCTTTTAATGTTAGAGCTTATGGTTCGATTATGAAATAAGTTTCGATTTACAAACTTTAAATCAATGTACGCTCCACTGAGACCTAAGCAATTCTGTGATTTGCCCTTTTATGCTTCCAAATTTTGCGGGGAGAGGTACAGGGCACCTGCAAAAGTTTTGCGTGAAGCTTTTTTTAGCGAGACATATGAATGACTAATGAATGTTGGGACTATAATAAGAATTTTTGAGTCTCTTAGAAGTGTCAAACTCGGGGATAAGTTGGGATGAGTAAATGTGACACATTTTAGTTTATATTTTACTTCTTGAATTTGGGCTTAGCAAGAGGGTAGTTTATAAAGTATCAAAGTATGCCATTTCCGCTTTTTCTTCAAAAAAAAACAAAAAACCGCAAAATATAAACAGGGTTATTTTGTTTACGTATTTAAACATTAGTACATTTTTGTCCTACACCTCTTGAATGAGGGAGGTATGTGGTATGAGACTCATAAGCGGGGTTTATAATACAAATTGAGAGACAATCTTAAGTTTACGAGTATTGTATTTCGATAAATCGAAACAAGACGTGGCTCGTCTAGTACCACCAATTTTTTGTGGTTAGGGTAGTTATATTATAATCTCAATTATTTTATATATAGAAGTCATTTTACTGCGGAAAGCGAAATGCCTTTCTCATTATAACTGAAAATTTTGGTTTAATCGAAATTGATTAAAACTATTAAATTAAATAAGTACAAAAATTAGGTGTGCTGCAAGAGTTCGTTCGAACATAAATTGTTTTGTCCGAATTACGAAAAAAAAGAATTTCTTTCTTTTTTACAATTCATTCAATTTTTTGAAAGTTTTGCTTTTATCGACATGATCGGGATACATTAAGAGCTGTTCGAGGCTGTTTCTTTACTTTTACAAAAAATGTAAGTTGAAAAGCGAAGGATGTTGACAGTATTGTCATTCTTTAAAATTTTCCTTGTACAATCTTCCATTAATTGATAAAAAAAATTAAGAATCCTTTTTTGGTCATACCCGATACAATACACTTGATTCTATATTTACTGATATGATATAAGTAAAATTATTGGTGTTTGTTACCCAACATACGTGGGATGTTATAATTATCTGCAAACTCATTTGAATTGCAGCGAATTGCTTACTGGCGATGTCGTTTTCGATAGATACTAAAAATTTAATGATGAAAATAGGAACAAAAGAAAAAAAAATACAAGTAGCCCACACAGGTTTATTGTTGATTTTTATACAATTAATCTATCGGACGTCGCATTGAATAAATTGCGCCATAAACTCTCTCCAAAACAATTTCATTTAAAATTCCTCATTGCATTCTATTTTTAAATAGTCCAATTGCATTGCAAGGAAACTCTCATTTATTTTCTCCCCAGCGTCGAAGAAACAATTGAGAATGAAAAAAGAGCTTTTAAGCTGAAAATTCTGATGGGAGAAAAAATCTCAAATCTCCAAAGAACTGACGAAGAGAAAACTTATTTTTTGGAGCATTATCTAGGTTAAACAAACGGCCCAACCTTTTCTCTCTTAGACTGCCATACAACTTTTTCTCTTGTCTAAATGTGCTTTTAACTGCTTATTCCATTTGGACATCGAAGTCTTGCCTTAATGATGCTGCTCGACTGCCCAAGTCCAGAGGCTTGTTGGAACAAAAAGCGTAATACATTTCTCACAGCTGACTGCGCTTTGAGTTTGATGCTTGAAGCTTCTTCCAGATATAATCCGTATTATTTCAGTTGAGGGGCAATAAAAGGAAGAAAAAACGCTTATTTTGAAAAAAGTTTTAACTTTTTTCTACTGATAATCTTCTGCTAATAACTCTCAAATTCGTACATGTTATGTCATTCTTTCACTAAATGAATAGTTACTTTTTAATATAAAATAATAATAAGAAAAATGTTATGAGTTCAATAGGTATGATATTAATGTAATCCTCAAAGGTTACTTTTGAAACATTAATGTTCAAGCAGTCGCGTTTGTTATACCAATTTCATTATCATTAATGGAAATTATTCTAAATATAATTGACATAATATGACTCTGTGAACTTGATGTCTGTTCAAGGGCCCATTTACTTTTGGGTTAAAATAAAAATAATTTTACATTGGCTCAAATTTAGTAATCCTTGTCACTAGGCGAACTGGCTTTACACATCCCGCCTTGAACAAGTGAAATCGTTTAAGCCTAAGCGAATCGGAGTAAATCTTGACAGAGCTAGGTTGTAAGTCATCTCTTAATTCAATTTTTATTTTTCGCATTATTAAGAGTTTAACTGTTTAGAATTGAGGGTTATCGAGTATTTTTTAATTCTATGTTTGACGATTTAAATCATTTCTTTAGGCCTATCTTATCTGTTTTTGTCATTTATTTTAATTTCTACGCATCGAAGAA
The DNA here is from genome assembly GCA_038373865.1 of Uloborus plumipes. NCBI lineage: Eukaryota > Metazoa > Arthropoda > Arachnida > Araneae > Uloboridae > Uloborus > Uloborus plumipes. The sequence continues at coordinate 85,465 of JAXGGA010000620.1, forward strand.
GAGGTTCCTGCAAGGCTAAAACACATGTATGGAAGTTGTGAACTACGTATATTTTTTTACATAAAAGAGCCGGTAAAAATAATCCCCCTCCCCTTTATTGTTATTGTTATTACTTTTATTATTTTAACTTTAAAAAGTTGTAAGTAAATGTAAGATGGACAGTTAAAAAAGCTTGAAATATCCTTACTAACTTGTTTAATGTGTACTTATTTTTTTTCTTTTTAAAATTGCCTACAAGAAGGAAAACGCAAATTTAAATGTTATGAATCAATAAAAACTTTTAAGCTAATGTATTTTAAATTATACATAAAAAATCAACTAATATTTTAAAACAGTTTCTAAATAGATCGTTTATAATTTTATCATCAATGCCGAGATCCTGGCTGAAACAAAAAGCTAAATAAATTTAAACTGCCAATTGCTTTTACAAGAAACATAAATGTGTCAAAGAAAAATCTTTCGTTAAAAAATTGCTCTTTAAGAAGGAGTCTTTCATAAAAGAAAGAGGATATACGTTATAAACAAGCCGACAAGTTTATCTAAGCTCTGTCCTCACTTCAATCCAGTTATGTTTACGCATAAAAGCGTTTTTAATCTTATCTTTGCTGTGATTTATGTGCACCCAACATAACGCATCATCGCTTTCTTTAAAAGCTTCAAACTTGGTACGTGTTATGCATCAGTTTTTGATTATCTTGAGAAGATGAAAGACTAACTGTCCTTCACTTGAAAAAAGTCAACGCCGACTTCGGTAGCAAATTGCATTTTAGGAAAATTGCTTTTGGGAAGGAAATAAGAACAATTTGACAATAACTAATGCTGCAATTATTATAACAAATTCTTTCTATTGTCATAAAACCCCAAGCATTACCTTTTCTGAGCAGGAGGCGAGGCTTTTACTATTTATGCATATATGTTTAAGGTATTCCTTTATTTAATTGCTCCTGTTAACATTAATCATGATTTATTTAGGATGTATCTAAGGGATTTAAGTGATGGGAATTGAAAATTTTGTATTCGCAATAAGAAGTCGCTGATAAATTATACGCTTCCAAACAACATGAAAATTTAATTAGTCCTTACTTTTAAAGAAAGGGAAAATTAGCATTCGTTCATTATTTTAAAGAATCTTTACGGCATTTTGTTTTTTCCCCCTCAAATGTCATGAACTTAAATTGTGTTACAGTTGATTGCATTCTTTATTATTTTGCAAATATTGCCCTATTAAGACATACTTATTTATATACTTTTATTTTAAATGCTGTGCCTTACAGTGAAAATAACTTCCTCTTAGTATTTTTCAGACAACTTTATGGTTTACCTCGTCAATTTTATTTATTAGTACTTTGTCATTTTTTTTTTAAATTGTTGCAAAAAATAACCAATTAGATTGGACCAATTGCATTGAAGTATGTTTTCTTCATGATTTAAGACATGTTGTTATTAAAATGCATGTGCGTTTTTATAAATAGCCATAATATTTCACATGAACACTAAGGAAATGTGAAAATCTTATTGTTTAAATAAAAATAACTAAAACCGTAGGGGAATAACTTTTTTATAATTAATAATAATAAACTACATGAAACTAATATTGGAGTAATGACTAAACTAAAAACTTATGTTTGGAGTATTAAAATAAATAAGTTTAATGCTGAAAGAAAGTGTTTCGTTCCACAAAAAATATGTTTAAAATAAAATTATTTAAAAAAAACGCAAGGGGCAGACTAAATGAAACTTGAGAGCACATATTTGATATTACATTAGTATTAAATAAACTGCGTTATACTGAACAAGTAATGCAATATAATTCGACTTCCTTGTTATTACTTCTCTGTTTGCCACCAGCTGGCCGTCAACATACCTTGTACCTACAAGGTGCCTTATTCACACTATTATTATCTTGAGAATAGTACAAGTATACTTTATCTTTCGGCGAAAGATAATATTACCAACTGCTGGACGAAAATTGTGGGGCACTGTGGAAGAATATGCTTTAGCGAAAATAGTATGAAAATTAACTCAATTTTAGTATAAAGCTGCTACTAGGGGATTTATCTCATTCATATCAGTTTTTTTTCGTAAATTTTTCTTCTTTGCGTTGTGCGTGACTATTTATAGAAGTGACAAGTGTGGAAATATTTTTTTAAAATATTATTAATAATTAGTATTCAGTTAAACCACAATGTTTTATGTCGAGCTGATTAAATTGCACTTTCTTAACAGCGTTTAAACAGAGTTTAATCTCACTATAGTTATTCTATTTCATTTGTTTTAAAATTTCAATGTCTGACTCATAACGCAGCGTTAGCTATTCTTAAATAGCTATTGACTAGAAGCTAGAAGATCTCGTTGCAATAGCTGCAAACTAGGCAGTCCCGTCATTTAGGGGGGGGGGGCAGGGAGGGTCAATTGCCCCCCCCCCCTGGCTTTGAGAAATCAATGTATTTACATGTAAGGCGGCGTGGTTTTTGCTGTTTTCCGATGAAATTGCATTGTGTTTTCACCCTTTGCCCTCCCCCCCTGGAAAAACTTAAAATAACGTCCCTGAAACGATGGCTCTAAGAGGTTACTGTAGCAAATAGTCGAAACTCAGTCAAACTGGCAGATTAGAGTATTTTAAATTTTCTATCATTCGATACCTAACTGTGTGGAATCAAACTTCAGAAGTCCGCCAGGAAGTAGACTCTCCCCACAAAAGTATCCACATCGCAAAAACATATCTAAATAAATCTTGTCTGTTACAGTACAGCCCATTAAGTCTCTTGAGAAATAACACACAAAGCAAATGAAGGGCCAGGGGGAAAAAGATGAGTCACTTTTTCGTCAATTTTGAGATATTAGCGATATCTAGGGGCTATGAAGGACTAGAAGGCTATGAAGGTAGAACATCAGGGGGGGGGGGAGATGAGAAGCGACCGAAATGTGCATGAAAACTCGAAAAACTACAATAGGAGCTAAGATAAATCATACTTTGTTCTTCTTTTTCTCGAAATCGCTTTTTGGTCACTTTCATCTTTTTTCCCCCTGGCTCTTCAAATGGAAAATTCAAAAAGTCTTCTACTAAAAGAGCATTATTAATTTAAAAAAAAAGGTACCGAATAAACTCGGCACCGCTAGATTCTTCACTTCCAAAAAACACCAAAAAAAAACAAACAAACATAAAAATCATTATTTTTCTAACTTTATAGGAGAACACATAATTTTGATCATACATAGGCCCGAATTCGTACCGTAGAAAAGTTGATTTCACTAGTATTTTTCTTATACCAGATATGACGTTATACATTTCTCATGCTATTTTCTCGAAAACCATGGGTCGAGTTTTTGTTTTTGAATTTTTTATGCAGTCCAAGCGGGAAGGTGATTACATTTAAAAGTGCAGAGTTGCTGGGACATCCTTTATATTGATTCGTACTATCTTTCTCCATTTTAAAGAATTAAAACTAAAGTGTAACAATGAGCTTGAAAATAAATGCAATTGAATATTAATTGCAAATTTCATTTATTTACAGAAAACTTCTCCCACAGTGTTGAGCTTTCTTTCGTAACAAGGGCAAGCAGATATATCGTTGAGCTTTATAGGTAAGTACCTTTTTTCCTACAAAAAACTCGTGTATGGTGGTCGTAAGTTCATACTAACTGACCAGATCAGAAATTAATGCAATTATCATAATGGTGATAAATACATTTGATTAAATGCATTGATTTTCGATCTTAGTTAAATACAATCTAAATTAAGCCAGAAGCAGCTTTAATATATACAAAACTATCTCACTCCCCAGGTAGCACAAACAACCTTTAAACGTTTTATAAACGTTTTTAAACGGTTGTTACAACGTTAATAACTATTTTCAACCTTTAAAAAACGAAGTGTGCTACTTGGGTCTTCCAAATTCTGTTTAATTCATTTTTAACTGAGTTTTAACATGTTTTGTACTATGCGCAAATTTAAAATTTGTGTGAGATTAAATTTACATTTATATTTCCTGATATATCGCAAATAAAAAGTAATTGCCTGATCTGCCAGTCGACAAGCTTCAAAACATTTTAGTCAGTGAATGTAAACAAACATGCATGCACACAGGCACCCCAGATTCTCCCGTGCCTACCAATACACGAGGTTTAACCGTTTGTATGGGGCCCTGAAAAGCCCTCTATTTTTTGATCCAGACCAGGAGGCGAAAGTACCCTAGTACAGTAAACCAGAGGTATTGATATGGAATAGAAACTTGTAGGACTTTGTGGGATCATATGTAGCTTGTATACGCTTAACCTAACTCACCTCTATTTTCAAACATGTTAGTAAAGATGCCTTTTTTCAAATCTATCCCGTTTTACATGTTTCTTCGGCGTAAAAATTGAACTAAAGCTAAGATTTCGAATGGTATATTATACTTAGAATGCCCTGCCCTATAAGAGTAACTTTATAACTACTTAATTCATCGAACATAATTTCGATTTCTTGCTTGTTGCATAATCATTAAACATTCTATTTACTTTTAGACGTTCTTCTTTAATTCAAACTTGATGTATAGTATTTTTTTTTAATATTTTATTTGTTTAACGTTGCATTATTTGTTTCAAAGGCGTTGAAAATATGTTTAGGGTATCAACATGATATTTTCTTACTCCGTAATTCCAAGATTTTCTTTAACCGTAATTTACTTTTTAAAGTTTTCATTATTTATAACAGGATTATTGATAAGAAGTATTTATTTTTTTTTAATCTTCCAGTTTTTATTTGCAAGACATAATATATCAAGTTTCACTTTTAAAATGTTTGAGTCGAGAAAAGTCGGTTACAGTCAAGTTCGGTTTATTTTTTAAAATCTAGTTTTTTATTCAGCGCATAGGCGTATATGGTTTTCATTTTAAATGTTTGTTAAGAGTTCCTTATATGTTTTTCTTCTTTAATTACATTCTTGTTTTTAATAGGGATGATAATAATGTAAATGTACACCATAATCCAATAAAAATTTTGAAATGTTACATCCTCTTATTTTTTCGCGTTAAATCTGAATGGTCCATGGATTCAATATCATATTACGACCGTTGTTTTTATTTTCGTTTCATCAAAAATTTTTTTTAATAATTTTTTTTTAAAGAAAACTATCTTTAAAGTTTATGTTCCGATTTTTTTCTATAAAAACGCTGATTTTTGAATAGGGCTAGCGATGATATTACTGCACATCATAATTAAGCAATAGACTTAGAATGTTGTTGTCTCCAAAATATTTTTATCTGGAAGAATATACTGAACGAACACAAATTGAACTACATATAACATATTACTGATTGCAGTTTTTCTTAAAAACGTGGATGAAATGATTTAGGTCTCCCATTCCTTAGTGCACTACAAATTAATTCAACATACAAAATTAGAATCGTTATGAATATTATCAAGCTGTTTTGACTTTTGGGGTGCAAAATAATGAACGTGCGACCAAACTAAGGTATAGAAGGACACTCAACGGCAGCAACCGTACCCGTCATTCTGGGTACGAAACGAGCATGTTATTGCTATGACTAATTGGATTCGACCTCAATGGCGATAGCTTTTACAATAGGCACCACACTCGACATTCTGGCCAGGATCTGATTAATGAAAAGAAGCTGTGATAGGGAGGACTTTTCAACTTTGCTTGTTCAGACACCTAACTGTAGTTCGAGGGTGTGACGACATGAATTGACATGGAAGCCATTAGAAGGACTGGCAACAAAATGGTAAATATCCCTCCAAATGAAGCGCCGCTTTTCGGTGCGGCATAAATCGATTGACTCTGACGTTTAATTGATGGAATTCTCGTCTTTATTCGGCAAGGTACTTTCAAATGATGGTAGATAAGAATTTTGGCGGTAATATGTTTCGACTCACTGGGCACCCATCTTTTCCTACTAACATAATTAGTACGCATTCTAGAAAGCAGCTGTAATTAGCAAAATCTGAAGGCTGATCAATATTTTCACACTTGGTTCATTATTTTTAAACTTCACTTACATAAACCAGATAATATTGTTAGAAAAGTGTAAATTACGAAAAAAAAGGTGACATTAATTTGCAAAATATAAATTGATGTAACATTATTTAAATAATTATGTTATACGAAGTATAAAAAATGATTTGAAGATGTTTCTTCTGTTATATAGGGACGTTATAAGTTTACTGCGCATATACTGTCTTTAATTTGTAGTGTATCTTCCTACTCCATCTTGTTGGATAGATACAGGGTGTCCACTCCAATCGTGGACCAATAGCTAATTTCTAAACCGTTAGAGATAAGCATATAGTTTATTTAGGAAAAAATCTTCAAATTATGAAAGGAATTTTGGGTCTATTCAATGTTTTTCAAAAAATCAAATTTTGAAAGAGTTACGAAATTTAAATTTTTATACAGCCTCCCAGTCCTATCAATCATATTTAGAAAAACATTCTTGACACTGTAACGTTTGAAACTAAAAAAAAATCACTCTTCTACGACAAAAATTGACCAAGTTATGACGTTTTGAAAAATCAAGATTTTGATGGATTTCGCATAAGTTCCCTTAAGCGATCTCTGGATGACGTCATGAAACAATGCAAAATCTTGATTTTTCAAAACGTCATAACTCGGTCAATTTTTGTGGTAGAAGAGTGATTTTTTTTTAGTTTCAAACGTTACAGTGTCAAGAATGTTTTTCTAAATATGATTGATAGGACTGGGGGGCTGTATAAAAATTTAAATTTCGTAACTCTTTCAAAATTTGATTTTTTGAAAAACATTGAATAGACCCAAAATTCCTTTCAAAATTTGGAGATTTTTTCCTAAATAAACTATATGCTTATCTCCAACGGTTTAGAAATTAGCTATTGGTCCACGATTGGAGTGGACACCCTGTATATACAACAGTAACTCCCTATGTCTTACTCGTATATGTCAAGAAAAATAAAGATTAGCTTCTGAGTATATAGATTTTAGTGATTAGCCCCAAGGTTCAGAGACTTAGTTATCTGAATACAGGATGCTATAGTCTTTGGCAAATAACATAATTTGTCAACCTTACAATATTACTGGCTTAAGCGCTTGGTATTAACATATTGCATTGAGGTTAAGTTAAGCTAAAGGAAGCCAAGATTCAAAAATATCCTTTTAAAGTATGTTTTTAATAGGAACTGATGTAAGTTTTTTTAATCATGTTTTGAATTATATGAAGACTTGTGAATAGGATTTTTATGGAAGGAATTTTCGCTATTCAATAGATTTTATTCTCTTAATTGAATTTCAAAGGCTACAATAAAAAAAATATGTTTTGGCAGTCAAACACTATATTTACTGACTTGTAGAATCAAGACATAAAAACGCCGGAAACCAAATTTTACTTGAATGAAAGGAGAGAATTAGGTCAGTCATCAATGAGTATAACTAGATAATGAGTTATAGAATTGCAATCGTTACTAACTTGTAAGTTTTTACTATAATATCCGTCAAATTGATTATTAATAAAAATACAAGCTTTAAAAAATACCGTACACAAATAAGTAAAACATATAAAAGTGCATTTATCCTCCTTTTTTAAATATCTCTCATATGATAAGCAATTGTGTATGTGCGCTCTCGGCTATTGTTTGAATAATTCGGTTCAAGGAAAATTTTTATGTTTAAAAAATAAAAAAATAGCACCCCCCCCCCCCTCCCTTATTAACTTAAAGGATTTTCGTGATTTAACTCATGTAAAACCATCTTTGAATACTTCTGAAATATTTAGGTCTTTTGTTGAAATATACATATTTATTTTATTAAACCAATATTATTAGGAATAATTGCACTCACAACTTTGAAAAACTTACAAAAAGTATCCATATATTCTCAGCTTTATATTCTGTCAAGTATAAAATGATAAGTACAAGTAGATTTTGGGTAGGTTAAATTCTATAGGAGTGTTGTAAGTTGAAGGAAAAAAAAAACTCCAAAAACTCAATATTGAACAGGCCCGTCATTTAGGGGGGGCAGGGGGGGTCAATTGCCCCCCCTGACTTTGAGAAATCAATGTGGGTTTTACATATAAGTGGGCGTGGTTTTTGACGTTTTCCAAAGAAATTGCATTGAGTTTGGACCCTTTGCCCCCCCCCCCCTGGAAAAACTTGAAATGACGTCCCTGATATTGAATCGTAAAATTAAACTCCGAATGGTTATATAGCAAACATTCTAGTTACAAACACTGGAATTTCATTTTTTCCCTCCGCCAAAAAAAAAAAAAAAAAATGCCAACATACACAGTTGTGTTTGATACACAGGAGTAATGAGAGGTAAAAATAATATTACAGTTTTAACTTCATTATTAAAAAAAATAATAACAAATATACATTTGGCTTTATTTTCCAGTCTTTGTAATAATCACACTTTAAAAGCTTTCTTGATACCTAAATGTGACTTTTTATGAATATTTAAATAAATTAATATGTTTCTGATTCAGTTTTATTTACTTTAAAACTATTTTTCAAGGAAATAAGCATTGTAAAAACACTAAACTTCAATTCATTCAGAATAAGACAAATCACCAAACATTTCTATTATTTTAGAAAATGTATTCAGTGATATTATTCTTGCATGCTTTTGATTTCAAACTATGCATAAAATGCATAATTTTGCATTCGCAACTTCTTCCCGTACTCCAATCTCTTACACGACTAGCAACTAGGGGCGAGTGTGCTACTCGCTGCTCTGTTTTTAATCCGTCGTGACAAGGTATTAACTTTTATGGAAGGAATCATTTAAATTTTCTATCCGCTAGGCAGTATCAAATACGTTGCTCGTCTTCAAAATACTTCATAATCCGTCAGTGCGTCCCAAAGTTCTGAGGCAGATTTTAATGAGCCCGGGTCTTTACTTATTCAAGTAGAATAGTTCTCGTTCCCCCGGTTAAAGATACTGTCGAAATGTGCTCTTTGCGCTTAAAAGATACCCAAACTTTTCATCAAGCTAAGAACTGCCACACAAGTGATTTGAAGGAAGTTTCTCGTGCGGTCATAGGAGATTGAGCAGGATGAAGCTTGTATTTCCTGTAGCCAATGGCAATTTTCTTTTGTTGGGCAAAGTTTTGAGCGGAAAATATTTTGCATCTATATTTTACTGAATTTCAATGGATCCTTTCAACTTTTCACCGGGGAATGTATTGTGAATCTTAATATTCAAATATAAATAATTTTGTTATAGAGGGCTAAGCAATACACACACAAAAATATAGATACATACATTATTTATTTATTTATATGTACTATATATATATATGTATAGATAAGTGTATATTTTGTAAAGCTCAGTTATGATTTATTGATAGCACACAGGAAGAATATATAGATATTTCAATTTTTTAATAATCAAGGATTGTTAGTTTTTTTTTGAACGCCAAATGACGTTCCGTACCTTTTTCAAAACAAACTTTAAAGAAAATTTAAGAAAGTATGTCACGCTCCTTTTAAAAATAATTTTACTTGTACAAAAAAGACTAAGGTAAATTGATAGATAAATTGATACATTATTGAAAACTGAATATTAAATTAAAAAAAAAAAAAAAACAAAACAAACAGTTATTACAATCGCCAAAGTTGAGTTTTAAATCAATCATATTCATCCAATATAACCATATATATTTCTATAAATACTCGAACCTCCATAGATATTTTCCTAACAACTATCACTTAAAACTGAGAAATTTCATGTTCCAATAAATAACATATGTGTTAAATAAGTACCGTTTTGAGAGACCTTGCACAATATTTTCCAGACAGTATAATTTCACTGCTCATTATAAATTTCCTAGTACTACTAGTTTTATGCTTGCAATGGCAGTGGATTGCCAAAACATTGTAGTGCAGAATAATCACAACTTATTAGTGCTCTCATTGTTGAAGCTTTCCAATTTTTCATTTCACAACACCCTTTTAAATAATATGATTACAAAAAGAGCCTAAAGCGTTTCGGATTACACGTTTTTGTTATTTCACTGAACAAATGCAAATGGAAATTCCACACGACAAGTACCTATTTGTAGTTAGATATGTTGAACGTTTTATCTTAATATTGCATTTATTTTTATTTTTTCATTACTTTATTGTGAAAACTTTTTAAACTTGCCTAATATGTTTCTTAATAATTGCGAAAGCTGTGCTGCCGCCAAAACAAAGTAAGTCATTGAATATTTACTGCAAGAAAATTCAATGTTTTGAAACATAAATACATTTCATGTCTTATTTTCAAAAGGGATGTCATAGTAAACAATAGTGCTCTTCAATGTGTCTAATTGTATTAAAACCATGGGAACGCTTAGACGCGAAATCCGTATCTTTTGGATAAAAATACTTAATGTTATCTTCCATGAAAGCTTGATTCCTTTGAGTTCCATTTCCCAGTGATCCTATAATGTTTCGAAAAATCTTAAAAGCCATCAACATGAGTTTGAATTAAAGTACTCTTATACCACTTGCGCTTGCTTTTAATTTATCGCTAACGATTACAATTTCAAAATCTTGGATGTGTTTACCAAAGATCAACCCTTTAAAAGCTTTTCCGGAGCTTTCTCTTTTAGTTTGTTGATACAGACAAAAGATTCTCAAGCTCCTATCGTAGCACAATGCTGAAATTAAACATACTGTGCTCCTTGCTGTTATTTGATGGCAGTTTCATTTTGAATTTGAAGGAATTTCATGCCAGAAGTACGACAGTCGGAATTTTCCGTGTGTCAAGAGGGAAAAAGACTTGGCCATTAAGACGAGGAAACATCATACTGCTTTCGACTTATAATGGAGAGTTGTCGGCTGACAATATCGAATTTTAATAACCAACTTGTAGTGCGTTGCAGGCAGCGTGAGTTCGATCATTATCCTTGGTGCTTGGCGAAAACTCCGGAAGTTGCAGAAAGTTGTAGGAATCGATATAGAGGTTAGAGGAGGAAGTGTTGGATGGGAGAAAGTTTTACTTACAATGCATTTATAAAGGGGGAAACATCCCTTTCGGGGGGAAACACGTAAAAACTACAGAATTTGAGGGAAGTACTTTTTGAGGGGGAATTGATAAATGCATTCCGAAGGAAGTAAAAAAAAATATATTTTAAAATATATAATCTATGCTTTAAAAGCTTGTTCTCGTAAAAGTTATTCTAGTTTGTTTAAAGCGGCATCTTTTGTAGTTTGCAAAAAAAAAAAAAAAAAAAAGAAAAGAAAAGAAACCATGATAAACATCCGAAGTTAAAACTTTCATTATTCCGCGTAGTATTTTAGTTCAAAACTTGCATTTATGGAAGTTTACTGTGATAACAAAATCTATCAAAATTAAAACTGGGAGTGCTACGGGCATTTTTACAGCGTTTGAAAAAAAAAAATCACGAACATGGTTCAAATATGATATTTTTTGTTTTATTACTTAAAACTATTATTTTGTTGACAATTTTTCACTGGTCTACTAACATTAGTCATGCATTAATACACAAATTAGTGATATGTAGAACGGTTTATGTCTTAACTTGCAAAAAAAAAAAAAAAAACTGAAGGGCTTTGAATACTAATTGTATCACAATTTCTTTCACTTAAAATATATAGATTAATGCTATAGAACATATGTTTCATACCATACCTTACTCGAAGGATCAAAGTTTTAGAATAGGGCGTTTTGTCCATTTTTTTCAATTAAGTAGTTGATTCGTTAGAATTATTTTAAATTTTGATAAAACGTAAATACATCTATTTGTTTGTAAAGCTTACACATAAGTATCAACAATAGAAAAATTGACTTTATTTTCTCCTAAATAAGACGAACTGTTATTAGTTTGCACTTTAAAAGTTCAAAACATAGAAAAACCATGATTGTCAGTCATACCTGAAACGAGTTTGTTAAAGGCTTAAAAAAGTTTCAAAAGCATCTATCTTCTCAGAATTAGGATTCCAAAACAAGCCATCAGATGACAGTTTTTCCCCATTCTTAGAGATATGCTGTTCAGGGCTCTGAACTACAACATCGTCCTTGAGTGAATGATAAGCTTGATGAATGACGGCAAGCGTTCCACACATTTGTTAAGCAGCTCCTTGTGTCACATAGGTGAAAGCTTCTTCTAAATTTCAATTCTAAATCAACAATGTCTTAGTGTTGGGGTCTGCACTTCAGCCTTTCCAGTTATTTTTACAATGTACTTTTTCACAAACAAAATTACGCAACTCCATTTAAATTTAAAAAAAAGGACTAACATTCCAATAAGTACAACGAATTAAGGAAATCGCGATTGTTTAATCTTTGTAATTCACATTGTATTTCAAATATTTTCAATGTTTCGTATCTGCTGAAAAAATCCGTGTAACTTCAAAACCTCTGGTAATTTCTTTCCGTGTGATTGTATCTTTTGGAAACAAAGTGCCCACATCAAGACGATTTAAGTGCTTTTTCTTTCATCTCATTTCATGTTGTTAATTTTCAACTATTTATTCCCTTTCATGCCTTTCAAACGAGATACAATTTTCTACGTTGCTCATGTCTCACCCTTCCCTGCCTGTCCAAGAAAACTGTGATTTGATAAAGAAATATGCTAACCAAATTTGGCTCTAATGCATGTTGAAGAAGCAGAGTTTCACGTAACAACGGATTGCAAACAAATATTCTGATACTTTGACAGAAAAAATAACAACCGAAACGGGACTGAAAATTAATTTTAATAAGTTAATTAATGAGATGTTCTCAATAAAAACAAACTAACCTATAAGAATTTATCTTATATCATGCTTTTACATTGAAGAAAAGAAACAGATTGCTTTTGTAAAAGACAAACATAAGATGGTTTTGAGGGGAGAAATATTTTTGTAATGTTGGTCAGCTTCAGACGAAAAGTAATCAAAAACTAGCTTAGATAAAGAAATAGTTTCGATCGAGTCTCGTATATTGCTTCATTGTTTTTAGTTTTCTTAAAGCGTAGCAACATTGTAATTTAGCTACTTTGAAGCAAATTAAAAGAATAGTTGTTTATTACTATTTTTCCGCTGTTAACTCTGGCTGTAAAATTCCTTCAATTATTTGTAAAACTGAGGATGTTTTTCTGGACAAATTTGATCTACCGAAAAATAGAATATATTATGTATGTAGGTGGATAGATATATAGGTTCGACACGTCATGCACTTCTTAGCATAGTCACTGACATATTATGGGCTTAACTTAAAAGTAAAATAGGTGGCGAGAGATATTAAAATGAAAAAATAAATAAATTAATAAAAAGGCAGCAAATAGTATGATAAAAATATAAAGCAATTTAATTATGTTCCTTCATCACGCCCTATCAGTTGGCACCAACGATTTGGAGGAATTTGTTTCTGAACTATGGATATCATTCGTATTTTACAATTTAAGTTTTCTTTTTTAAAATGTAGAATTTCTATATTATGAGAAAACATATTCTGCACTTTTTTTAGATTCACTGCATTAGTACATATAAAAATGCGCAGAAATGCGTATAAACGTGCATATGTGTGAGAAAACCATTTTTTGGTTATGATGGTTTGCTTCGTCTTCAGCAGCTTTTAAATTGATTCGATACTTCCCCACGATTGTCCCACTCTTTGTTCTAAGAATAATAACAATAAACTGTTTTTGCATATGCTTGCTATGTTTTGACGTTTCAAACAACATGGTTCATATGAGAAGAAAAACGATTGCTTTCCGTTTTTCCTTTTAGTCTCATGTGTTGTCAACTGCTCAATATAATCCGTGCGCAAATAATTTAAACCAGAACATTACTGACATCCCTTTAGCTCTTACAAAAAAGGTAATATAATTTAATTACTTTGTTTAAAACTACATAAGCGTAATGATTTTTTTAGCTTCGGTGAAATAAATTCATTTATTTAATGAAACGAAAGCAGTCTTCTAGGATGTTTAATTCTGCTTTTAAGAGCTGCATAATGCAACTCTTCCTTGTTTTGTTAAATTAATACGCTTATTTGAGGAAACTGAAGCAATTTACTCGTCTCTCGAATACTATTTTAAGAGAAACATGGGACGTATCTTTCAAGTTTATTGAAATTAGTGCTCTTATTTACGAATATTAAGTTAAATTTAATATTATGTTCAATGCTTTTAAAATAATGCAATATAATACTTCATTTTAAATTTTAATTATTAATTTACTTCAATAAAGCATGGAAATTTTACTGCTTTGTGCAGTTCTCTATCGGAACTGTTGGGTTTATGTCTGTTTGAGAGTAAGATATATTGCTGAATTAATTTGAGGGATAGAGAACATTTGATAATTTTGTTCATAGCTGTTTTAAGGTGCATGTGACATTCCTTTTGTATTAGGTTAACTTATTTCCCTATTTGAGAAAACGCGAAAAACTCACGGTGATGTGAAATATTATTACAGGAATGATTGATACTTGTCTTTCAAATTGCTTGACCCCCTTAAGGGACCGAAAGGTCAGCGGCTTTTTCCAAAAAAAAAAGTATTGAAATATATTTTTCAATAATTTTTCTAAAGTAAATTTTCTAATACCTCAATATAGAAAAAAAAATTATAAGTTACTGTACTTGAAAATCTAATAAAAGGGAGTTAAAGTTACGGGGATACATAGGTCACATATTGGTTCTCAAAGGCTTCACGTAAACAGGTTAATATTCTATGTAACATTATTATTACATCAAATGATTCGTCCCTTCCAAATTAATTAAATGCCGTGCGTGGGCGTAAGTAAATAATAAGACCTACATTGATTTCAAAGACTATTAGTCTTAGAATTTCTACGTATTTACCAACCCCATTCCAAGTAGTCAAGAATCCATCCTTAATTGCCGTAGAGTCTAAAACTGCTTTGTATGCTTACTGCTCACTCAAGCTTTGGCGATGCTTGTCTTCGTAATTTGGTGGTCAGCAGTCACTTCGCTCCATAAATACCTTCAGAGAAAGCGAATTAAATCAAGTGTAATTTTAAATTTCTCTTGTATTTATTAACCACAGAATACAAATGCCTACTTAAATGCTATTACAAAAGTACTTTAAATCAATTTTTCGCTGAAATAGATTTTAATATTAAGCTACGTTTGCGTCGAATGGACAAAATTATCGAGTCACATAAAATTGTTTACTGATATGAAACGGTGTCTCGAAAAATTCAAGCCCATTTAAAAGAAAAAAAGAAACATAAAACGTTCAGACATATTTCTTACAGCATAAAATCTTAGGAAACATAAAATCTGTTATTTTATTCTTGTTTTTCTAACCGACTTTTACAGAAACAAGGTTTACCCCATTTAAAGTTGCGCGGCAAAAATGTATGGCATTTTTGTCTATTTTTCTTCAGACCTTACCCAAGCTTTCCTTAATCACTGTTTTATGCAAAATACTTGCCAAGCGATTTGCTTGTGGACCGCGTGACTCGAATACTTCTCGGGAAGATCGATTTTTGCATACCAAGCATTAGAGGCTGGGAATATTTGTAATGGTCACGTTGAAAAGCCTTGCATAATGGGAATGGGTTGCTTTCCAGGAGGATAGTCCCTGCCGCATTTGAGAAATCAGTGCACAAGCTCGGACAAAGACGGACTACGAAACCTTAAAGCGATTTCTACAAATACGCTAAAAGTTTAATAAATCAAAGAAACTAAATAATTCATGAACGCAGAGGGAGAATACCTGCAAGAAAATAAACAGTATGTTTAAGTAGTAATTCAAAACGCACTTCTTAAAAGGGAGCTTTGTAGAAGAAATATTACGAATTTGTCTTTTTTTCCCGAAAATCTTGGAATAAAGCTTAAATACGAAAAGTGTTTTGTTTGATGTTGAGAGTATTATTATTTCTTTCTCTAAATCCGCTTTATAAATTTTTAAGAAGTAAGCCTTTTATTTTAAAATTGATCTAAGCTGTGAAATAAATGGGAGAATGCAGTTGGAATTTCAAATCATTAAAAATTATGTAAATGAAAATGGAAGAGTGATCACGTAATTGAAAATCACATTTTAATTCTTGCTAAAATTCCTCTAAATTTTATTTATTTTGAATCAAAGTACTATCGTTCATTCTCTAGACATATCACCATTATATTGTTTACGGTAAGTAATTTAAAAATGACAAAAAGTACCACAAGAGTTATTGATTTAGAAAATAATGGAAAATTGGAAACACGCTTCGTTTTTTTCCCCGAACCTTATCGCTTCCCAGGAAGAGGTTCGTATTTGCAACTATTAACAGAATTTTTTAGTCTATAAATATAGTCCAAAAAAATATAGTCCAAAAAAATGTATTTGTATTCAAATTTGGACAAGTTCTAACTGTTTTATGTCTACACTGCTTCAACTTTATTTAGAATATCTGTGTCTTCGTAACAGTGTAAAAAGATGCAGAACTGCTGGCATTTTCATTTTTGGAACATAGAAATGAATATGTCGCTTTGAATAAACTTGGTTCGAAAGATAATTATCGAAAAGGAATCATATAGTGCAATGCCTGGCCTAAATTTGTTGATTTTTCTAGGTTTTGTAACAAGCAGTGTAGTCATGCTTGATTATGTTTTAGAATGATGTTTTTTCAGAGGACAATCTTAGACACATAACATCTTTGCACATTCTCATTTCTGTGAATTCTAATTACTGCAGTATTTTTACGTGTTTTTTAAATTTTGGCTTGTATCTAAAGTGCCATCTGTGTGCTGAATTTTTGTTCCAGTACCAATTGATTTTTAGAGATTGGGGATTAAAAATAATTCTATCAGTTGACAGAAGGTTGTTGATTTATGGTTGTTGATTAAGAAATTAAACCACTAATTAAAAGTATAAATTTGTTAAAATTTATGTGTTTGAAAATTATTCTACCTTCCGATCACGCTTAGCGATATAGCTTTGATTGTAATCATATATTTCACGAGCACCTATTGAAAAAGTTTGGAAAGTATCTAACTCGCTGATTTCATTTCGCAGCCTTCATTATTTATCGTTATTTAAAAAAATAAACAAATTAAACTTATACAAACTTAAAATTGTAAATTTGGTTGTACAAATCAATTCTAGTATAAAAGTAATTTTTTACTCAAGTTTGTTTCACTAATATTTTTAATTTTATTTATTTTTTAACGAATATATTAACGGTCCTTAAATAAAAAAAAAAACTTTATTCTCTGTACATCTGTTCAGTGCATTTTTTCAGCCTTGCATTTCCTATCAGACCCTCACGTGTCAAAAATATTCAATTCTATCTGCCACAATTTAATAATAAATAAAAGATAAACTCTTTTTTTTTAATAAACAGAATAAAATGGAAATGCGATAATCTTACACAATTCTCTTCTAGAAAATTTACTAATCCTAACGTTTTGAAATTTAATTATTATTTATAGCATAAATATCATAATCGCATTGAAATAGCTTAATTTATGTGCATTTTGATGAGCGTATTTATTCCTTTCATACATTTCTGTCAAAATATTTTAAAGTGAAAGCTTTTCCAATTGTTTTAATTATACCGTTAATTATGTTATTAATATGATAATTATCATCTTACTTAAATTTAGAAAGATTAGCATGTAAAGGGAGAATGCTTTATTTACATTTTTGTCTAAATAATATGTTGCTTCATTTTCAAATGATAAGAGTTGCATTTTAATAGTTTTGTGGGAGACAATGTCTTGTGAAATAATGTACAAAGTAACTTACCCTTCATTTTTATTTAATGTCATGATTATTTTTGCTATGTAGTACTTTGTTTCATTAGCATCTAAACTGAGCTATTTCATAATTTTTTAGGATGTTACTAGGAGCATTTATTTTGATTCCCAATACCAACAATTATTTAATAAAACCTTCAAAGTTGTTGAAAAATATTTATTCATAAGCCATTGCTTTTATAAAAATTAAGTACATGTTGACTTGTATGTATAAATTGCTCGAATTAGTCAACGTTATATATATATATATATATATATATATATATATATATATATATATATATAAATTAGTATGTCAAAAAAAAAAGAAAAAAGAAATAGTTTTCTATGTCATAGAGTTCAATTCACTAAAATTAAAAGATCTTACTGATGAAACATTTGTTAAAGTAGAAAATGTTTTTTAATTTTGATTTTGCTTCAATTTCTTCTTTTAACGCAACAAACAGCATTTAAATCTTTGGATTTTACAAAGTACGCTCCATAAACTAGAGGCACGAACATTGGTAGAAATATATGGTAAATCTCCCCAGAACTCAAGCCAATCCTAGTTGACCATCCTAGTATGCTAATATACAAGTTGTACAGCAGTACATGTGTATTAGTATGTTAATATTAAAAACTATTTTTAGAAACACGCCTGCTCCCAGGGAAAAAATGACCGCAACATCGCAAAACATGCTCAAAAAAAGTTTAGTTCTAAAATAAATATTTGTTCCTTGTGGTAAGTTTTCAGATTTTCACTTACTTTTTTAATTTCGTCTAAGGAACGGTTACCATTTTACTTTTCCTTCGGTATCTCTGTAATAATCAGACTAATACATTCCACCGAAAGGCAAACTAAATGATTATTAACATAATGACATAGAAAGTTTTCAAGTCAGCGCGCATTGAAGTAACATCAGTGACAAATTATATGGGTAACTATTCAAATTTCGAATCGCGTGAATTATTTTGCTGAATGTCAAATGTAAAGGACCACTCTGTTGTAGTGACATGTTTTGCTTGCATTAAATACGTTTCAGGTTTAATCGTAATTAATGACCATCCGTAATAGATGAGATGCATTTCAACTATGAAGTATTTCTGTCGGATGTTGCAATTTGGTTTATGATTTATAACAAAGAAATATCTGATAACAGGGTTAGTTAAGTCATATTGCTGACAGTTTGAAATTTTCAAAGGGGAAAATTATTATTTTTTTTTATATTTGTTACTATTAAATGAGTTTGATTTACATTTTTTAGTTTGAATAATTTGGTTAAGGTTAGTATCCATTTTAAATTTACATGCGTACACTAAAAAATGAATGTAGTTTTATGGTAATAAACTGTAAAAGTTGCTAATTTTACGGTAGTAAGCTGTAAAATTGCTAACTTTACAATACTAAACTGTAAAATTGCTAACTTTACGGCAATAAACTAAAATTGCTAATTTTAAATAAACTGCAAAATTGCTAATTTTACATTTTGTTGCCTCGCATTTTACTGTTATAAACTGGAACCTCTGCTGCCAGTATTATACTGTAGTTTTTACTGTATAATACAGCTAAATTTTACGGCAAGGTAACTGTAAATTACAAACTGTAAAATTACTAAATTTGCGGTAAGAAGCTGTAAAATTGCTAGCTTTACAGTTTATTACTGTGCATTTTCCCGTTTTGAATTGGAACCTCGGCCGGCAGTATTATACTGTAAAAACAACAGTTCTTTTTTTTTTTTTTTTGCAGTGTAGCAACAGCAGTGCAAAATTAAAAAAAAAAAAAAAAAATACCGTTGATGAAGAATCAAATTGTGCCTAATGATTGAATTTTTCATGAAATTATTTTAGCCAATGACTAGTGAATGCAAAATAATGTGGTGCGTTGACAAAGTCAGTCATTAGTAAAATTGGAGTAGCTGTAATAGCTTTTAAACATTTTTGAAGTGAACTCAAAATCTGAGATTTGGAAATGCGGTCAATAATAACGTACATTGCTAATGCATGATTAGCTTTTATAGATGGTTGATACATAAATGTTTATTCTCCTGAATGTTTTGAATTTTTTTATAAAGAATAAACAAAAAATTATAAATGAAAATTTCATCTCTTGAAACAGCTGCCTTTTTAAGTGGTTATAAATTTAAATAATCCTAACTGGTTTTATTCAAAAATAGTAGTAGTTAAAAACATTTAAACTCGGTAAGTATAGTCCAATTAAATCCTGTATTTGACATATTAAAACCAAAGCTCTTTCGAAATTTAAAATATTTTAATGATTCTTCGCTTAGGTGTGAATACATAAAAAACAATTCTCCAAAACGTGTTTCGTAATCGCGGCTAAAAGAATCGTGCCTGATTCGTGTAAGTTAAGATTATATTTAAACCAACTTAAAAAACAAAGAAAACCCCAATTTATTTCATCTAATAAGTGATGTATAAGCACTACACTTTACTTATAAAAGCATACTGCGTTTAGAGTCATTTATTTTTTTAGCAATTTTCCACTTGTAAGCTGCATTTCTGGCATATTTAAATGTTATGATTAAATTATTCTATAGATATCGTGTTGCGAAGTAACTGTGTGCTTTCTATTCGCAACCTTTTCTAAATCAAATTCAAAAGTATTTCTAACTTCTATAAAGCCAGTTTCGTGTTTCATTGAAGTAGTTCAATACAAAATAATACACATGTGAGAAAAATATTAGAGGGCCCTCCAAGAAAGTCCCTCGACAATAATACTGTTTTCATCTAAAAGCGAAGAATTCCTTCCCTTTCCTTTTCTGTTAAATTAACTTTATCTCCTAAGTATAGAAAATAGAAAGATAAAACTCTTAAAATGAGTGGGAATAGGTTTGAAAGAGACAGAAAATAAAATAAAATATTGATTTTTTTTTTCTTTGCGTAATTTTACTCGTTTCGTAGTACTTTGCGAAAACGTTTCCTTTATTACTTGTTGAAATCGGGCGAATAGAAATATTTAAAAAATGGGGAAGTCTTTACAGTTATAATAGCTCCTAAAGTTATTAATTTTTTTCCCTGGTTCTTTCAAAGTATTCTTAATTTAACTTTTTTATCCTCACTATTTTTAATAGTATGAAAAAAAAGCTTTAAATGTGGGGGCACTTGGTTTGAGTTACTGGTTTTTATACGGTAATTTACTTTAAAAACTAAAATGCAATTTGTTTTATTAAATTCTAAAGTCACACGAGCATTTAACTGATTCTTAATAGCAAATGGAACAAAAAATATATATGATTACTTAGAATAATGGTATGGTTATTGGACAGTTAAGCGACTCCATGACTGTTTGTGTGAATTGAAAATAAATAAAAAAGAGATAAAAATTCGATTTAAAAAATCTTTTATGATACTATACGTATTTATTCATTTATATTGTTTTAAACAACTTTTGCGTATGCTATCGGCATAAAACAGCACGATAACACAAATGTCAAATTCGTAGTAATTGGCAACATTATTAGAATTACTAGTCATAGTAAAAGGACACAAATTAAAAAAATACTGAAGTAAAATAACTAGAATGTTGATCTAGTTTTTAGTACTTTCCTGTTTTAAACTTCCTGCAGAAAAAATGTACAAAGTAGCTAAAAGTGAAAGCAAGGTTGGTCCGAGGTGTAAAAAAAAAGTTCTTATTCTCAGTTTTTCAGTTGGTCCATCATAAAAATGCACTTATGTTTCCTGTCAGTTTAAATAAAGACCGCTTAAAATATATCCCGGGAAATCTCATGATTCTCTCAGTAGCATTTATTATAATAAAATTCATTGGGCTCGTTTTTATTCTTAACTACGAATGTGAACTAATAATAATTTGTTAGTTTCTACTACATCATTTTTAATACACCATTATTATTTCATTCCATTTTTCATATTTGTTATCTAACACGGCTTAATAGAATGTCTGACAGAGCGGTCAAAATAACTTTTCAAAGCTAGTTTCAGACTACGAGTTATTGTGTCAAAAATTTCTTCACTCATGTTCCAAGTTAACTCACTGCTTTCAGTATTTCATCTTCATCGCAGAACTCCCACATGAAATCAGAAAGACGTGATTTTTTGCTGTTGCTTTGTTTGATGTTTGAAGTCATTTAAACAAAAAGTGATTCCGTGCACTGTATTTAAAGTGCAAAAACGCATGAAAAAACCCTGCACTAGATTTTTAAATATTTTATTTGTGACCAGTTTTAATGATAAAATAACAGCTGTTTCTCTCTTTTTATGAGGAAAAACGCTCATCGTATTAAGAGTAAGTTAAGAGACACTCAATTTTTTTTCGTGATTCAACAGTAATATTAATTTTTGTTCGAATCATTCAAAACAGTTATTTTAAGTCTGATAGCTAGACCGCATTAAATAAATCAGCTACATACTCAAAGTATGTTTAATGTATACGACTCATAAAAACCGCTTGTTTCCTTTTTTTTTTCACAAATTGTTTTATTGGAATTTCTACACTGGAGTAGTCAACAGCCAGGCCCGTCATTTAGGGAAGGGGGGCAGGGGGGTTAATTGCCCCCCCCCCGACTTTGGGTAATCAATGTATTGGCATTTAAGTGGGCGTGGTTTTTGCCACTTTTTGGTAAACTTTACATTGTGTATGCACCCTTTGCCCCCCCCCCCCTGAAAAAATTCGAAATGACTTACCTGCTAACAGCGTTCTGAAAAATAATATATATATATATATATATATATATATATATATATATATTCGGAGTAAATATTTCATACTGGTTTTTTAAATTCAAGGAAAGAATCACTTAAGTCATTTCCCCTTGGAACATTTGAAAACATGTTTCCTACATTTAATAAGCAAACAGTAAATACGATACATAGATTGTTCCTTTTTTACTTGTTTGTTTTTTTGGAAGTTTACTGTACGCTTGTACTCAATGCATTGCTTTCATTGATCATCACTTGTAACAACTTCTCGATGGCATACACTTTCATACTGATAGCTCGATTGCATAGGATTAATCGACTTCATTGATTTTACTCGAGTTATTGAAAAATGGTGCTTTCATATTGATCTCATGAACAATCCATATTTCTCTCAAAACTGATGCCTTCCCGAACGTTTTTAGAACGAAAAGTATTGAACGTACATCCAATTCAGTAAATTATTCAACTGTCTCTTTTCCTTGTTCGTTTACAAAAATAAATCTAACTGATAAATTATAGATCTACTATGGCAAATGGATTGCGTTACGAGTAACTTTCTTCCAAGGATCTGCGGCTGTGTAAGCGAAAGTTGTTAGTTAAATTAATATGCAAAAAATTCATCTTGTGTTATTAGGTAATTGAGTAGATTAAGGGGAAGATGCCGTATCTCGTGTTTCACCCACAAGCATAAACAAAAACATCTGACCAAACAGTTAGAATAAAGGAACATGCACATTAAGAGTATACAAAAAATTGTTGTTGATTAACTATAGATTTAAGGGATGTTTTTTCATAAAAGTATTATTTTTACAACTCTGATGAATACTCGAAATCTTGTCAAATGCCTAGGGGGAATACAACGAATATGCATTTGGGGTAAGATGCCGTAGCCTTTCGACATTTCTCACAGAAGGAAATGATCCACCTAGAAACAAAAAAGATGAAAATGCAGCGGAACGTCGGAGAAATGTGATTCGATAAAATACACAGTGTGCAGCAGTTGGCTCCATAAATCGTGTACGGCATTTTACCCCAAGCGCAATTCGCATATCGGCATATTACCCTAAGATTGGGGTAAGATGACGAAATGCAAGCGGTTTGTAATCATCAATTTTTGGATAGGAAACTGTTTTTCATAGCGAAACTTAATTTTTTACCAATCACAAAAGTCCAGATTTTGTTAATAAATTGGTTACTTAAAAACAAAGCCAATGTGCTATTTTACATTAAATATAACTGAAAACTAGGGCGTCTTCCCCCAATCAACCCTATGAGGAAAAGTAAAATTTATAGATGTTTGTCCCCATTTCCGTCTTTTACCCGACTACCTGGTTTAATTGTACTTTTCACTGAAAATATTGCCTAGCCTTGCTATATTTTTATTTTTCGAATGACTGCTGAATCTCAAAATATTGCACTATGTTATTGAAAACGATTCTTAGTTAGCAAAATGCCAGGTAAGAAAGTATTCAAGATAGAAAAATTAGATAGTGCAAAGATAACTTTTGCTTGAGTTGTTAGAACAAATGTTTTATAAGTCATATAATAAAAAAGGAGTAGTTCGTATTAACCACGTGTTTTTAAACAACAAAACGTTAAAAAATAACTCATCTCTTTTGAATTTTCCGGTCTAAGTCAGACTATAATTGTTGAAAAGCTTTCATTGATTTATTTATCAGGATGGAAAAGTATCCATTAAAATCAAAGCTTTCTTATTGTGTGGAATTTATCATCGGATTAGAACGTCAACAATACTGTTATTTGCAAATTAATGTTTTTATTAGTTAATTAAAGACAATATTACCTGTAGCTGAAGAAACAAAAATAACGTCCTCTAGAATGAAAATTCAACTTTCACTCTTAATCCTGTTGTCTAAGAAAAAATAAAAATATATATATATATATTTTTCTCTATTTCTAAAAGTAGGAAAATATATAAAAACAACGAAACATAAGATACTAATTACCACTTTATCGTCAATAATTCTAAAGTGCACTTACAAGCAATTTGGAAGATGCAAGTCCAATAAAATGCTATTAAGCTCTCTTAACGAATTAAATATTTAAGAAAAAGATTTCCACTTCTCAATGCTTGATCTGTTACAGACATTTGTGAAGGTACGTCATGCTAAGGAATCCTTAGTTAAATAATTCAAGTCTTTCAAGCATGATGTGTTTTTTTCTGGTAATAGCTTTCTCTTTTTTCCTATACATTTGTGTTTATTTATTAGGTGATTATCAAAGGAAGTTGACTACCAGGTTTCATCCGCAGTTACTTACAGGCATTGCTCTTCAAACAACTAAACAGCTTTATCAGAATCAAGAGACATTTACTATTTCGAGCGACCCAAAATAAATCGTCTTCTCTTTGTTAATTTTATTCGTGGTTGGTATCAGCAAGTATACGAACTAATTGAGAAATTATTTTTTTATCGGCATTTATACATTGCTTTTTACAGCAAGGTGTGAGATGTGTTTAAAATGTATCCTAAAGTGTTTAATAAAAGCTTTTTAGCCGAGATAGAAAATGATAATTAAGATAGCAAGATAGAATATAAAGAAGGGTCATTCCATGTCAAGTGTCCCAAATTTCGAGAAAATCCCCACTCGACCCCCTCCGATTTTGATGAAAATTTTTTTGGATGTACATATAAGACTTGCATGAAACCATACCAAAGTATAGCTCTATAAGCCTTATGGTTTAGCCAATAAAAATTATTGAAAAAAGGCCTCTTTTTCGTGTCTTGAAAAAAATGAACAAATCGTCAAGTTTGTGCTTTTATTGCTCGCGACCTAAGACGATTATCAGGCTCAAATTTGGTGATTCTGATCACTGTTTAGGGTAGAATAGCCTACTTGTGTAACAAAAGCTTCATGCACTGTAGATTTTTTGCAATTTGCTGCCAAAGTTGGTAAAAAATCGTATTTTGGTAAATTTTGATCATACGTTATCAGCTTGTATCTGCTGAGAGAATGACTTTCTGAAGCTAATTCTTTCCTCGTTTGTAGCCTGATAGTTCGTCCGAAAGGTGTGCAAGTGGCATCTCGATAGCTCAAATAATTGCTGAATTATGCGAGTTGAAATTCCAGTTAAATTTCTTTTTTCTCAATTTTGTCTCAATTTCAAAGGGCAATATCTCAAAAGGGTCATCTTGGATTTCAATTTTCTTTACATCATTGGAAAGAACACACTTTTCTTAACTAAAAAACGTAATTTTTATTTTTGAGACAAACCAGTTTCAAGGGATGTTGCAGGTCAAAACGTGTACGTCATTCAACGTGAAATCAAAGAAAAAAAAGACATAGACCTCAAAAGTTGATGTCAATTTGTTCTATTAAAATTTACAGGAGCTATTGTACTTATGTTCTGATAAAAAAAACCTTTTTTAGATGTTTTTGAACTTTAGTTTTTGTGTGCGCATCCGTAAAAACTCAAGAAATGGCAAAAAATAAAGTTTCGTTTTTAACAAAAATAATTATCTTCTTATCGCTGCTATAAGAGCTTGAGTCTTTTCCTATGTGTTATTTTTAAGCTCTTGAAACAGAATTTCGGATGATATGTCACTTGGCAAGGTGTCATTAATATTTTAAATTCATAAAAAGCATTGTTTCCTTTTCAAAAAAAAAAAATAAATAAATAAAATAAACATAAAAATAATTAATAAATGAGATAAATAATAAATAAAACAGTTAATATGGTGTGTACGTGATAAAAAATATGTATAATAGGACTGCAGAGCCATTTTTCTAAAATGCGATAACGAAAGTTTTCGATAGAGTTGAATATTGCAATTATTTCCACCGTGTAAATAAATGATAACAATAGTAATTGAAAATATGATAAGTATTAATTGAAAATCCATTCATTATACTGCCGAGGATGTGTTTAGATATTCAGCCTATGATTGCAATTTGCCCATAAACAAAATTGATGAAAAATGGGAAAATGCTTTTTATGACCTTGAAACATTAATGACATACAACCTTGCCAAGTGACATATCATCCGAAATTCTGTTTCAAGAGCTTAAAAATAACACATAGGAAAAGACTCAAGCTCTTATAGCAGCGATAAGAAGATAATTATTTTTGTTAAAAACGAAATTTTATTTTTTGCCATTTCTTGAGTTTTTACGGATGCGCACACAAAAACTAAAGTTCAAAAGCATCTAAAAAAGTTTTTTTTTTTATCAGAACATAAATACAATAGCTCCTGTAAATTTTAATAGACCAAATTGACATCAACTTTTGAGGTCTATGTCTTTTTTTCTTTGATTTCACGTTGAATGACGTACACATTTTTGTCCTGCAATATCCCTTGAAACTGGTTTGTCTCAAAAATAAAAATAACGTTTTTTAGTTAAGAGAAGTGTGTTCTTTCCAATGATGTAAAGAAATTTGAAATCCAAGATGACCCTTTTGAGATATTGCCCTTTGAAATTGAGACGAAATTGGGAAAAAAGAAATTTAACTGGAATTTCAACTCGCATAATTCAGCAATTATTTGAGCTATCGAGATTCCACTTGCACACCTTTCGGACGAGCTATCAGGCTACAAACGAGGAAAGAATTAGCTTCAGAAAATCATTCTCTCAGCAGATACAAGCTGATAACGTAGGATCAAAATTTACCAAAATACGATTTTTTACCAACTTTGGCAGCAAACTGCAAAAAATTTATAGTGCATGAAGCTTTTGTTACACAAGTAGGCTATTCTACCCTAAGCAGTGATCAGAATCACCAAATTTGAGCCTGATAATCGTCTTAGGTTGCGAGCAATAAAAGCACAAACTTGACGATTTGTTCATTTTTTTCAAGACACGAAAAAGAGGCCTTTTTTCACTAAATTTTATTGGCTAAACTATAAGGCCTATAAAGCTATACTTTGGTATGGTTTAATGAAAGTCTTATATGTACATCCAAAAGAATTTTCATCAAAATCGGAGGGGGTCGAGTGGGGACGCCTCGTACACTTGACATGGAATGACCCAGAAGTAAACGTGATCTATTTTCAGTTTTTTTTTTTTTTGGAATATGAAATTTTGAAATCCTCATATTTAATCCAAGAACGAATTGTTAAATTAAGTTTTCCAGTCATTTGCGTATTCAGCGTTCCCAAAGTGTAGCGTATGGTAAGCTCTAAAGTTATATCTTTTACGCAGGCTATAGCACTAGCCCGGACTCGAATCTTATATCGATAGCTTAGTGAAATTTGTTAATATAATGATATAAAATACCTTCAAATTATGACGTAGTGGTTCAGAACATACTTTGAGCATAGCAATTGTTAAGAGCCCCCCTCCTCACCCTCTTCTCTTAGCCCTCCTTTTCTTTAGAAAACAACTGAGCAGGAATACATGAAAATAATATTTCAAAATTATCGAAAAATTCTATCTATAAAATTTATTTTTAACATCTGCTGACTAAGTAGAGTATTGCTTCTTCCAAAATGAAATGCTTGATTTTAAAAAAAAGGATAAACAATAAATACAAAACTACTTTCAGTTGCATTTTACAAAGAATCTAAAAAATGTAGGCACAAAAATATTATATGAACGAGATAAAATGATTATTATTTATTATTTTAGATCATGCAACTATAATAATTCATGCGTGGGGGAAAATTGATTTTTTTCCATTAGCACCATTAGCTCCATTTTCCAGTAATCTCATTAAAAGTTTCATGAATTTTTATTTAGCGGCTTGTTTATTTATTTATTTTGAAAAAAAATCCTAACGGATGCATTACCTTTAAAGTTTTAATAAGACTTAAGAACTGAGCACCGAACACATTTTTTAAAATTAGTTCTCATCAGAACCCCATAAGAATCGTAAATATTCTTACATATTGTTTTTTTTTTTTTTTTGGTGGATGCAGTGTAGCTTTAAAAAGTGTATCTCATGCAAACCAATATACATATTGAATTAAAAT
This sequence comes from Uloborus plumipes, assembly GCA_038373865.1. NCBI lineage: Eukaryota > Metazoa > Arthropoda > Arachnida > Araneae > Uloboridae > Uloborus > Uloborus plumipes. Next base: position 113,718 of record JAXGGA010000620.1, read on the forward strand.
TTAAGAAGAAAATAAAGTAATTTCAGACTTAAAAGCAATGTTTTGCAATGATACTACAAACTTTATTTTAGATAATTAATTTAATAATCGCAATTTTCAGACATTTCTGGGTATCTTAACTTTAGAGTCTTTTCTTTTAAAAAGAAATATGGAATTACTGCATTAATTTAAAATTAAAAATGACATGTTTAGTTTCGCTATAACTAATAAGTAAAAATTTCTCAGGAGTAAAAATAAGTTATTGAAATGCGTCTGCTGTTTGGACGATCATTAAAACTTTCGATGCGAAATGTTTTTTCCTAGTAACTCGAAAAAGTTTAGCTTTCGTTCTTCTATGTATTTAGATAAATTAATGAGTAATATAAATAAAAATATATCTCGTTTAACTGCAGTTCTTTCCACCAAAGGCAATAATTTTAACCAGCGAATATCTTCTTGTACCTAGATGTTTACTATTTTATTGAAAATTAACGTACTTTCTAATTTTTAAAACATCTTACATTTTCGAAAGAAAGTTATCTAGTTATAAGTAAACACTTGTTATAACACTCCTTGGATTATTTTTTCACCCAGATATTATAATTTTTTCTCTTCTTCTCATTATTATAAAGAAGTACTTGTGTAACATTTGATGTAATGCTTCAAGAAGTTGAGAAACTGAGACTTGTGATGTATTTGTAACATAACGTCTTTACGTATGTGTTTGTAAACGTCGCTAAAAGCGGATTTTCAAAAAATCAGAAAGTTATATTACAGCCATAAGTTTACATGAAGTCTAAACGAATTATTTGAAAACTTATGAACGTGATATTACTTGTACCTAACATTCAGGTCCGTTTAAAGGACATTCCTGGACATTTTGGCTAGTTCTTATGACTCTCAGACAGTGGAAATTTGTTTTTAAAATGACAGTATGCTTATGTTACCACTAAAATTCCAAAGACCATGAAAGTGATATTAAGTGGACCTTATTTGAGGTCCGTACGAAGTTCATTCTTAACCCGAGTTATTTTACGTGTATGAGATTCTACAGGGTATAAATATCAGAAACTTTTTATGCTTATTGGTTACACATAGAGCATAAGCCTTTCATAACCTCATTATCTCAATTTCTTTAACATTGCTTAAAATGTTACATGTGTGGCAGACTTCTTAAGTGCCTGCCTTAAAACGGTCATTTTTGCAGAAAAAAATTGTTTTTTATTTTATTGCATTTTCTTACGTACTTGATTTTTAGGACTCCAAAAAGGCTTCAATTTTGTTTCTACGGTAATTAGCAGCGGGGTTATAGCTAATTAAGTACACCGGAAGTGACATCGTAAGAACCGGGAGTTGAGCTTAAAGACACCAAAAATCCAAAAGACCGGGAAAAAATTAAAGCTGTAAAAAAAGGAAACATGTTGACAAGTATAATCAAAGAAAGTGTAAAAAAATACCATAGAAAATGTTTTCCTCAAAAATTTTTAAAAACTTTAATACCAATGTACGAAAAATATTCAAATGCGTTTTATGAGAAACTGCTTTTTTCGAGATTTTCATTCACGTCAAATCTCATAACTTGAGGAGTTTTATACCTAGAGACCTGATTTTTTTTAGACAATCTTTATCACACTGAAAGCTATGTTTTTAACTATAATCTAAGCTTTATGTCAGTAATTAAAAAAATTACAGACCTTTATCCGGGAAATATTGAGGGTTTTACGGTGGAAGATCGGCGAACTTTAATAAAGTTGGCATATTTCTTTTAATTTTTGGACTATTGTATAACTTTTAGTTCACAACACAGAGAAGTAACGTAGTAACGTACACTAGAAAGAATTTTTCGATATATTGAGTTTAAACGAGTACAGAAAGTTTGGCATAAATAGTAAAATTAGCTTAATTTTTGCTCAAATTCCCCAATTTCTAAAAATTTTATCCGAAAAAAAATTTTTTTTTCGTTCAGTTTCCTATTTTTAATCACTCTTTAGTTGAAAAAAAATATGCAGTGAGTCAATATTTGAGTTAATTCAAAATAAGTACTCCGAACATAGGCTCCAGGGGTGAAAAATACTCTATGGAGTGTTATAATCATTAAGTGTTATAATATTAAAAACCGTTATTTATGTTTCCTTTACTGCAGAATATGAAATATCATCAACATTTCAATATATATATATATATATATATATATATATATATATAAATTACGTGTCCCTGTGTTTGTGGCCAATGGACTCCTCAGCTACTGAACCGATTTTAACCAAATTTTACACGCAGTTTCAGTTTGATCCAACTTAAATGATAGGATAGTTTTTATCTCAATTTAGGACAGCAATATATTTTTAATTGCAAATTATGAATTTAGCTACCAGCTTTTCTGTGTTCTTGGCTAAGCCTTTTTACTAAGCCTTTTTTGACACCTCCATGGCTGAGCGACATAAAGCACACGTTCCGGCAGCTTCTAGAGCGCAGTAAACAAGTAATAATCTTTATCTTCTTAATATATAAAAATTACGTGTCCCTGTGTTTGTGGCCAATGGACTCCTCAGCTACTGAACCGATTTTAACCAAATTTTGCACGCAGTTTCAGTTTGGTCCAACTTAAATGATAGGATAGTTTTTATCTCAATTTAGGACCGCAATATATTTTTCATTGCAAATTATATATTTAGCTACCAGATTTTCTGCATTCTTGGCTAAAATTCTTTAAACATACCCGGAATGCCACCACATAATCTGCGGTTAAAAATTGGTTTACCCATAGTTCTTCTACGTAATTTAAATCCACCAAGATTATGCAATGGTACGCGTTTAGTCATCATTTTGACTGGCAAGTTTAAAGATGAAGTAGTTCTGTTGCCACGTATCCCAATGACACCGTCAGAATTTTCAATACCCTTCAAAAAGGCTACAGTTTTCCATTCGTTTAGCTTTCGCCATGTCCATTAATAAGTCCCAAGGACAAACAATGTCAATTTGCGGTTTAGATTTAGAAAATCCATGTTTTTCCCATGGGCAACTATAGGTCGCTTGCTCCCGTGTGGGAAAACTGTCCAATCTATTTTTGTTTACAAGAGACAGATTAACAAAGAATATTGTGCACCGATTAGTGTTGAGTTAAAGTGTTGAAATTAAAAATGCTTATAATTCAAAAAATAACAAATAATATTGGTTAATTATCTACCCTACCTACATTATTAAAACATAAAATGTTACATTAAGAAATAAAATGTTACAATAGCAATTAGCCAATTTTTAGTTAACTCAATTGTTACAAGCTTGAATATAATATTTCTAAGTACTAAAATGTTTCATTTTTTGTTAATTTTTTGTTTCTAGCAAACTTACGAAATTTTTGTTCGATTGTTTTCATATTTTGACCTCAAATTCATATTTATATAAAGTTGATCTCTATTACGGTAATTATAGTTTAACCCATACCTTAACCACAGCAACGCGTAGCCGGGTCAGCTAGTATATATATATATATATATATATATATATATATATATATATATATATATATATATATATATAATATATATATATATATATATATATATATATATATATATATATATATATATATATATATATATATATATGAGAGAGAGAGAGAGCGCGCTTTTGACATTGCAAAAATAAGAAAAATAATTAAAAAAAAATAATTCACTGCCTACAGACGGAATAAAATATTTTCTATAACTGCATCCAAAGAAAAAAAAAAGGCAGCTAACGCACTTAGTATTGTATTTTAAAGGAATTTGAAATAAATATTCGCTTGGACATTATCAAATGTTGGTGGATGGTATATGTATTTCATTTTTCCAATTTGCGTAATCCTCGTATTATTGCCACTTATTGAAATCATAGAACTCTCAAAAAAGAGATTATAAGGGCACTTAACTGCTTCTGAATCGTTTTTTAGTAATTAGAATAAAATATTTTGCTCATCCATTGTGTGCAAAAAAGTCCTAAAGTAAAAGAGAAAAAAACGTTTGATTATAAATATCAAGTCTTTATGGATTTTCTCTGGAAATAGATAAGGAGCAAAAATGTAAAGAATGTATTGTTTAACTTTTCTTTCTTAGGCACATATATTTGCTTTCAATTATAATTACCTCTCTTACCGGCTGCACAAAAGAATAAGATTGCAGATAAAAGAGAACTCGATTCTTTAGCTTTTCCATCAAAAACGAGATGTTTATGAAATATTAAATCCGAAATTATAATCGGCGCAACAACTCCCCATCAGCTTCTTTGTCTGGAAAACAATGATCTCTTACGAGAATTTGAATAGGAAAGAAAGCTCCATTATACCCGAATTACGCATTCTTAATTACATACATTACTTCTTAGCACAACGTACTTCAAAACATTTCTTTCTTAAGCCCTGTAATTTGAGATAAAACTTCCCTGTCCAACATGGTGGTCATAAAACTTTTTCCAATCAGGATACTTAATCAAAGTTTTAACTCGCTTTAAAAGAAAAGACCAAATACACCTTCGCTGATTTGGCATTCAGGTTGTCATCCGGGTATGCTTGGTTTTGTTTTAGGTGAATGTTTTTATTGGGCCTTTATCTCAGTTGCTCGTTTTGACTTACGGCCTTTTCTAGCTTTTATGTGGACCCCTAGTTTATGGGTTCTCGTAAATCGGGGGGGGGGGGGGGGGGTTAAACGCATAACCCCTCCATATCGGATCAGTTGGATAGGAGAATTTGTTTTGTCTTTTTTGTTGGACATTCTCTTATTTTATAATCAATTAAAGCGAAATTTATTGTTGAACACAGACAAAGCTAGGTCAACAATTTGTTCGTAGCATATTGATCCATAAAAACTGTACTAAGAGGAAAATAACTGCAAAAAAGGCTTAATGTAGCATTTCGTTTCGGAAGAATGTTATATATAACATGTATTAATGTATATTTTCTAGCAACAAACCTTATTTTCGAATCGGCATTTATCCAAACTGATATTTTGCCTGATTTTCTCGTTTTAGTTGATTTCTTAAGCATTTGGAGTTTTGCGCTGCATGACCATATATCAGTGTGTCACAAAAATTGGTTTATTTCCAAACTGTCATAAAATGGGAGTCGTTGAGACTGTCGCCTGTAAGAAGTTATTCAAAGATGTATTATATCAGCATCACGACAAAAAAGACATGCTGACAATTTATGACATTTATATTATTCAAAAAAGTGCGCGATTTATAATATTAAAATGAATAAGAATAATTTGTATTTTCAACTGAAACTGCTATTGCTTTAACCTACACTTGTATGGAAACATATCTTGGCGATAATAAATCATATAAATAATATATATATTGGCTATAATAAATCATATATAAATAAATAATAATTTGTTCATATATTTTGAAAAAAATATTTTTATAGATATTTGAGACGTGTTAGCTTGAAATTAGTATATAAAATAATTCAAAATAGAAAACTGGGCATAATTTTCTTTGAAGTATAAATATTGAAATTCAATACTCACACGTTCAGTCAGTATGTATATAATTCAACCGTACATAAAAATGTAAACGGATCGATAAAATTAACTTAATATTGTTATATAAATCAACTTTTTAACAATATATTTTTTTTTCTCTCTCATGAACACTTGTTTTGATTAATGAATGGGAAAATGCTACTCTAGTTTTTTTAGCATCAAACATGTACAAAGCTTTAGCACTATTAAAAATAACTAATTGCTGTCGTGTAACGGGAAGCAAAACAGAAAATGAAATGAGTGTTTTCTAACTAAATTAACTCTAAACAACTTAAAATTTAATATTTGTCTTACTGACAAATATTAATTTTACACAATTTTCTTTCATTGTACAAGGAGTGTAAATGTATTAAAATTCCATCTGACGTATGAAACAGATGAATGTATTAAAACAATTGAAAGAGGGGCCAAACGTATAAACGTAACTTTTGAGTTCTGAAATCCCTATATCTAACTGTCATTTTAATCAGACAATATAAGTAAGGTTGACATCTAATGCTTCATGTATCCGTACTTCAATGCCGGACTACGTATGTCACACTATCATTACTTTTAGGAAGAGCGCGAAAACGTTTGCTTGATGCATACAAAGGATGAAACTAGTGCTATTTTAATGGTGCCAAATAATTGTGAAGGACTTTCTTTAATGGAATAACAGTCTCATGGTTCAATGTGGAATAAAATTCTACACACATTCGTTGTAATAATTATTTAAAAACTATATTTTTTAGACTTACACTAGTCTGGCTCTTTCCAAAACGTACGAGGGCAAAAGTGAGTGTAAAATGTATGTCATGCATTTTTGTGAGGTTTTAGAAAGATTTATTCATAGTGTTGTGTATAAATACAGTTCTGCGTGGTATTCGTTTGTATCCTCCTCAACATCTTATAAAGAGTATATATTTTATAAAGCTGACTATATAAGGAAAATGTACCAGCTAATTTTACCCAAATTAAATTTTTAAATTAAAATATATAAACTTTTATTTTAATTTAAAATATTAACAACATTATAATAAATGCATTTAACTAAATTTCCTCATACGAAATTTGGCGAGCAAAGAAAGTTTTTATCCAAAGAAAATAAACTTTTGGGTACTTTCCACTATGTGGTCATTTATGATCCTCTCTGGGAAAAAAAAAAGCTTTCATCAGTTTTGGCTCTTTTGCAATCTGTCTCAGTTAGTAGATAATAAAAAGCAGTTACGTTATCTAATGCTGAAATTTCGTTTGAAATCTGCTGTAGTTTTCAGTTATCTGTCAGATCAAACTGTGCACCTTTGCGACGAAATCACTAAAAGGGAAAAAATGTTGCATGTGCCCATAAAAAGTAAACTCCTCAGCACGACAATTTTAACTACTTGAGTGCGTTGTAATCGTTATCAGTAATCAGGAGATAGCAAGCACTTCACATAAATCCAGAAAGTTAATCTCGAAAAATCGTTTTTACGCTAGCCTCATAATCGTAAACACCTCCAAACCTTCGCCGTTTATGCAACTGGAGTCAGTAATTAGCTTCAAACGGTGAGATTTAATCGAAAATCTAAGCTGTCTCGGTTAGCTGAAATGTTTCTCTTTTAATGGAGATTGAATTTTTACCGTAAAATGGCTTGCTCTTTAACGTTTTCCCAAATTTTGTTTTCCCTTACAGCTGTTTAGTTTGGAGCACATTTTCTTTGCTATGGGAAGTTCGTGTAACAATACGATCGTTATTGTTGTCTAGAAAATGTGTCATAACTGATTATCTGAATCATGAAAAGGGTCTTAAATGTTTTGTTTTCTAAAATTAATGTCGCAAGGAAGTTACGTTTAGGTGAGGTTCTTCATTACATTTCTGAAAACAGACGAACCATCTAAGTTGCAGGAAATTCGAGTATTTTCCTCATGTACACGATAGCTTAGAAATGTTTTTTCAAAAGAGAGATATTTAGGAGTAGTACGATATTTTGACAATTTGAAGTGTGCGTAGCTGTTTTCCATTACAGTAAAGGTGAAATAATGGCTAATGTGCTAAAGAAAACACTGAAAGCTTTTAAAAGACTTTCTTTTCAACAAGTTATATCTCGTGCTTTAAACATTAAAAATAATCTTTAGCTTTTGAAAAATAACTGAAAAAAAGTTATTTAAACCTATTTATATTCACTAAATGATTATAGTAACTTATTGCAGCTACTGATCAAAATGTCAACACTGAATAAAAATTCCGCTCTTTAAATATTTAATTTTAAATGACAAACTCGGAGACCATTATGTTTGTATTTGTGATTTTGTTGACACAATCAAGTTTTGAATTTTTAATATATATACGTATTTTTTTAAAAGTATTTCTCGTTAACACGTTTTCGATTGAAAACATTTTGCATAAAAAGATAAACCTTGTTGTTAGAAAAAAAGTTTTTATTTTTTTATATTTTTTTTCTAACAAGCTTAATGTTTTCATTAGCACATCAGAAAATAACTTCGAAATATTTTTAGTATATTTCTCTTTTTATAACTTTCTTACTAATAGTAGCGAATAATTCAAGTTTCAAGTATATCATAATTCCCTTGTATTTTACAAGGATTTTGTTAAGCAAATATTTTACTTAGAGCGAGTGCAATAAAAATTGCGAATTCACCACCCTTAATTTGAGGGAAAAATATGTTTTTGACCTTATTCAAAACTTTCTTCTTATTGGAAGTAGTCTAATGAGATTGGGCAGCTATTATATAAATGCAAACTTCATGTAAGATCCCTTCCTCTTTTGTATATGCTAAAAATTTTACTAAGCTAATGCAATGATTAATACCACAGATTTCTTTTTTTTTAACTTATGCATCTATCATTTTAACCCGTTTACAATGAAAGTTAGTCGAAACTTTGTATTTGTTACATCTTAAAAATATCGGACTGTGACAACATTATGCTAACATGACTTGAAATATACCACAATAATGAAACGTCCTCCTTGCATAACCGATATAATTTAAGCAATTCTATAAATAAAACTTAACTTGCACGAAGAGCAGTTTTAGTTTTTGCAAAACCAATTGATATTCCTAGAAAGCAAAAGTGAAAAGATGCTTCATTCGCATGACGTTTTAATTACTATCCAGGCCGGAACGAAAGTCTGTAAAGTGAAAGTTGGCAGACTCAACTGTTAGTTGTAATGTTCCGAAAGGCCACGGAAATTTTACCGTCATCTCATAAATAAATATGCAAATATATAGTGCATCCTATTAAACTCATCTCTAATTTTATGCAATATCAGGGCGGAAAGAACCACTCTGAAGAAAGCCATTTCTGTTTCTCGAATTGCTTTGGTTCCCTTTCTTTTGAATATTTAAGCAGTGTCATAAACTCTGAAAGAAGCATTGGAGGCATAAATTTTTCATGATTAAGAGTAATAAGTCTTTTTGTTTGTTTATTCTGTTTACCCTTTAGTTTATTTTCTCCTCCAGTTGTTACTACACGGTCGAAACTGATTGAAATGCAAATTACTGAATTGGAAGTCCGGAGTTTCTAGCTTGGTACATTTCCTGATAGCTTAATGCGCTTAAATCAAAGTTCGGGAGTAATACTCATCGCAAATAGAGGAGTCGTGCGGCTCGTAGGTGACAGTATCGTGAAGAAGGTTATTTTATTTCCGAGTTCGGTGGAAATATTCGGGTCTGGCTTTGACTTTGGAGACTCTTTTGCATTTTATTCGCGATCTTTTCAATAAGAAAACAATTGTTGGCTTTTGTTCTTTAAAAAATATAAGCGTATAACTCCCATTACGAAGCTGTACATTTTTAAGTTGGAGTTGTGTTTGGCATACGGCTTTTATATAAACTGGTATTTAATTTTTTTTCTAGGCTAGTCAAGCGTATAAATTCAACATAAAAATACGGACCTGACATTTTTTTTAATGAGATGTAGGTCTCATTCAACATGTGTCCATTTTCCACTAGAGATATTTCATTTAGATGGCATGTATTGAACACGGTATACCGTTAATGCGTTAGACCTTGATTGAAAAAGATGCCTGCCTTTGCTTAATTTCTTCAAACGTTTCCGTGATTGAAACCTGTTTCTGAGTTCTATGAGATCCTACTGATGGGCAAGTTTACCGATATTGACGATACATTCATATATATGTTATTGCGAAAGATTGAAATCTGGTAGATGTCGACATTAGCCGTTGAATTTCAAGAGTCAAGTAGCAAAGACATTGGTGGAACACCGAATATTCACGGTAAATCACCGGTGAGTATTGACCTCACTCTCCAATTTCAGTTTCTCACAGTAACATACCGACTTATCGTAAAGACTTGCAGTGATTGTTGTTTAGTCCCATAGCTTAATTTAAGGGTGTAAAATTGATTTTTATCAATTTAATCATTCCACCTTATATTAAGTGCTGATATTTTCTTTTAATTAAATGCTTTAAAGATTAAGTTCATGACTTCAAAGAATAAATAAAGGAAAAAATGTAGTACAAATTTTCAGAGTTTCAAAGTTCTGTGAACACTTTCTGGCTCTTTTTAGTAGGGTAGATGAAGCTTTAGGGTCATGCAATGTTGTAAGATAATTTTGTAAATTAAAGAAAATAACTTGCTATTTCTTGATAAAAACCTGTAACTAAGGATAAAAGCTACTTTAGGTCTTCCTCCCCGTGTGAACGAAAAACATATAACACGAAAACATGGAGAAATTTGGGGCGAGTTTTTTGCCTAAAACAAGGAGTCCTAATTGACGAGTGTATTGATCCTGACCTGGAGTGTTGACGTTGTTTACGTATGCACAGTCCTAATCTAAATTATGACTTGTGTCAATTAAATTGTTCAATTCTCTTTGAAACATTACTTAATTTGAAATGTTTTGGCAACCATGAAACCAATCAAATCACGATTGGTTTGGTATTACGCAAATAGTGAATACGCATGTTTTTTCATCTTATAACTCCTTTTTTTAAATATAATTTTTGCGAAATTTTATTATTCACCCCCCCCTCCCAAAAAAAAGACGTCATTCTATCTGTCGATAGCTTGGGCGAGGACATCAGGTATACTCTTTATGGCATAGGAATTTATACAGGACACACTGAACCTTATCTTCAACGTTTGACAAAAACACTGCCAGGCATCTTCGTGTTTCCATAGCATTAGCCTTTATTGAGAGAAAAAAGACCAAAATAAAATACATAAATATAAACTACATTGATTTTCTCAAAGTTATAAATTTTTTTATACTTTTAGCAGCATAAATCAACTGCAGTCAACTGATGAATATAAAAAATTATAATATGACAAAGACTAAAAAGAAAATTCTTCTATTAACAAATTAATGTTTTAACTATATATTTTTTAAGTAATTTAATTTTTTACTGTCCCCAAATACCCCAAAAATGATTTGTATTCAGAGTGAAGTTCCAAACGCGGATCTTATTTTTACAAATGAAGAGCTATGTATTTGCAAAATAATGATTAAAAAAAAGTATATATAATCGACGTAGTTACAAAGTAAATATTTATCACCCTTCTGAAGAGCAATTTGATCACCAAACTTCTGTTGACTCGACGTAAAAAAAAGTAGAAACTACTACCATGTTTTCATGAAGCGAAAAAAAAAACTTCACTATTTTTATACTTCAAGATAATAACCTAAGTAGTTTTATTTTTAACTTTGTGGAGTAAGAGAGTGAAAATTCTCTGTAGACTAGGCTCTACAACACACTCGAAAGAAAATTTCTGGCTAATTTACATAACGAAGGAATATCAGCTTTTCCCTTGGGTTTCATTTAGATGTTTCGTAGCCACTTCAGGCACTTCGAGGAAGAAAAAAAAATCTTTTTTGAATTATTTGAGTTAAAAACCTGTTTTTTATACCCATTATAATGATGGGACGTCTTTAGCGAGACAACACATTTCGTTTGAAAACTTCTCTTTTTTATAACAAAGGTTTATTCGTGTTTTTTTTTAATTGCATTTATTTTTTCCTTCATAAAACTTTTAATTTAAAACATTCATGGATTTTTCAAGACTTCACAAAACGGTAAATTTCTCTTGAATAGCTGGAAGATTTATTTTTGAACACTGTGTCTATCATTATTTCTTAAGCGTTTTCGCTCATTCAAAGAGTGTAAGATCGACTTCCAAGATATCAGAACTAAGATAGATTTGCCGGTAGTGTAAGCAATATTTCCGTTTTTTCGAAGTGTTTTTTATTTTCCCTGGTTTTGTCCTGAAACATACATTGATTTGTTTTTATTACATTTTCTCGGAATAATTAAGTGTCAGTAGTTAAATCTTTTATTTTACAGTGTCTCTTTCTCAAAAATAAAAATGCCATTCCGCAAAGCAAAAGACCTGAAACAAAACTTAAAAAAAATAAAAAAAATCGCAATTTTAAGTCATCAATGATAATTTTCAATGAACAAGATTAACTTCTAAAAAGAAATTACTAATACAATAAGTCTGATTTCAATTTTATACAATTTTCTGATAGTTGTGAACTTTATTAAATATAGATTTAAGATGTGTTCTCTTCTTTAATTTTGTTAATTTTTTTCGTAAAAGTGACATCTATAGTTTTATTAAAGAATTAGTTTTCTAATAAAACCTCTTTTAGAAAACAAACATTTAAAAGCTTCTGATTAATCAAGTTAAGCTCTGTAAATGATCGACATTACTCCTAATGACCGATTCAAAAGAGTTAAAACTTGTATCAAAAGTTGCATTAACGGGGTTAAATATACCTCTTTTAAGAAAGATTTTGTCAATGACAAATAAAACCAATGTAATGCGAATATGCTTTGAGTTTATATGCCGGGCTCTATATAAATATAGACGTTGTTTGTATCGAAGAACAAATATTAAATTCCTTAATTTAAAAACATCTCGATAGTTTTTCACCTAAATTGTTGTGCATAGTAGATATCTATATGTTTCAGATTGACAATACATTTCCGTAATAATCGAATGTTTAATTTCTGCATAATTTAGTTAAGAAGATGTGCTGTTATTTAGTTTTTAAAAACTAGATTTGAAATTTGTTTTATATCACCTGTGGAACGCGAGCATTATAATTACATTCGCAGATGAATTAAAATATTTCAGTCTTGCCAGATTCGGAAATTGAGTGCTATTCCTTTTACGATACCAAGCATTTTTATATTTAAGTGCATAAGAAAAATAAAGTGGAGATGATTTTGCTTTTGTTTAGAATATTTTCATCATAAAACCACTTAGTATTTTTATGCATGCAGATTGCTTCTATTTATGTTACTGAACACGTGATAAATTTTGTTTATTCGAAGCAAGTTTTCTCATTTGTCAAGGACCGTCAACCGCAATGGTTCATCAGTTTTTAAATATATCGGCAGCAAAAGTGCCCCATGTTTCGATTTTTTTTTCTTTTTGTAACCACAACATATATTATGGCTTTGTCAGTGGTATGATATGACTCTTGTCTCTAGTTACACCTAGGATGCTGCAGTCCTAAATCACAGATGAAGTCATAATGACAAAAAGCTCAAATGTGCAAACACATTAACGGAGTATATTTTTCGTGTTGAGCACCTAGGGCAGTTAAACCAGTATGAAAAACTAAAATTGATTTCAGTGGGTGAAATATGAGTAAAAGTGAACTTGTTTCGATTTGCGGGTAAGTAGAAAACATTGATAGCCAAAACTTCTATTTTACAAGCATCGTTTTATAAGGTATTTACTGTATTACTACAGTTTTTAAAATATTTTTAGATATATGTATGTATGTATGTATAGCTTAGTTTTTTTATGAGAATTCAGCTCTTCTACATTTTCCCACTTTTTGATTAAATTTTAAATATTAAACGGAATTCAGACTATTTATAAATATACGATATGAAGCATATGATTTTCTTTACTTTGATTTGTTACACATTACTACTCTCTGTAATTAGTGTGCTAATGCAAACGCACATCAAAACCAACAATAAATATAATCATTTGAGAAAAGTTAACAACTTTTAATCATATTTCTGTATTTAAAATAAAAGCATTTATTAACAATTACACTCTGCTGTCTCTTTAAAAATCATTAATGTCCTTTGTTATATCTCGAAACAGCAGTTATATATAAAATAACACTGCAGTTATGCTGCGTGAAAAGCAATTATGGCTTTCGTTACCAATAGCACTTATTTCAATAATAAATAAAATTTAATGTTAAATTCACATTGAGAAACACCTGGTGCAGAGGAAATCTCTGATCATTTGTAATATATTACTTTGGGAATGTAATTAATGAGACCTGCTCACGTTAAATAAAGAATATTCCAAACACGCCCACCCATTAAAGTTTTATCATTTCTCTTTTATGGATAGAGGCCTGCGGTCAAGGAGTGTGTTAACAAAAAGATGCTAAAGCACTCAGATAGTTAAAACATGATTTATCGGATGTCTCTCTTGTTGTATTTCCTGTTTGAAAGTAAATGGAATGACGATAAGAGTGTACACAAGACTTGGATTAATCTCATCACATTCCAGAAGTGAATATAAACTAATTATATCAGTCTTGTCTAAGAAAGGAGCCAGAAGCATCATTAATAAACAATGGATGTCATATTGATGTAATGTTATAAGAGAGGCTGCGTCTTGTTTAATTCCAGTTCAAAGCAGTGATAAAAAAAATCAAAGTGAATCTGCTCTTGACGTGTTAAATGCCTTTCAGTGAAGGATGGCTTAAAGGAAAACTAATAGCGCATGTAGGACTTTCAAAAATGTAGAACTTAAACTTTTACTAAGTGGCCAGTTCTTTATTAACACTATGGATGAATATTAAAACAATATTATTTCGTAGAAAATAGAAGCCACAACCAGAGATAGATCCGGGGTTTAAATTATGAGGGGACGGATCTATTTGAGGTCCAAAAGATTTTTAAGAATAATGTACTATGGGATGCGTTATGTGAAAAATCAATTTAGTACCCTTCTCCACCTTAATATAAAAGTTACTACAGCGTAGATGAAACTACATCTTGACAATACTGTTTGTTGAATTAAGGAAAGGGGGTAGATATTATTTATTGGTAGTGGTATTGCCAAAAAATAATAAACATCAGAGAGGGATGCGATGAAGTTTGATCCTTTTCTAGGGTTTAAAAGAAAAATTTCTAATTTTTAAAATGGTGGTGGTGGGGGGAGGGGATCCTGCAACTTTTGGCAAAGCGGGTGCTTTATCAACGAAAAAACTCTTTTTGAATCTACAATAAAGTTAACCACAAAGTCTCGTCTCTAAAAGCGTTTCCTGAATTAATAACGATCTGTCACTTCGGTAGGTGAAAAGTCTGTCAATGAACATTCAAATTAGGAATAAAATTTAAAAAAGATCAATTCTAATTCTTACTGTTTTGATTCTCATTTACTTTCGTACGTTAATGTAAGCTTTATAGCTTTATAGACCTTATTTCTTTTCTTTGGGGGTGTAATGAAAATGTAAGAATGAAGTATGCGAAATTATCTATAGGATTGGTTCTTCGAAATCCTTTTTCCCTCTAAGTATTTACTTTTCTGATGCTAAAGTATGTTTCCGTTCCTCAAAAGTGTTCAGTTAGCAAAACGGTGGCGATCGCGCACCTCTGTGTTGGGCCTCAACCATTTCCATTTGCACCATAAGGCGTTGCCTAAGAGTTGAATGTTTAGTTCAATGCTTTTCGGAGACAGAAAAATGAAACCAACAAATGAAATGAGATCCTCCACATCATCCTCAATGTATTGAAAAGTATACGCAATTCTTCATTGGTCACTAAAAATAATTTTGTAGAATTTGAGTGTATGAAAGAGAAATACCAATACTAAAATTCAAAATTGAAAAACGTAATTTATAAAATAAGTCACATTTTTCAATTAAAATTCTTTTTAGTTTATATCTGAGGGTATATTATTATACTTTATCAGCCTAATTTTACTTTATTGTATTACTTTATTGTATATAAAGACATTTTTAAGGCTATTAACTTACATACACTAGTAAAGAAAAAGAACACCCTAAAAAATATGCAGAAACATCAACCCTTTTTAATGGAATAATAAAAATTCCTAAGTTTTTTTCAGAGAAGTAATCTTACCGTTTCACATTACTTTCTTGCACTTTCTATTTTTTCGCAACTGTGCATCATTTTCTTTAGTTACAAAAAGTAACACAATATATCAAGATTCTTGTGTAAATTGAGCTTCCTGCATTTTTGCAACTAGAATCACTTTTAAGATTAATGATTATTTTATACCTAATGATGATCGGCATTCTATGAAAAAGGAATGTATCTGCTCTTTTGCTTTCCAAAGTGATTGTGTCTCAAGCCTGTCTATTTATGGAGAAATTCAAAATGTAAAAGAAACACGGAAATTATTCTTTTCGTAAAATATTTTTTATTATTAAAGAAACATTTTATATCTCGTTCAAGACGGTATTATTTATTAAACTGCTTTCGGGGGCAGAAAAAAATATGCGTCAAAGATAATGCTGTTAATTTTTGGAGACATTCAGGGTGTATTTTTTGCGTACTAAAACGTACATTAAAAAAATATGTATTCATTTTTTATTTATTTTTAAATAAAGATTAAAACAAAATTATTGTTAATTTTCACTAAAGCAAACTATAAATGCATACTTCTCTCAGCCTTATGCTTTTAATATCATTAAATGCATAATTCTTCGTATTTCAAAAGAAATAGAAATAATACTAATGTGAAACTGGAAGTATGCAATTATTCTATACATTTATGAAGAATTTAGTTAGCGATATAGTCAAGGCATACTTTGATAGCGATACCTATTGCTTATAAACAAAAGAGATAGTTACTATTTCTACTTTCACTACAAACAGAAAAGTTCTGATTTGAGTATAGTACTGTCAATCGGAAATGAAACTGTTGCTAGAAAGGAAATAAAAATGTTGCAATGAAAAAATCATTTTTTTTCTTTTGAGCATTCGAATTTCATATCATAACAAGCAACATTATCGTCTACAGAAATATATGAAAAATACATCATAAAAAATCACGTACACTTTCTCCAAAATACTTGATTTTAAAAGACTAAATAATAAAAGGGAGAAACAGTAAATAGGTTAAAACATTTTTATGAATGATTTTTATACAATGACCATTTGCTAACATGTTATATTCTAACACATGATTTATAGTACCCGAGACTGCAATATTATGAAAATTTGGCATGGTAAGTTAACATTTTGGTGATTATACTTTCGGACGTACGAAGAAAAACTGAAAAGTGAAGTATTACTTAATTATAGAGGAGGTATAAACATAATAAAGTAGTAGATTAACATACAGTTGATACTCTCTATCAACTACGGAGTGCAGAATTTCAAGAATTTATGCGCGTTAGAAGATAGATGTGAATTGAAAAATTCTTGAACTACGTCGCAGAAGGGGAGAGGTTTTTCCAACCATGCAACAATTAAGAAGATACATAGAGTAATTGATTCTTGAACGACCATATAGTGCTATTGCAATAATTTAACATTGCATCAGGGGTCAAATTATCATCTTATTTACCTTTGGTTAGTTTTACTTCTATTAAAGTACTTGTATATGTGCTCAATGAGGACATAATACTGACCAGGTGGATGCAAAATTAAATTCAAGCTCACTTAGACATGAGTATAAAACGAAAAAGAACAATATCTTCGAGAGTTTGCCTCACAATCAACCTGTCTCGTCATTGTGCAGAGTGCACATAATGTTGAAGGTTTCAATATCGGAATGAATGGTTCCCTGACCATTTGCTGGACTGAGCATGCGTGAATTCCGCTAGCTTAAAATAACAGGATGAACGCCCACGCACCAGTTAGTTGTTGTTGTTAAACGTCATATGGCTCTTCAGTGTGCCATGGTGTCTTAACACGCAATACCACGCTACTCTTCAATCTACGCTGATGGGTCGATAAAATATGGATAACGTGCTGCTGTGGATATCTTTATCGGATATTCGTCGGATGTAAAACGGTAATTTACATTAGCGGCCTTCTTTAAATTAGAAGAATATATTTGGAATCGCATTACGGCCGTCATCAGACAAGAATTTTTAGTTGCTTCCTTGACATTCGAAGCGTCCTGTTCTATCACTGATACAGCATATCTAGGATGTAAGTGGCCACCCCTACTGTCTGCTCTGTTCCAGCCTATACAGGAAAATAATCTTTTGAAATACTTAGGAACATCTCGTCACCGGAATTGTTGTTGCAGCATTGTTTTTACTTCATGAAACTTCAAGAGAGTGGACCCGTCTTTCATTCGAAAGTAAGAACCATAGAGCAGTGCAACTTTGTTCAAATTAACCAGACTGAGTGACTTTCGGCTTTAAGTACCGTTCCTTCCAAAGTCAGTATTAACTATTGAATGTGAAAGTTTAATGTATTTGCTGAAAGGCGCAAATGATGAAAGTTCAATACGAACAGTTTACGTTGTTTTTCTGACACACTGGAATGCGAACCTAACTTTTAAGCTAAATTCTGATTACTTTGATTGGTTTTATCAAAGTATTTATTATGAACCTGTGTTTTCAAGCCATTTTATATAATCAAGTTCGTAATATTTTACCACGGTGCACAGTGTTTCGATTAATGTTAGCTAGCTGGACAAAATTATTTTTCGTCATTTTTACATATTTCTGGATAAGAACTCAAATTTTTTCCGTGTTCTTCCTACATTAGTGGAACCTTGAAATGATATGAAAGGTTGCGGCACAGCACATTCAACTTCGAATTTTATGTCTTTGTCAAGCCAGTTTGCATTAGTTGTTAAAAAACGCTGCTTTGATTTTCCGCAGAGACCCATTTATCAGAAATTTTGGAGGAATAGTTAGCTGACTTTTTCCTGATTTTTCTTTCAGAGTCCTATGTAAGGTTTTCAAAATTAAATTTAAAAGAAAAGATTTCGAAGAGAATATAGTTTTTTTCTCCTTTTGGGGGCTTCAACCATTCTTCAAAGAAATACCTCCAAAAAAGAAAGTACTCTAGAAAAAAATATGTTGTACTCGAGTGCGCTGCCTATAATACGGCTTATTAATAATGGGAAAGGTGCAGCTACTGTATAGAGAAAATTTAGACCGGGGACAAACGGGGACAAGTGTTTCCCGTCACGTGAAAGTTTCGAAACAAGCAAAAATATTTTGTTCATCTTAAAATGTTTTCCTTAATATTACTTAATTATCAGATAGAATAATTTAATTAGGCAAAACTCGCACTTACCAGTATAAATAACACCCATCTTGAACAATTAAATCATATCAAATTCGGAAAGCTTAAATTTTATGTACTTAAAATGATGTCTAGAACTCAATTGCTTTATTCTAAAGCAAAGAGATGCGTAACTTCAGCCCTTAATACTCACCTGGCGGAAGTGAGTTAGACATAAACAAATAATGAAGCATCATGTTTTGGTGTATTGTTGACATTATCCCAATGCCGAATTTTAGAATTCCGAACTTGACTTTTGTCCACCTAGCTTACACTAATCGAAACACTGTGCGGTGGTAATTTTTATACTTGCCTCGTTAGTTACTTTTTGAAACATTTTCGGAATCATTGCGAAAAATAATAACCTCTATCATCACTTTGAATTGCGTAAAATATTTATCTTGCCATACATTTTGATGCTTATTAGTTTCTAAAAGAGAGTTATGCTTCAAACCTGAAAATATATGAATAAAAATTCATTTGATGCTTTATGAATCCGCGTCAGGGACCTTAATAACACCAGCGTTAAAAAAATCTAGAACTTTTCGATAGCTTTAAGCTGTTTCTTTCCCAGTGCAAATAAATGTCGCAAATTCCAATAAATTATTCTTTGCTTTTCAGAAACTTTGTGAAGGCAATTTTTATTCCGTCAATTTGACTGTAGTCATTAATTAAACTCGTCTAGCGATGATTTTAATGAAGTTCACGTTTGTTAATTTACATAAACTTTTTTATTTGCTAATTTTATATCTCACTGATGGCAAGCACGAAGAATTACGATTGTTGATTCTGTTATTGAAAGATATTTTAAAAGAAGAAAATAAACTCTCGAAATGATTTTTTTAATCAAAAGTCTTAATTTATAAAGAGTAACAATATTTCGATTCAAAAGTTAAAAGGACTTTTCGTGTGATTTTAAGTTTAGGACACAGGAAAAAAACGGGTATTTTATGGAATCTTTTTTTTTAGAACATAAATTTATGGGACATTACGAAGACGTATCTCTAGGACTAAAACTTTCTGTACAATAAATTTGTTCTAGATAAATGAAGTGTTATCAAACTGTTATACAAGTTACTTATCTAAGGCATAAAATGTGGCATATACGCATCCTCCCCGCGTCGTATATAAATACATTAAATGACTATGGGCTTTATGAAAGTCTCGTGTCTATAGGTATTCTTCTTGGATGTAAATATCTTAATGTAAATAGTTTTACTCTTAATGCGGAAGTATCCCAAAAGTGAATATTTTGTTATCTGTTATGATCTGTTCTGTTGTAATCTGTTATGAATCCATCTTCATACGAATAAGTTTTATGTTAATGTAAATCTTTACTAATTTGAATATATTTTTTTCTCAATGTTTTCGCTCTTTATTTGAAATTTCTGTGCAGAAATAAAAAGTCAAGGTACAAAATATTATTGCATATGTGTCATAAATGAACTGATATTTACTGCCAATTTAAAACAAAACAATGTAACAAACCGTAAACTAGCAGTGGATTGAAAATGTTAAGAATGATGGCTCATATGTATATCTATCCCCCTGCCCTCGAAGATATGCTATAACAATTGTTCAATTCTTAAACATAGTATTTTCAATCATAAAAATTCAACAGCTAATTAACAAGAACTGCAGTTTGATTGGCGATTTAAAAGTAGGAAGTAGTCTAACATGTAGCCGAAACTTGGATCATTTAAAATTGTTTTAATTCGAAACCGTCCTCCAGCCTACATTTTCTTTTAACCTTTTTCTAAATTGATGACATTTTATGGAATGATATGAGAAATTGTTGACCTTAAAAACTTATTTATTTAATGGCAAAGTATGATGCACATAAAATACATGTTTTCGATACAATGAAAAATATTATATTAACAAATAACACTTGTTAAATATAAACATAAACACTCATTTATTTTGGGAGTATACGTTTTATTTGCGATTTAGTTAAAATGCTTAATAACATACTGTCCTGCTGCTGCTTTAGACAAATAACTGCTTTAGACAAATACATAAATAAATAAATAAATTTTAAATAAATAACATAGTTGTTAAATGTGTCTTATTTGCTAATTTTTAATGTTTGCTATTGATTTAGTCTTTTTTTTTATTGGTAATACGCCAAGCGTGAGTAACCTAGGAGCTTGATTCAATACATTACGTTATTTGCTCTGATTCACTAAGTTGTTTCTAGCAATTAATCGATTTACCGAGTGGGAAGCTTTTATGTAAATTATCTTCCAGAAAATAGCGAGTTTTGTATTGAGTTAGAAATTTGAGAGCCGAGAAAAGTGTATCGATACGTAATATTATTAGATTAGCAATATTTGACGCATGAGTCAGGAGAGAGTCGTCTGCTACTTTTGGAATTATTCGCCTCCCCCTCTTCGTGGCAATGCTCTCCCCTTGGTTTCCCGCGCTCGGGGGAGACATCTTGAACAATTTATGGCTGTCATACACGGCACGATTGCCGTCGTCACTTTTTTTTATTCGAGTTTTATTTCGATCCCCTGCCTTTTCCGACAGAAATACGTGAGCTGGAATCTTAAAGTAAGGTTCGACCGGTTGAAAAATATTCCATTTTTCGCTTCCGAGTTCTGATGTTTTTATTGCTATATTCTTTACCTGCTGGCTGTGCTGGCATTTCTTTGTTTGTTTGAATTTAAAGAAAGTATTTTCTGGTTGGGAATCGAGATTTTAGGACTGTAGCTCTTTCATGCCTTTTCGCATTTTGTGTGTAGAGGTCCAGCCGCTAAGGGGAAAATTGAAAAAAAAAAAAAAAAAAAACTCTGTCACCTGGCAATAACCGACGAATGATGTTTTTATGAGACTTGGATTTTAGGCAAAAGACTTTTCATATTTCCAGTTTAATATAAGTTACGTACGTAACAAATATTTCTTTAAAATATTCTAGGAAAAATGTTAGATAAATGAAAAATAATTTTACTACTAGAGCTCAGTTCAATTGTTTGTGGAACGCGAAACCAATTTTTAGTTTCAACTCTATGGCATATTTTCATAAGAAAGGTAAATAACCTTTTTGCACTAAAAATTAAACTGTTTGGTAAAAGGAATTTTTAGTTACTACTCAGTATTTACTATATACCTATCTGTGTGCGATAAACATACAAAAATAATGCTGTAGATATTACTTTTATCAAACAAACCCGTTAATGATTGTTTCCCATAACCACAATTATATTTTTTGACCCAATTTTATGTAAGTGAACAAACATATTTATGGAAGTTAGACATGACAGGTTGTGCGTCTTAAAAAATCAAAAGGGTCACAGATTCCGCACTTTTGGCATTTGGATCCAGTAATATTAACTACTAACATTCTAAAATATTTTTAAAGCAAATTGCGTTGAATCTTAATTATCTCTTAGGATGAGTTGCTTAGGCTCTAAGAGTACGTAATTGAAATTATAATATTATGAATTATATATCGATGTATTATGCATGTAAACTATATTTACCGTAAGCTGTATAAAGAAACATCTAGAGGTAATTAATCAAATATCTATACAAATGATCTTTCTAAAGTATGGTTTTCCTTCACTTTAAAACTGTCATTATTATAGGGACTGTATAAACAATCGTCCATATAGAACATTAAAAGCATGAATAAGACTCTAGATTGTTTGGAAAATACAGAGAATCTGATTTAGGACTGGGGTACAATTTAGTCATTCTGAATATGCTAAGCGTTATTCATAAGACTATTCAAGTAGTGATACTGATATTTAAGTCAAGACTGCATAAAGTTTTCCTGCATCATATAGGAAGTATCTAAAGATCAGATTTATTTTTCAGCTTTAATATGCTTAACTAATGCTAATCTAGAAGATATTGAGTCTTCAGTTACATTTTCTTAAAAATACGGTTTTCTAACATCAGTTCATAAGAAATGTAAGCAGTTCCTTTTTGATTGAAAGAGTTACTTTAGAACGTTTTTTCCCATAGAAACACTAAACAAAAACCAGTTCTTTAAAAAAATAATCCAAAAAAACCATTTAAATGTTTATCCAGCAGTCCCAACTTATTTTTTCTTCATTACGTAGAATTCCATAGTTTATGACAGAAACGCCATCTTCTTACTCAAGTTCCACGTTGAAAAAAAATAATAATAGCTTCCTGAAGCATCGTGGCATGTGTAATCCTTACCTTCTAAGCTGAGGCAAATCGAACAGAAGGAAAATAATATAAAGAGAAAAGAGCAATTCCCCAGTTTGCAATTAGCGCTTGGTAACGAACTTATGAAATAATTTGAAAAACGGTTGTGGAGTAGTATTTTAAGCAGGAGGTCATAAACATTACAGTTTATCGCACTATTTAGTCTTTTTTTTTAATTACCACGATACCGGCTCTTTTTCGAGATAACTAAATATTGTGGTTTTAAAAATGCATATGAAAGAGCTTTTTTGCCTTCTTATTTAATGAACTACGATATCATTAACTTTTTCTCCTCAAAGTTACTTTTTGTGGCTATGTTCAGCAGAGCTAGAAAACATTTGTATTTTTAAATAATCAATTTTTTTTGTAAGGAGAAAATGCATCATAATGTGGAAAATTAAATCTTTTTTTCGCGGAGCTTTATTTTTAAAAGTATTTTAAGGATGCATTTCAGATATATTTCTAGCGTTTCGGCAATGAATAGGTTGCTGTAATCAGCCAAAAGCTGTTACATTTTTTAGTACACAACATTATACATTTATCTACTATTAAACATTTATCTAGAATGGATTAATTTACACGAATAAACAGGATATTATCGGCTGCTCATTTGATTGTATTAGAATAACAAATGTTTGTTTTTTAAACGTTTTGCTTTAACTTATTGTTTCTTAAAAAATATAAAGTTACGTTTCATTTAGATAGATGAAACATCATTAAAAATGAACGGTTTTACCGCACATAAAATTAAAGACGTGAGAGTTTAACCTGCACTCATAGGGTATCAAAATGAGCTTATATTAAAATTAATTTTCTTCAATAAAAAAATAATTTTATTTAAAATAATTACTGTTCTTTGTATTTGCTTACAATGAGACAGTCTATATATGTGTAGTTAGAGAATTGTTGGAGTCGAGTAGGGTTGGGCTCATTAATAACGTAACTGATCTTTGAAAGTGTAATTTACGTTTCCCAGTGATACTTATTTTGCTAAGTTTCCAGTAAAAGTTAAAGAAAAAAGAAAATCTCAAATTTATGTATGATAAAATTATTACTAAAAAAAAAGTTTAAAATATTCATGGTATATATTTGTAAAAATGAGAAATGGATAAATTAAAAGCAGATTTTAAGACGAGTAAATAAAAATAAGCCTTTCGTTATGCTTTATTATATATATATATATATATATATATATATATATATACTAGCTGACCCGGCCACGCGTTGCTGTGGCTAAGGTATGATTTAGTTAAAAATTTTACATACTGAGCGAACTGCCGTACTACCTACGGTTATAAATGTGCAAATGTCGTCCAAGAATACATTTGTATTTACTAAGGAAAAAAAAAAAATAAGCTATAATAGTAATAATTTGAAAACTTATGAATGCAGAGAGGTACGTTTAGAAAATACAATTCTGAGCAAAATCACTCTAAATTTTAATATTACACAGGTAAAAGTTCACAAATTACAGTAAAACCTTTCTTTATTACAATACAATTGAAATACAAAATCACAAGAAAATGAATATTGTATAACTTAAACACCCGAAACGGTACGATATTTACGAAACAGTCGAATTTTGAATCGCAAACTATGAGGTGTATATTTATGTTACAAAGCAATGTGACGGTAAAAATTGTGTGTATAGAAATAATTTTAATCTTCGCACCATAAAATAGTACATTATCCCTCCTAAGAATTTTTTTTTTGAATAGTAAATACCAAATGTATTGTTGAACGATAATTTGCAAATTTATTGCTGCAGATGGATACGCTTAGCAAATACAATTCTGAACTATATCACTAAAAATTTAAATATTACATAGGTAAAAGATCACATAATGCAGTGAGCCTTTCTTTGTCTAAATACACCTGGTATAAAAATCACTAAACAATATGAATATTTTATAACTCAAAGCTCGAAAAAGGTATGATATTTTTCACTAAAATAATTTTCCTAAAAAAATATTTGTACCTGAGTGAAAAATATTTTTAAAACATACAAAATAGCATATGTTAAGTATCTAAACTGCTTTAATAAATTGAATTCAGTAAAGGAGAAGTAAGCAAATAATACTTTTCCGAATATTGAGGTAATAATACTTACACGCACAATTTAAATTAAGAGAATCGGGACGAATATGCCAGAAACCGATTCGACATCCTTGATCGTTACCACTATTGCTTTTTGCTTCCGAAGCAACTGACAACCCAGCAGCCGATTTTATCTTATAGAAGATAAGAATACAGAAAAGCTGGTAGCTAAATAGATAATTTGCAATGAAAAATATATTGCGGTCCTAAATTGAGATAAAAACTATCCTATCATTTAAGTTGGACCAAACTGAAACTGCGTGTAAAATTTGGTTAAAATCGGTTCAGTAGCTGAGGAGTCCATTGGCCACAAACACAGGGACACGTAATTTTTATATATTAAGATAAGAAAGATTATTACCTGTTTACTGCGCTCCAGAAGCTGCCAGAACGTGTGCTTTATGCCGCTCAGCCATGGAGGTGTCAAAAAAGGCTTAGTAAAAAGGCTTAGCCGAGAACACAGAAAAGCTGGTAGCTAAATACATAATTTGCAAACAAAAATATATTGCGGTCCTAAATTGAGATAAAAACTATCCTATCATTTAAGTTGGACCAAACTGAAACTGCGTGTAAAATTTGGTTAAAATCGGTTCAGTAGCTGAGGAGTCCATTGGCCACAAACACATGGACACGTATTTTTTATATATTAAGATAAAAGAGATTAGCCGGTCACCTCGTCTAGTGGTCAGAGTAGTCTGCCATGGATGGTGTGGCCCCGGGTTCGAGTCCCGGCTTGGGCATGGATGTGCTTTCTCTCTCCTGTCCTTGTCCTTTCTTTGTGTGAATGTGTTGTTGTGTGAAAGGTTGCCTACCCTACAAGCGGGTACCTATGGCATGCGTGTACTTTGGAAGTCGGACTTCACACCAAATAACGGTACAGTTGGAAAAGTGAAGCAGCGCACCCCAAATCGACAGCCTGGCTGGCACACGACGAAAAAAAATAATAATAAGAGAGATTATTACCTGTTTACTGCGTTCCAGAAGCTGCCAGAATGTGTGCTTTATGTCGCTCAGCCATGGAGGTGTCAAAAAAGGCTTAGCCAAGAGCACAGAAAAGCTGGTAGCTAAATACATAATTTGCAATAAAAAATATATTGTGGTCCTAAATTGAGATAAAAACTATCATATCATTTAAGTTGGACCAAACTGAAACAGCGTGTAAAATTTGGTTAAAATCGGTTCAGTAGCTGAGGAGTCCATTGGCCACAAACACAGGGACACGTAATTTTTATATATTAAGATATATATATATATATATATATATATACTAGCTGACCCGGCGAACTCTGTTCCGCCTTAAAGGCAATAAATACGAAAATTTTTGAATTTATTAAGTTTTTTATTATTAGAAAATACAAAAAAAATTAAGTACCTACATTAATCATTCATTATTGTTTCTGTATTTCAGTACATAGGTTGCTCTTCACTAAAGTACCTTGTGATGCGCAACATTTTTTGTTTTATTATCAGGCGCAAAAAGAAACAACGCAGATGGTCTTCCGACCCGTAAACATGCCACATATAACTGACCATGGGAAAAACAGTGATGTTCTAGATTCAAAACCAAACTTTTAAGGATTGGCCTTGTGATTTGTTAAAGGTCATGACAAATGCAAGACGGATCGGAAATTGAAGTCTTTTAAATTCAAACGGTATATCGGTTGGGATCATCGGGATCCTAGGAATGAGCAATCGTTTCTGGCAGCTTATCACATATAAATTTCAAGGGAAGTAACGTTTGTTTATAATTTATTTCACGAAAAAGTCAAATAACACTCAACGCCCCGCTAACTTACAACCGGTTTACTGCGCACCGGTAGCTGCCAGAACGTGTGCTTTATGTCGCTCAGCCATGGAGGTGTCAAAAAAGGCGTAGTAATAAGGCTTAGTCAATAAGACAGTTTTTCTATCTATGTAACAGACACACATAAATTATAGCCTATGTCCGTCTCCTGGCTCTAAGCTACCTACCCACCAATTTTTAGCCATATCGGTACAACCGTTCTTGAGTTATAAGTAGTGTAACTAACACGACTTTCTTTTATATATATAGAAGATAGAATAGTAGTGAGAAGAACAACCTCTTTAACTGCAGTGCAGGAGCTATCCCACGAAGCGCTCTCTACCTCTCAGCCTCAGCAGCGTAAAAACTCTAAAGTGACAATCGTTTCTGACAGCTTATCACATGTAGTTTTACAGGAAATAACGCGTTTGTTTATAATTTACTTCACAAAAAAGTCAAATAACACTCAACGCACCGCTAACTTACAACCTGTTTACTGCGCACCGGTAGCTGCCAGAACGTGTGCTTTATGTCGCTCAGCCATAGAGGTGTCAAAAAAGGCGTAGTA
The DNA here is from genome assembly GCA_038373865.1 of Uloborus plumipes. Lineage (NCBI taxonomy): Eukaryota > Metazoa > Arthropoda > Arachnida > Araneae > Uloboridae > Uloborus > Uloborus plumipes. The sequence continues at coordinate 141,051 of JAXGGA010000620.1, forward strand.
AAAAGGCTTAGTCAATAAGACAGTTTTTCTATTTATGTAACTGACACACATAAATTATAGCCTATGTCCGTCTCCTGGCTCTAAGCTACCTACCCACCAATTTTTAGCCATATCGGTACAGCCGTTCTTGAGTTATAAGTAGTGTAACTAACACGACTTTCTTTTATATATATATATATATATATATATATATATATATATATATATATATATATATATATATATATATATATATATATATATATATATATATATATATATATATATATATATATATATCATCTAACAATTGCATTTGCATTCCGTTTTTAAATTGAAAATAAAATCTGCATAAATTATGCTATTTATCTATTTTATGCCTTATAAATTTACTTCATATGACGGTAAAAGCGTTATAGTAGATAACACCTAAAGACTGGAAATAAGCCAATTTCTGAATATAAATGTCAGTCTTTTAGGATCATTTTCCATCTGGCCATAATCCAGAATCTTAGTTTTCGAGTAAGTTGGAAATGTGTGAAAGTTCAGTGAAAATATATATTCTTGTACATTCAAGCTTTTTTTGAAGCTATGTGAAAAGATAAGGGGAAGACTCTTTGCTGTAAGCGAGTTATTGTGCAATAATAAATAAATTAATCGTAAAAAGGTTTTGCTTAGTTTATTTAAATGTAGTTAAAAGTTTTAAATAACAGTGAACTATATAGGGGGCAAATCTTTCCGAATTAATTTTTGTACTTGTACAAATAATTCTTCTTCAACTTTCACTTGAAGATCCTGGAGTCATTGTTTTTGTCAACCAAATAATTAAGAAATTTATGTTATAACCTGAATAATGGGGGAACTAAAGATAATTTTAAAACTATACTCAAGTAAATGAAAAATGATCAAAAAAGCTTTGTGCTGAACTATAATTGAAGTTAAAAATCAACGTAAATAAAGCACAAATAAGGTAGAAAGTACAGCAAATAGCTATTTCAAGGCTACAATGGAACCCCTTCCTCAGTGCAAGAAGCTCAGCAAACAACATGAAAGCTGTAAGAGAACTGAGAAAAGCTGTAAGTTCTCTTACAGCTTTCATGTTGTTTGCTGAGCTTCTTGCACTGAGGAAGGGGCTCCATTGTAGCCTTGAAATAGCTATTTGCTGTACTTTCTACCTTATTTGTGTTTTATTTACGTTGATTTTTAACTTCAATTATATACTCAAGTAGTTCACTAATAATTTTAAACGGAGTACTGAGATTATTAAGAAGTCCTACCCGCTGATAAAATCTTAGGCTTTAATAATACATTTTCAAAATATAATAACCAAAGTTTAAAAAATATAATTTGTGTTACTATTATAGTCATACATTTTTTTCACGATAGAAGTAAGAAACCAATATCAACATCATAAGGTAATTGAGAACATTTTCTTTTCAGAATACAGCTTTAGCTATTTCGCAATCAAAAAGTCAAATCTCTAGTAGTTTTCTAGCTTTTTTACGGTGGCTAATTAAATCATGTAATGTTTTAAATGGGATGCTTTTTTCACTCTCGCAGCACAATTTTATTACTTTGAAACTTTGGTAAGTAGAAAACCAATATGACACTTAACCTTTTAACTGTCATGCCCGAGATAGTCTCGGGCACAGCTGGTTTTCGAAAATGTCACGCCCGAGTATTACTCGGGGTATTTTTTTTTTTTTTTTTGAGTGCATCGTATTGTTATACCCGAATATATATCGGCAGACGTTTATTTCGGCTTCATCTCCTTGTCAAACCCGACTGTTTCTCGGGTTTGTGCTTGGAAAAGTGTTAAAAATCAAAATAACTTGACAGTTAAAGAGTTCAGATAATTTAGCTGAACTAATTTGAGTATATATCTATACTATATATTGCAGAGGAAAAATGTTAAACATGAATAATTTTCTCTAAATTATATTTTCAATGAAATAGGTTTATATCAAGTAAATCAACTAGATATTGGTGCTGTGCATATGCGAAAAATAATACAAAAGTCGTAATCTTACCCCCTGAAAAAAAAAAAAAAAAGAGACGGATAGCAACAAGGCTGCAGGGAGCCACGGCGGTCCCCTTGTCAGTTTGGTCACCGGGCCTCAATCTCAATCTAAAACATATAAGCTTATGGTACTCCAGTTTTGAGCCTGGACCGTTAGGAGCCAGGTACCTCGTTTCCTACTAAGCTGACATGGCATCTCGTCGGCCCGGATAATAATAAAATTAACAAGCATAACTAATATGTGACACTCTTACAAAGAAATTTACTGAAATATTTGAAAATACAGAAACGACACTGTTGCTTCTTCACGGAGAAATATTCAGTTGTAGAAATGCAGGGGATTACACAGGCATTCTATTCATTCAGATAAGTTTAATAGCAGATATAATTCAAAACAGCAAATTTTTGTGGTGTAACATTCTTGAAACCAGTGAGCGAGAAGCAAAATTTGAGCTAGGGAAGATTTGTTGTTTATTCCAGTATGAAACCTGTGTTAGTGTCACTCTCACGTATCACAGATCACGCAGCTAATATTAAATTCTTACTGTGCTGTTTCAAAAACCTTAAAACGCCACGCACAGTTTTAACACTGAAAATACTCAACTAAACGTTTTTTTCTTTCACCTATTTTTATATTACTCCGAGGCATAAAACATTTCTCGTTAAAAAGCTTATATTAAACAGTACTTACAATAAATGTTGTTATTCTTGGTGCTTTGATAAGCAACCCTAAAGCCCCTTTTGGGTGAGATGGGTGTCTGAACATCACCCCTCGTAGAGTTGCTCCTTGCAAACGTGAGCGGAGAGTCATAGGGATCTATTAAAATTATTTAGCATCTGAGTCTTTTAGTTACCTTATGTAAATAATTATGTTATGTTTAATCAAGGACTCATCAATGCAGTCCTCATCATAAATATACAGTCAACTTTGCATTAAATATAGTTGCCCCTTATCGAGGCTGTTCCAAATGTTAACTATTAAATATATTCTTCGGATTTCATACACTCTTAAACTTTTCTACCGCACCAATACAGAGGGGCGGGAGGGGTGAGAAAAACGAAACTAGAGGAGTTGAAAATAAAACGTAGTTCGTCGTAAAAGCCGAAACTCCGTGGTTTGTTAAAAAATATATTTATCCTTTAGAATCGGATTTCGAACTTAAAAAGATTTGAATTCCGCATCAATAGGGAAACATGCGTCAGTGAATAACAGAATTCTTCTAAATTTAGAAAGGCGCTTCTTTTGATTCAATAAGATGACTAGGATTGCAAAACGTCAAGTACTGGTTTTAACGAAATTTTCGGCGAATTTTATTTCAACTCTTTTTCACGGAAAGGAATTAAAATACCATGCAGTAGAAAATGAATCAGCATTTGCCGGCAACTATAAGTAGCAGGATATTTAAGGTATTTCCTATTTAAATGACTTTGATTTAAAATTGCGCATTTTATGTTCTGCTTTGTTTTCTCTCTTGATTTGTAATTGCTGTGTTTCTTAATAGTGTATAAGCGCATTTTGAGGTAACAAAGTCTTTCATCTCCCATGATATTTATTGGAGTTGTGCAATATTACTTGTTTCAAAGTTTCGGAGTTTTTTTCCGAAGCGGTCCCGAATTAATCTTCATCAGAAAATGAATCTCCATTCGTTAAGAGTTTGTAAGTAGCAGGATATGAGGTTCATTTTTCCCATTTCAGCTATTTTCAATTAAATTACACAAAGCAGTATTTATGTTGCTACTTACGTTTCGCTGTTTCAAAAGCGCAGGGACGCAACTACTAAAGCTGAAATTTTATCGAAAACTAAAAAGAAGAAAACATTTTTTTTTATTTGAAGTACTAACTTTGAAGATAAGCTAAAATGACTGAAAAAAGTGACAGATGTGTATATATAGCATATATTCTTCACCTTTATATTAATAGACTTGAAATTGAACATTATTAATTTTAAATCGAATTTTTAACCTTTAATTATTTATGTCATAGTCAATTCAAACTGCTCTCTAGCGGTCCAAAATAGAAACACAATTACATCGTTGTTCCATCATACAATATGAGGCTTTGTGATGTCATAAAGCATTTAAACTCGATTACAGTACACTCACAATTATCCGTGGTTTGATTATCCGCTGTTAGGTTTGTCCGTGGGTGTTTTACCTTTGTTTACCCATTTTTATGGTGATGATTTTTTGATAGCAGAAAAATACGAACACATTATTGGTCCTTTTTGCTTTTAATAATATTTTTTACATTTAGTGTTATTATTTTTACATATAGTGTTAATGCATGTGTTGTGTTTTGGACTCTTTTTTTTTAAACTATTATATGTACTACTATCGTTATGTACCTATTTTTTTGGATCGTCTGCGGTGTTCGCTTATCCTCGGTCACCGTGCTACTCAATATTCCGCGGATAATCGGAAGTTTACTGTCCTGAAAAAAATAGTTTCATCATTGTTTTTCCGGAACAGTAATTTGTTACTTTGCTGCTGTTTTGTTTCTCAAAAGTCTGATACAAGTTTTTTGGTTAACAAAAAATTAAATTTCACCAGCAATTTAATAGCATTGCTCAATATTACTCATGTAACAGAAAAAATGTGATTTATTATAAATGAAATTACCGGTACTTGAGTAAAAGAATAATACAGTCATTTGCAACGCCACTGGGTCCTTCCAATAAAAAAAGAAGGGTTTAACGGCATGCTTTTAAGCTAGCAAGATTCCTACAAGATCCGTTTCTTGTTACCGCACAATGAAGGCCATTGCAAATGCAAATGGCGGCCGGCTCTCGACTACATTAGATACAACGGTCACGTCAAGCGCTCGCGTCTTAATGACCGCCTAGCGACCTTAATTTTCTTGCGGAATGTTTGTTGTCACTTTCGTTTGCATTGCGCCGCGTCCCCGCTTCGTTACTCGTTGAATACGGGAGCAGGCAGATGGACAACCAGGACTCCAGATTAGCATCTCGGCCTCCGAGTGGGTGCCAATCACGCTCGCTCAAAGTTGCACTCACTTACTGAAAGCGGTATCTTACGCACGAATAGTGTGTTTGCAGTCTCCCAATTAGCAATTAATATCTCTCGAAAATTTCCGCCTTCTGTACAAGAACATGCTTTGTGGTGATCAGTTTAATAAACGTAGTGGAATATCGGTCGAAATGTCGTATTTCGGGAAGTTGGAGGTTGTATGATTGCATCGACTATCAATTTATATTCAGTTGAGTAATACTTAATAACGTTATAGTAATTTTAGTTTAACGCACATTTTAACCCAAAGTGTGTATTAGTCCCCCCATACAGTTCTGCTTTTTTATTGAATATATTTTACTCGTTCACTAATACTTATGTTGATGATTTCTTTTCGTTCTAATGGAGTTGCGCAAATTGGCTACTAACAATCCACAGAACTAGTGCGATCCCCCAATGCACATCCAGTCGTTCGTGTGTTATCATTAAGGCACGGATGTTATGTGGCAAAGTTAATTTCAACGCCCAGTTTCCACCAAATGAAAATACTTAGGCTCTCTTTGATTTGAAACTTCACTAGGGATTTGATTTTGCCGAGTGCATTCAAAACCAATCGAATACCCAAGATATATTTTACATATCGCATAATCATACAGTATGGGCTTTGAGGAATTTCTGCATTGCGTTGCTTCCCCGCTTCGTAACTCGTTGAATTCGGGAGCACGCAGATGGACAACCAGAACTCCAGATTAGCATCTCAGCCTCCGAGTTGGTGCCAATCACGCTCGCTCAAAGTTGCACTCACTTACTGAAAGCGGCATCTTACGCGCGAATGATGTGTTTGCAGTCTCCCAATTAGCAAACAATATCTCTCGAAAAGTTTCTCCTTCTGTACAAGAACATGCTTTGTGGGGATCAGTTTGGAATATCGGTGGAACTGTCGTATTTCGGGAAGTTAGAGGTTGTGTGATTACATCGATTATCCATTTATATTAGGTTGAATAATATTTAATAACGTTACAGTAATTTTAGTTCAATGCACATTTTAACTTTATAGTGTGTATTAGCCCCCTTCCTCCAATACAGTTCTACTTTTTGGGATTGGATATATTACACTTGTTGACTAATACTTATGTTGATGGTGTTTTTTTTTCCTAATGGGGCTGCGCAAATTGGCTACGAACCATCTGCAGATCTTCGCGATGCCCCAATACGCATCCAGTCTTCCACGTACCAGGCACGGATGTCATACTTCACAGATAATTTCGACGCCCAGTTTCCACCAGTTTAGTATGCCAACCTCCGAGTGGGTACTAATCACGCTCGCTTGAAGTTGCACTCACTCACTTACTGAAAGTGTTGGAAGCTAGACATGGAAATCAGAAACACAAATCCGTTCGAAAATATACAATATCTTCTGCCAAGTATTGTCCACAAAGACTATCCCTCTCCTAAAAAAATGTGAAATTATTAAATGACTGCCACGTGGTCTAATGCCCGAGATTCAAGCTCCAAACAACCGAGATACATTACTATGATGGTAGTAATTCTTACAATAGGGTCAGTAGACAAAGAAAACAAAGATAAGAAGGTAAACTATCTTCACAAAAATGCAGGTCTTTTAACAATACATACGCTTTTTTAATCTGTTCAATTTCCACTTAATGAAATTCAGTATTGATCATTGTTTGGTTTGAGGAGACTGCTGCGAAGTAGGAGTTCCGAAAACCATTAAACGCATCACATCTTTATTTTATTATCATTATATATTTTTTTTATTTTTCTGTTTTGACTGAGTGACATTTAAAAGTTTAAAATTTATAATTTAATTATTTTAAAATTAATTATTTATTCATTTTGAAATGTCTTATTTTGGTACTTAGTCATTTTCTTAATGTTTCGAATACATATTTCAACTTTGTTTTCATGTATACGCATTGTTTTGGCGTTAAAAAAAGAGAGAGAGAAAGTTATAGGAAATAAAAAGATAACGAATTTAGTAAAGGACAGATACGCGTGCAAAATAGAATTAAACACTGTACTCACTTTTTCAATTCTTTCTTTTCCGTTGTTAATCTGTTTACTTAAAACTCGCGCGTATGCTTAAGTTAATAACAGTAAACACGACATTAAAATAATTATATATTTACTTATTGTTAGTACAGGACTGTTGCCTGCATAATATAAAGTGTTGCTCATTTGCTTCATTTTACAACAATATGTTATCAAGAAATTAGTTTGCGGGCGCCTGTTTAATTTGTAGGACACTTTTAATAACTTGGAAAACTCCGCAACAAGTAATTTGAAATTACTGTATACCGAAGAGAACATTAAACCATAGTACTCGATTGACTTCATATAATAAAATACCACGGAATAACTCGTATTCTGTATACTTAAAGAACCGTAACTAAGTAAGAATCCTCATTTACGCATAGTATCTCTGAAAGTGACTAGCTAGACAGACTCCGGATGCGTGTTAATCCATTTACGCCATTTTGCAAGTATTTGCAAAGACATCCTATCTTAATACCTTAGTGACACGCAGTTTGATTAATTGTCAGACCGATTAGCGATTTTTCCGATTAGCTGCATCTACTTAATGACGGCGAATCAATATCTGGAATGGATCTGCATTATTCCATATTACTTTGGCGCCTTTTAAAAAATAGCCAATGAAATGTGTTTAAAAAACTGTCACTTTGAGTAATGGAGCCTCTTTGGAATCATTTTTCACATCTAGAACATACCCTCTCTGATAAGGTCAGAATGATTTTGAATGCCACATCTAGGGGATTATGCTCAGAAAACCAGACACTTCATGTTCTTGCTTGCAGATGGCAACTGCCGAAAAGCTGTTTTTCGGAAATGGTGCACTTTGTTCTTTTGAAGCTTGATATCACTTTCTCGCCGATTAAAAAAGGAAGTAAAATTGCATTTTTAACATTCTTAAGGTCGTGTGGAAGCACTTCATCAAAAACGAGCTCTGGAATTTTTAATCTTTTCTTGAGAAAAAACGTTTTTAAGGTGTTAAGTTAGTGATAAGCATTATTCAAGATTGGATACTCAGGTGTTACGAACATGTACGCATTGGTGTATATATATATATATATATATACTAGCAAAAATACCCGGCGTTGCCTGGGTCAGCAATATTGAGAAACAATTTATATACTCACCTTTGTTTTTTTTCCCCTAAACTGAAAAAACTCAAAACACACGGCTTGGACAATTTTTAAAATGTCGCCAAATTTTTGCGTAACTGTTTTGGGATATTTGTGTGGGTACAAAGTGTTTTGGGATACCTAGGATAATTTTGCTCCCCTCCTTACTTTATGAAAATACATTAAGTATTATTATGTCACTAATTTTTGTCACAGAGAAATGGAAATCAAATGTCGAGATACTATTGCTGACCATAAAATGGCGTTAAAAGTTTTTATCCTAAATGATTTCGAAATTAATAGGGAACATTTAGCAATTATTTATGCAAAAATGCAAATTTATGGTCATTTTAGTCTTGTTTAAGGGTTTTATTAATTTAGTATGTGGATTACTTTACTTTTTGACATAATTTTAAAAAGGTTTTTAATAGATACATACGGAATCGGAAAACAAAAGAAAAAAAAAACGTAATAATACTTTACTTTTTACACGACATAACCAAAATAAAACAATTATTTGATATTTATCGATTGCGGCAAAACCTCAATCATCGATTTGCCTGCTGGCGCGCATTCGTTTCCAATGTCTATGTAAAAGGCTTTATATTAACCATGAAGCTGGAAAAAAATTACTTTTTGATTTGACTTGAGAAAAGCCTTGAACATTTAATGCGAAAAGCGGAAATGATACACGCAGTTCTACCTATTGACAGGGAGTTGAGATGATACACTAAATACTGAATTAGTTTGCTAGAAGCCTTCGCGGATTTATGCGAAAAATGTACCTTAAATTGGAATGAAAAAGCGCTACCAATCGAACTTTTTCGAATATCGTTATAAATTATAGCCTATATGTTATTCTGATGCATAAGCTACCTTATGGTAAAAGTTTCATTAAAATCCGTTCAGTAGTTTTTGCGTGAAAGAGGAACAAACATCCAAACATCCAAACTTTCGCATTTATAATAGTATTAAGATATATATATAACTAGCTGACCCGGCCACGCGTTGCTGTGGCTAAGGTATGGGTTAAACTATAATGTTTCAATAGAAACGAAAAACTTTATTGCCGTTACAGAGATCAACTTTATATAAATATGAATTTGAGGTCAAAATATGAAAACAATCGATCAAAAATTTCCTAAGTTTGCTAGAAACAGAAAATGTAGCATTTTAGTACTTAGAAATATTATATTCAAGATTGTAACAATTGAGTTAATTAAAAATTAGCTAATTGCTATTGTAACATTTTATTTTTTAATGTAACATTTTATTTTTTAATAATGTAGGTAGGGTAGATAATTAACCAATATTATTTGTTATTTTTTGAATTATAAGCATTTTTAATTTCAGTTTAACTCAACACTAATCGGTGCACAATATTCTTTGTTAATCTGTCTCTTGTAAACAAAAATAGATTGGACGGTTTTCCCGCCCGGGAGCAAGCGACTTATAGTTGCCCATGGGGGAAAACATGGATTTTCTGAATCTAAACCGCAAATTGACATTGTTTGTCCTTGGCACTTATTAATGGACATGGCGAAAGCTAAACGAATGGGAAACTGTAGCCTTTTGAAGGGTATTGAAGATTCTGACTGTGTCATTGGGATACGTGGCAACAGAACTACTTCATCTTTAAACTTGCCAGGCAAAATGATTGCCTCAATAATGTTCCCGGTGATTTTTTTGATAACTAAACGCGTACCATTGCATAATCTCGGTGGATTTAAATTACGTAGAAGAACTATGGGTGAACTAATTTTTAACCGCAGATTATGTGGTGGCATTCCGGGTATGTTTAAGGAATTTTAGCCAAGAATACAGAAAAGCTGGTAGCTAAGTAGATAATTTGCATTAAAAAATATATTGCGGTCCTAAATTGAGATAAAAACTATCCTATCATTTAAGTTGAACCAAACTGAAACTGCGTGCAAAATTTGGTTAAAATCGGTTCAGTAGCTGAGGAGTCCATTGGCCACAAACACAGGGACACGTAATTTTTATATATTATGAGAAAGATTATTACCTGTTTACTGCGCTCCAGAAGCTGCCAGAACGTGTGCTTTATGTCGCTAAGCCATGCAGGTCACAAAAAAGGCTTAGTAAAAGGGCTTAGCAAAGAACACAGAAAAGCTGGTAGCTAAATACATAATTTGCAATAAAAAATATATTGCGGTCCTAAATTGAGATAAAAACTATCCTATCATTTAAGTTGGACCAAACTGAAATTGCGTGTAAAATTTGGTTAAAATCGGTTCAGTAGCTGAGGAGTCCATTGGCCACAAACACAGGGACACGTAATTTTTACATATTAAGATTTTAAGCATGTTGTTTAAATTATTTCTCATAAAGTGCGAATTTAATATCTTAAGTAAAATGGTCAGTATACAGTCAGAAAATTTTCAACAGTGTTTCACACTGGGAAGGAGCTTTTTTAAAGACTTTTTGAGACACTTTTGTATTGCATATAAACCTCTTCAACTTGATTTCTTTCTTCTTTTTTTTTTTTGCTTTAAATGAGGACAAGTTTTTACTGAATTGATAGGAATGTTTTACATACGTGTCCGTCATATCTAGCAGTCATGCTTTTACTTATTATTCTAATGATAAAACCAGTTGTTTGTATTTTTAAGTGGTATTTTGGTTACTTTGCTTGTCCAATCAAAACACAATACGCTAAATAAAAGCTTAAACTTTCTGAGGAAACTTGCATAAATACAATGCTCGTTGTAAAAAAATGTATTTCCGGTAAGCTTTTCATGAATTAAAAAACTCTTTACTGAAATTACTTTATCCTGAGATTCATGAGTCTATGCCTAGATAAAGAGTTCAGCTGAGTTCAATACCGTATTTATCGAAACACGATAATTCACTCTTTGACGGTGGAGAGAGAGTGACATAGCATCACTTTAGTTTGCTTAAAACAAATTATGCATATTAAAACTTTCCGCCCTCCCTTTTTTGTATAATAATTTCTCATAATTGGGTTAATGTACCAAAAAGACAAGTAAAAATCTTTTCAATACTTTGTTCATATTTGAAGCTTCGTCTTATTCTCTCTCTCTCTCTTTCTATGTATGTATCTTTTAAAGAAACTCGTGTATTTTACAACAGTTGCTGACACCACGGTCGACATCCACGAGTTGCTAATTTTACAAGATGCTGTCTTTGAAGAAAAAAACGTTAGAAGAAAAACAGTAAGAATGAAAAAAAAAGAAAGAAAAGAAAGAGGAAAAAAAAGATAAATAAACACAAGCAAAATACGGCTTTGCTTTTCCCTTTAATACATTATTTGACATCAATGTTACGGATATAAAGTTACACAAAAGAGTTTACACTGAAAACATAGAGCATTAAATCTAGATTAAAAACCAAAACATAATACATGTTTCTTTTTTTCAAGTTTTTGAGATGTGCGGCTTTTGTCGCGGTGAGTGATATACTAAAGCGAAAAATGTCGCAATCTACACATTCAAAACACATATTTGATAAATGTTTGAAAAACAGCAAGTTGGGAATAACATTTCTGATGTATTTTTGATTAGTGGCTAAAGACTTTTTACGATCGCATTCATACTATTTTTTTCAATGATCTTTCATTTGTAATTAAAAATCAATTTTAAGAATCATATTTTTAAATTTTATTAACTTTTTCCGCTATTAACATTATTATCATTATTAACATTAATAGTTACTTATCTTCGCTAAAAATATTCCAATCGAAAACATCTAAAAAATGTTTACCTTTCTCTCTTCCAACACATATAAAACACTAATTTCAAGCCGTGTTTGTTATTTTGATTTAATTAAATTTCATATTTATTTAATCCTTTTTCTGTAGAGTTAAAGTATTTTGACAGAACGTCCAGTTTTATAGCAGAAATTTATATGAACTACTCACTGTTTAAAAAAATATTTACGCCAAAGATGTGTTCAACCTTTGACTTTCATCGATCGTATTAAAAAAATGATAAAATAAAATGAAAAACCTCTAAGAATAATTTTCTTCTGACATTCTTTTTATCTGTTAAGACTTCCTATATCGATTAGTGCAAATTACTTGAAGAAAGCTTCTCAATTGATTTCCTGGTTGTTCTTGTAGTTAATTGAGTGATTAAACGCACTTGTGAGATGTTTAGAAATTTGTTTTACAGCCATATTGACGTTTTTTTTTCTGAAAGAATTAGCCATTTACATGCAATATATTTTTGAGATTATTGGTAAAATGAATCAAAACTTTTAAAAACGGAAATGTTTACCAACAAAGATTTAGTTATTTATTTCGATAGTAGAATTTTTATTTTAAATATTTATTTTCCACTATTATTGCATAGTCTTCTATATGGGTGGGTACTACTTTACTACATGGGTACTAATACATTTTTGCTTTTCCTAAATTTTAAAGAGAGAACTTTTATGAACAATATTGAATAAGTAAAGTTTGAGCATTGAGGAATTAATTGCTTAAAAGTTTGGTCCAAAGCAAATTTTAAACTTATCATTTTCAATATTTTGTTAATAAGATTTTTATAGAAGCTTAAAGTAAAGAAAAAATAAAGCAAAGGCTGTGAAAAAAAATAAATAAAACAATCCAAAGATGATTTAACCACGGGAAAATTACGGGATAGGTTTATCAGATATATATATATATATATATATATATATATATATATTATATATATATATATATATATATATATATATATATATATATATATAGTGTGTTCAATGAATGTTCATAAAGTCTGTTATTGCATATATAAAATGATCAATGAACTACTGGATGAGTTGAAGGGATATTAATTCAATCTTAAACATTTCTTAAAAAGAAATATGAGTAATACCGATGGTATCCACAAATCTATAGTAGGAAAAATACAAATTATAAAAGCTGCTTGCCTTTTTTTTTTTTTTTTTTTTTTGTCGGTAATTAAAAAGTTTTTCCTTTTCATTAAGGATATATTGAGGTAAATTACGTTTTTTTTCCTGCAAAACCCATACTCATGCATAAGGAAAAAACTCAATACGTAAAAAAATCCCGTGGGCTCTTTCACAAATAATTACACTTCAATGTAAATAATTACACCGAAATAAAACATATGGATGCTCGAAATGCAACGGAGAAGTGAAATAATGTTTAATAATATTATCGCTACATTTCTCTCATTCATCACAATTTATTATTATTTTTTTAATTCTACTGCCATAAAAAATGGGGAAAAAATGAAATATTTCTGGTAACCTAAGCATGTTTTTCATCTCTTAACCTCTCTCTTTTATAAAAGAGGGAAAAAATTCCTATTGGAAGAAAGAGTAAATCTTATACAATTCTTTTCTTCCTATTTTCTAAAGAGTACTTGCTATCACCCACTAGTTTCCTGTTCCACGGTTTTTTTTCTTTCATCTTTTTTCTTGCGTCGGATATAGGAGGTGTAAATAAGAAACTTTTTTCTTTCAATATTTTTCTTTAGTATACTCTGTTTCTAAGCTTTGTTTTTGTTGTGCTCTCTCCATAAAAAATACAATGCCGGTTATGAAAGCAAAGTTGAACTGCTCCGCTAATTTTTTACTTAGATAAAAAATGTTGAGGGCTCGGAAGTTTTATTGACTGCCGGTTATAAGCATTATTTCTACGCTTTCCATACTAAATTATGTAAAAAGTTCTCGGAGAATTATGTGCTAACACTAATACACTACTACCTCCTTTAAGGGTCATCTGCCAAGCAAGGGACATTTTTTCTGGTCCCAGATGTTTTATATAGAGTATCGGTTTAAGGGTTCGTCACATAACAAAATCATTAAAATTAATGAAGATACGAAAAATAAATAATGAATCTATTGGATTTGAAGGTTCACTTTTTATCGAAAATTAAATGGCAAAATGATGACATCAACATGTACAAAAAAAGCAAATGTGAAATTTAAAGTCTTTGTAAAACCGGTATGCATGATTTTCCTTTTCAGCAGTTAATTCATGTGGGCTAAGCGCTGAAAGGGACAAGCTACGGCTCACATAACTAATACTAACTAAATTATATTAGCTTTATGGGTCCTAGAGTGGAAAAACTTATTGTCAACATAAGGAAAAAATGATGGGCAAATAAGAGAAGGATAATGTATTTCGCGTATTTTTCGCTACATAACGGTGACGTTAAACCACAGTTTCATCCAAGTTTGTGCGCTCCTCTGACCAGCTAGACAGATACGCTAGCGAATAATAGTGGTCAAAAACGCTTTCATTTTTACAACTGAAATATTCTATCGTGCGCTCTGGCTTATATTCTTACTCACAACAAGCTTTGTGTAAAAAAATGATATGTGAACAATAATTGTAATTTTATTTGTGTTAGAAATTATTTGACATCTAACGTAGCCACGTTACAAATTACTTTAATAATTTCTGAAAGCTTCAAAACTTAGCTGTAACTAAATTTTTGACTTAACGTTTATTTTTAGGATTTTTTTAATTTTATCTAAATAATTCTAAATTTGTGAAAAATATATAAAACGTTTAGCATGTAAGTTTGAGGTGTCATAGTTTACCACAATTGTAAAATTGTCCTGTTTTGAAACGCTGCATTTATCCAGTCATATTCCTCTGAAAAAAGGTCACCTCTGTGTAAGGGACAAATTATCCAGTCCCCTAATTTACCTGCATTGAGAGGTTCTACTTCCTTAGGATACCACTTCTTTTTGCAATATACTTTCAGGAAATTTAATTCCTGTTTTTAAAGAATCTGTTATCAAGTTTGACCCATAATTTCAAACGAATATTTTGATATTTTAACAGGTTTTAACTTTGGCATTTTTAAAGCATTATTTGTATTTCTGGAGTTTTTAGTTTGTTTATGTTTAAATATGCAGCACAATTATTGTTTCTATTAATATTGTAGAATATTATAAATTACAGTTTCTATAGAACTATTAACATAATAGTTACTGTAAAACAAAATTAATATTGAATATTTTTAAGAGTGCCTCTTTTTCGTTAGAAATATTTTATTGTATTTAGTCAATATTTAAAAACTCAGACATATATTTTTTAAATACATTCGTTATTTTATTTATTAAAGATAATGTCGAAAAAAAAAAAGCTTTTTCTACTTCTGTATACAGTTCGGTCATTATAAAGAAAAAAAAAAAAATAAATAAAACTTTTAACTGGAAAGTATCTTCTTTCGAACTTTCCCAGCTATCCCTCCGTTAACATGCTTCCGAGTCCAATTAAGGGGGTGGGATGGGGAATCTCTCCTAGCTGACAAGATCCAAAAATACATCATTGAAAAAACAAAACAAAAATAAAAACAAATACACCTCCTTCCCCCTGTAGTCTCCCTGGATATTTTTCCTGCACTTTGCCTTTGAAACAGAGAAAAGCTCTCAACACTCATGATAGATGAATCAATTTTCGTTTCCAACTCATGTAACCCTTCTTTTTTTCTGGGAGGGTGTTCGCTGAAATGATATCTAGGGGAGGTTGTAATAATGGTTCTTTTTGATGTACACAAAACTTCGTATGACTTGCTATCTTGCACATCGGAAATGATTGCGAATGTATGTAAAAATTACGAAAAGAATGGACAAAAGAAGAAAAAAAAAAAGTATTATTTTTCCAAATCTATTTGAAAGGCACATGAATATTAAAAGAATGATATTTATTCTTGTTGTTAATCCTTTATTAGTGTCACTTGAATGTACGACTCAAGAAATTAAAAAGATCAGGATTATGAAACGTTTACCACTAGTTACATGCATAGAAAAAGACTTTTAATCTTACTACATGCTAATACAGCAACCACTGCTTATATGAATCATCTTTGTTCTTCACGCATTTGATTCAATTAAGCGGCTGATTGGAAACAGTGTCTAATTCAATAAAGCTGGATATTCTGCTTTTGTCGGTTTGATTCATTAGACTGGTTCAATTGATCACTATACCATTCACAATTAACAACTTAGGGGGCTTTAAGTAATACTTGAATCGTCTAAAAAGAGTGTGAGCAAATATTTAATTATTAACTGCATTTTCATTAGTGAAGTAATAGTGAGAGGATATAATTTAATGTAAATATTTTCATCCTATTTAATTTAGTGTTAGAAAATACAGTCATAGGAAATACAGACATAGTCATAGGAAATACAGACGCCGCTTGTTAGAATATCACCTAAAAGAATATCCTGCTTAACATGATACATTTTATTGTACCAAACCATTGAAAGGTAATATTTTCATTCCGGATATTGGAATAGCCCGCTTATTAGAATATTTTTTCGCGGCAAAATGCTATTCCATTAAGCGGGTTCGACTGCATCTATATATGTCTTAAACAACAACACTGTTCAAGGCATGAATTAATTAAAAACTGACTTCCAAAAAATACCCGAAATACGTGCCAGGCTTTCTCACATTTTCAACAATTATTTTCAGTTTAATCTGATAAAATTAAATTTTAGTCCTATTTTACAGCAATGCATTTAAATCATAGTTCCTAATTTGAAACATTAAATATCAAAAATCCCATTTTACTGCCTGAGAAACCCTGGAGAGCCCGGATTGGCAAAAAGTGTGTAAAATTAGATCTCATTCATGATTACCTTCCCCGATCGTTTCGCATGCATGAGTTCAGAGATCTATTGAAATTCAACGCTGGCGACACGAGTAGGACCATTGGAGCAGGCCAATTTCGTCATGATTACACTTATTACTCGTCCTGAACGTAGTGTAAATCAGCCGATAAAACGACGAAGCTGGCCATAAATCCACGCTATCGTTACGTGCTCTCGTAAAGTCTAATTCTCCAGATAGAAACCACTGAGCACTACGAGATTCGAACTGCAATTTCGTTTATAAGATTCGCCAAAGCAGATTTATGATTTCGGTTCGCCATTCATTTGGGCAGCCCATTGAATCTTTATCAGAAATGGTGGAAATTCAAAGAAAGGATGGATGCTGGAGATTCGTGAAAAATGGCGTTTTTATCTAGAAAAGTAAGGGATTTTAGCGAGATATTTGCATGAATGAATGGGGATTGTTTTGAAAGAATATTAAAGAGATTTGAGGCAAATGCTTTAAACTATTAATTTGTTTCTCTTAAATGGTATTGCGTATACAGACCAGTGATGGAACATTTAAGCAGAATTTTATTTTCAAAATTTCATATCATCCTCAAACACTAGCATTTGGCTCACGATAGGAAAAAATAATTGAAATATGTAACAGTTTGTTAAAAATTGGAGGAGCTCTTACGGCTCTCAGGGATTTTTGAGGGGGTTGAGATGATAAAAAAAGATACCAACCCAGTAGATCATACTCGGAGCAGTGAACAAGCATTTTCCAGTAGTTCTCTCTTTATAAAGGTATAAAAATAAGTTACCCATTAACATTTTAATTATTCACTGAGACCTACCGAACTATAAAGCCGTACTTATTTTTTTAATGTTAGGCACATTTGATTTTACTTGTGTAGTACAATTTATCATGTACCTTACGGGGCAAAGTGTGTGGAACAATGTGGGACAGTGTATTTCATTTAATTATGAATGCATTTTTGAACACATTTACATATTCATTGGTTTATTCAATTATTAATATACTCTTAAACTTTTATGTACTCATTCACTTATTTATCACTCATTAATTTCGTCACACATTAATTTAATAATTTATTAAATCATTAGTTATTTTAATTAATTATTTTTCTTATTATTGCAAGCCATCTTGTATTCGATTTTTTTTAATATTTAAAGAAAACTATTTTAAATCAACTCGTAGAAAATATTTCATTACAAAAAATTTCTAATTACATTACTTTACACCATGCTATGGGGCAAATTCATAATGATCCACTTTTATCTCAAGGTACAAATTTACAACCAAAAATTAAAAACAACCTTTCAATACCTGATATATGCTAAAATCGTTTGTTCTCTATTACATTCTAATTTGCAAATAAAATTTCCAGTTTGTTCCTAAGAAAATACAATTTATGTTAAATATTTCCTTTTGCGTCAGATTACAAAAAACAATATATTTATCAGCACATACTTTTACCTAGCTCTAGGAAACACGAGCAGTAGTTTAGACATTTTTCGACACGTGTTTTTGAAGTTATACATTAAAATGTAATATATCACTTTTGAAAACATTGTTTGTTACAAATGAAGTTCTAGCATTTTTTCCCTACATGTCTTAAGCATGTTAATGCCATTAGCAATATGCTTTGCGTTCATTACAAATAAAAAAAAAAATCTGAGTTTTATTCAAAAGTGTGATAAGTGTTCGAATCACCAATTATCGAAAATGACGTTAAGTCTTTAATGCACTTCAAGTAATTAAGTTGTTGAGAAGCGTAACTAAAACTGCTCTCTAGATCATTAGCACTTACTGACAGAATTCCCTAATTATATGCCTACCATTATAAGGAAATTGATATCAAGCAATATAGATAAGTAAACAGCGGAAACATATAAGTAATACTTTAAACACGTAAAAGTTAACATTGTATCTGATATTAATTGTTGATATTATTTTTCCAATAGTTTTTCCTCAGTTATTTTAACTCTCTAGTAGAAATTAGGAAGAAAAATACTAGGGTCATAATGAATGTGTTTTGGTAAAAAGGTGAAAAAATACACAACAAGTTAATGCTAATGCACTAAAAATAACATACTTGATCAGAATTATGTATTCGGCAGTTAAAGCAATAACAAAGAATTTTCTGTAATTTGGTCTTAGATGATTCAGTTTTCGTTTTAATTAGATTTTTCAGTTTAATTCTAAAGAAACACATTAAAACACTTATTTAAAAAACAAATATCATCTAAAAGGAAAACTTTTTAAATTGCTAAATAAAACTTTTCCCTCGATTTTGAGCTAATGTATTTCTAAATCTTTCCTACACAGCTCTTATTTTATATAACGCTTCAAAATCTCATTTTCAATTGAGAATGCTTCTTATTACGAGTATAAATGTGAAAATAATATGAAGCAGAAGCTTAAAAAATGAATTATTTTAGCATTACGTTTAAATAACTGAAATTCCATTTTGTTCCCATACAGATATTTATTCCCCGAAAAAAAAAAGATAAATATTTGTTTTCAATCTCTCTTGAAAATGTGTTATTATGCATTAGTGTTTTTTTATCCAAAACATTTGCACATCGCTGACTTAAAAGAACTAACTCGCGTGATTTTAAGGTTGTGATAAAAATAATGACGGTGAGCTATGTTTGTTTTTTAAAGCTACAAAGGAATCTCATTAACATATTCTTTATTTTATTTTGCATCGAAATCGGTTTACACGTGCTGATTAAACATTTATATGTGTATTTGTACATTTTTATGTGTGTATTTAAATTCACGTTTTTCGTTTACGAAAAATCTCTTGCTTTTGCCCCTTGAAATTTCAAAAATTTAATTTGTATTGACATATTTAATGATGATGGGATTTTCTTATTTACGTTTCGTATTTTAAATGTGTAAGGCACTTTTAAACGATAGAGATTTACTATTATATTCACATTCTAAGCAAAACTAACTCAACATTTGTAAAGGAAAATGTTTTTCTTTTGCAGTTTGCTTTTTATTTATTTATTTCTTTTTGGAGGGGGGAGGGTAATGAGGCCGTAGGTTCTGCCAAAAATAACTTGTAGGAACAAACAAGTTAACGATTTTTAGCTTTCGATTCAATAATGTGGAGAAATCCATAAGGTACCGATTTTAATCTCAGCAATTTTAAAAATCCGTACTGCAATTAGAGAATTAATCATTAAAATAAATTTTATCGATGTATTACAGCACTTCTAAACGTTCTTTGTTGCAATTCAATAGTTCACTCGCGTGTAGGGAAACCTGAAAATAAGCGAAAATATTTCCTCTTGCTAATTGTTTGTTACTGACGCTTGTAAAGTTAGTCGATGCTGATAGCCGTATGTAAATTACACCCGAAGTTTTATTGGAATCATGCCAAGTTTGACTTCAAACATCGAATGGCCTTTCTCCAACGAAAGAATGTCATTTGTGCGTAATTTAAATTTTAGTATCAACTATGAACTTACCCGCATTTTGTACACCAGGATCAATATTTGATAAATCTGTTATTTATTCATTTATTTACAAAATTAAACTTAGTAACTTCTTTTCTGCAGTGTTTATGGTAATAGTACCTTCTGGGTTGAAGTGCAGAATTATTAATAATGATGCATCTCTTCCGACAGGTATCACTCTGACAGCCAGAAATTAATTTACAAAAAATCTGTTAATTCGTTGGATTCAAATGCTCTGCGAAACACAGCTTTTTCTTTTCTTTTTTGCTGAATGTTGAGTATGCGGCTTTGTATGATTTTACTTGAGATGAAATTGATTTTCGATATAAATGGCTATTTTGAAGGAGACAGGAGATATAACGTCATACTGAAATGTGCATTTCTTTCAAAATAGTTCTTTTAAAATTATTCCTTGGTACTATACCATTACTTGAATCATAAATAGCAGTTTAAATATCATACAATTAAATTTTTCTTACTCAAAAATATAGTACACAATATGTAGAATTTTACCATGATGACACTTACCTGCCACCACAGTGAGCTTCGTTGAATCAAAAAATATTTTGGAGGATAATTTTAGAATTCAAAACGCTTTATTGAGAACTGCTTTTAGGGCATAAAAAATACTTACTATGGCAACAAATGCGAAATAATGATTTAATTCTTTAGATGGAAATGCACATATTTCATGTAAGCCTAATTCTATGTGTTGCTCAACAAAGAAAATAATGTTTTCCAACATTTTTAAATTTCAAGTCTTAAAAATTCAATTATTTACGAAGTTGTACATAAAAAAGTAACAAAAACGTATTAAAATCTTTATTTTATGTATTTACATGTGTGAGATTAAAAAAAACCATTGCTTTGGAGGAAATTATTTGTTGCTACTAATTATGTACTTTTGTACACCCGTACTCTATACAAACGCGACGACTTTAAAAAATCGTACCAAACTAGAACCCCGCTCCCTCGAAAAAAAATCTATCTAGCAAACTTACATTACCTGTTTCAAAATAGCATTTTAAAAATCGAAATGTACTATTTCACCGGCAATCTAAGCACTAAGTCCCTCAATTTATTTTCCGCTGCAGTAATAAGTATTAATGAGTCAAAAAGCCTCCATGCTACAATAGTGCATCTAAAAATAGAAAAGTTTAGATGCATAGAGAAAAAACAGCAAAAGTCCGGATGCAGTAATTTGCTCAGCGGGTTAAGTAATGGGAAAAGAAACTGTAATAGGCGTTAATGAATCCCCAGCTCGAGTGTACGATAAAAATGTATTTGCAGAAAACCCCTCGAACTCATTAATTGTCCCCTGATTAGGAGGGTAAAAGAGCGTTCGAAGATGTGGAGGTTATATGAAGAGTGTGAGAAAACGTCTCTTTTCAATGCCAAAGTTTTCTACGTCCTTTCTAATGTAGCTAATGACATTGGAGGTGTCATTAGCGATTAAATTATCCACTGCCGATAAGCGGCGCGATAAATGGGGGCCTCGTCGTTAAAGGCACGGGTGAATCTTTGGAAAGAGATTCACTTGCTCTCATTTGAGTTTTTTTACGGATGTGAAAACCAGAAATCGAAGACTTTTTTGGCTTCCGGCGAAGCGTCGAAAAATGGAGCCCTGCTTCTGTCGACTCAGCTTGATTAAGAGATTGAATTAATCAGCTCGTCGAGTAAATGCATTTCCACTCTTGCGGGTCCTCGAATGGATTTCGTACTTTTGGGAAAGGATAGAATGTGACTAATCCAATAAAACCGAGGTATCACGGGATGAAACTTACGGAGTTAAGCAATATTGACTAGTATTTCATTAAATTATTAATACTTTTATTACGGTTTTTTTACGCGCACTTAATTCCTGTATATTGCTAGGATAGCAGTGGTGATCACCTGTATGATTTTCAAAGGTGAATACATGCTTCAATACAAAAGTTGCATACACGGTGATGTTACATTACTTAGAAATTTGTCAGAACCAAAAAAAAAAAAATCTACCATATTGTGCAATCCTTTGAAAGGAATTTTCCTCATCAGTCGCAATAAATTGAGCAAAGCTTGTACCAATAAAGGTTTACTCGATTCTAATTTTTCATTGCACAATAATTGCGTAATCTTATAAAATCCATTTTAAGTTGCTTTCCACGAATATATTTTTTTTAATTTTTGAGAATTTATTGCTCAAGTTTGGAAAAATGAATCAAACCACATCACGAAACGAATTTCTGATATATTGCTCAATATTCAGATTAACGGGGTGATAAATTAGAATATTCAATACTGAAAATTGATTTCAAAAATAAAAAGATGTTTATAGTTATTTAAAATAAGAGTATTTTACTCAGTGAGGCATAGTCAAATCAACAAATTCAATTGGTACGTGTAATTACGAGTAAAGTAAATACAAGTAAATATAACTAAACATAAAGTAAAAAAAAAAAAAAGCTGGTGAACAGCAGCCTCATGTGGTCTGGGTCATTGCTGCGTGCCACCCAAATGACTTCAGCTATATCCATTACTCATACATAAGAAAAACCAATCGCTTCTCTAGATTTATATAGCAATCCTAAGACTTCATAAGTAAAAGGTAGGAAATTGCTGTGGATGAAAGTGTGTTAAAATTTTGATTTCAGAATCCTCAATCAAGTTAATCTCTTTAGGCTAAGGGTTGGATAAAGAAAGTACCTTGAAAATTAAGAAATGTTCTTAAGCACAAATTAATTTCACTTAGGATTTATTAGAATGAATGTGCAGTTTATTTTTTTTATTTTTTATAACTTAAGTCCATTTCAAGTTCTTCATCCTAGAAACGAAACAGCTCACAGTTTAGAAAATTGAACAAATTCCGTTCATATACCTCAATTTTAATGGAAGTGTTCCAATGTATATAAACGTATTATATTGTCAATGTGTCAACTCACACCTCATAATTTAGAAGTCCATCTGCAATATTACCCATGCTTTCGGTTTTTCTAAAACAGACGGTGTTTGACGGATGCCTATGCAAACGTTGAAAAGCACATTGCGCTGGTTAAGACAATAGGTAGTGTAAGAAATGCTATGGAGGGATTTTTTTTTTCTAAATAAAGATATAATTCACTTCACCGGTTCCCGTCTGTCCTCAATGGAATAAGAAAGCGATTTATCTGTGGCAGAATTCTTGCGAGTAAGGAGTCCCAAGAGCTAACTAATCCCTCGATAACTCATCAGTCATCTTGTGTGCCTCTGTGGGGGTTGGACATTCCTCACCTTTGCCCCAACCATGGCACTTCTTTCAGCTGAACTATCTTGTTACGCCCTCATCCCAGTCAAACAACCCATGAAATCGCGATGACACCTTCCAATGAGGCCCTCGTTGGTTTGTTCTTTCGGCCTTTTTGTCTCTTTCGAATAGAGGTAAAGCTTGAGAGTGTCTGTTTTGATTGATATTAATATGCTTTCGGAAAATTAAACATTTATTGCAAAGACGTTGATTTATTATTAGTTTTTTTGAGGGTCTTCAATTTTTGAATACTTTAAGGAATTTGACAGTAGCCACCGCCCCCTCTAGATTGGCAAAATATTTCGCCAAAAGTTTTTAATATGAAATCTACCAATATTCTCTTTCAATCCGTTACTTTGGTTGCAATGTCTTTTTTTTTTCGCCTATTATGTGATCATAACCAAAATTTGCTTCATGTCGAATATAGTCCCCTGAGAAATAGTTCCAAAACTACATTGATAACCCATCGAAAGCCTCCAAACGCAGTGCTCCAAATTTCTTTTAATGAAGACTTTTGACAGAAATGTTCGTATTTTGTATTATTTCGGTTCCGTAATGCATAGGCTTTTAATAGCCTGTAGCAAATTAATTCATTACTACGCTTGAAAATTATGATGAGATTGACGGGGAAAATATTACATAAAATTAAGAAAATAGATAGCAGTTGTGTGTAGAGAACAAAATGTTGTTGGTTTTGTTTTAAATATAAATAAAGAAGAGTTCCGAGAAGCAAAAGTTGCTCCCCTCGTCAGCTAGCTGCCTATTAAAAGCCGGTTTCGTGTATGAGATTGTGCTTGTAAAATAATGTTATAATTCAAATTAAAAAATGTTGCAGTACTACACAGTGAAGTGAAACATAACTTTCGAGGATACGAGAGCACCAGGCAAATTTCCCCCCTGGGGCCGTTATGTCTTGGAACGGTCCTGACTGAAACCTTTTTTTTTTCTTTTTAGCTTTTTGGTTATTTGACAAGACAAGCAACCTAAAAAAGCAGTAATGCATTTGTCATGGATATTTCAGAATACTTCTTAGAAAGATAATGATGGTAAACATGTAGGTTTATCATTTTAAATTATCGTAATTTAGAATGTGATTGATTGGCTTTCTTTTATCTCATCAACGTTTTAAAGTAAAGAAACACATTTTTAATGTAGGAGGGTAGCATTTGGCAGCAGATAAGCTTTTAATTCCCTAGCTATGGAAAGCCATAGTGCTCCTCTGAAAAATTGACCTCCGACATTGACAATGGTTTCCTCTTTTTCGGGTGATAGGAAAGGTTAACTGCAGCGGATTAGAGTTGGAATAATTTTGCAAAACGACTATGAAAGTAATCCAACGCCATTTATTGCTAATTATCTCCCTTTTTCCCGAAAAAGAGGTAAGCATAGTCACCGTCAGACGTCAACTTACCAGATGAGCACTGTCCCACATATGCTTTAACATAAATAACTAATGGATAAATAGGTAAACAAAAGAATATGTAAAAAATTAGAATGGTAAAATTTCACCATGGTTAGCATCTGGAAACGTTTACTTTAAAAGGAAATGAACAAGACCAAATGACCTTGAGGGATGTATTCTATTTACAACGGGCGATTCAAAATTTTATGGCTAGTCATTAGATTGTTAAGTACACTATTGCAGGCTTTATCAGTATTATATAGGACCTGGGCTGCTAGGTCAAAAACACCGACGTTCACGTTATCGGTTCTTGAATCTCGCTTGATCGTACAAAGTGCATCAAGTGTCTTTAAAAGCTCCTGCAGTACCCAACAGTTAGGCAACCTGGAGTATCTTGTGACTTAGATAATTGGTGTACTTATCTAAGTAACGTCCCCGCATTTGAAAGGCAGTCGTTTGCGGGTCGATTGCGACTTCCAAGAATCTTTAGATAATGAGGATTGAAGAGACCTCGGCTGATACACACCATATGCCTACCAGAATCTAAAAAAGGCCGTTTTTCTCGTTGAAGATGATTGTTTTGGGTGATAAGCTACACGGGAAATGTAGGAGCAATACGTTAAAAAAGTTTAGAGCGTATCAGATACATTAGCATTTATTTTATTGGTCTTAATAGTGATAATAAGGCTTCAAAGATATGTTTGTATGCTTACTTTTTAGGCTATCTGGGTCTTGTTTGTTTCTAATGGCATTTTTCTTTTCAGGTGAGATCTAGTGAAAAAATGAGATTTGTGCTGTAAAGATTTCTTTCAAAGTTCCGACAAAGCTGTGATTTTCCTTTTGAAAAAAGGTATGTCATTTCGTATCTTTTCAAAATATTAGTATTAATGCATAGAACTTGCACGATTTTCATATGAGTGATACAAACATAGGCTAATACTATTATTTTGTTTTCTTTTTTTCAATGATAAAAATTGGTAAATAAATCTGCAACATTAAGTTATAGATTTATTTATCTTATTTATTTATTTCATTTACTTATTTTGTCATGCATCTATATATTTACTCTTAATTTTATTTACTTTTAGAAAAATGCGTACTCACACGTAAGATATAGCAAAAAAAAAAAAGATACTATATATTATTTGCATATATATTTTATCTGTACAGATAATACGATATTTGACATGGAATACCTGGTTTCAAAAACCAATACTCTTAAAATAAACATCTAATATACTAAAATGACTGCTCGAAACAGAAGATTTAAAAAAGAGAAATAGTAAATAAATAGCATAAAATGCAACTCTTTTGATGCTGAACTGACTTCTGTGATATTTCAGAATGATAAAGGAATAACTTTCGACCAAAGTGCCATAAATAAAAAATAAATCAGTCTGTCCCGCACGTAACATCTGCTTTTCATTTCAAAGCGTGCAATAAGCAGAACATTTTCTCCAACAAATGAAACTTGTATTTGTTGTTTTCTACAGAAAAAAACTTTGAATATTACATTTTTTAAATGGTTTTGGTTCGGAAAATAGATAAAATGTCTTATTTTCTGTGGAATAGTCTCCTATTTTTTTCTTTTTGAAACAAAGACCGAAAATAATTAGTTGAAAAGCAAAGTATAGATTTACTAACTTTCTAACAAGGTTCGGAGGTTATAAATCTATAGATTATGCCTTGAACAGTGTCTCTCACATGACAAGTAAACTTCATTAAAAATTACTAAGTTTAAAGAAATAATTAGTAAAATCCTTATAAATCACACGACTCAGGTAGTAAGTCAACAAACTTTTAGCTTTCAGCCCTTTAACTTGTATGCATTTTAAAATATGATAAAAATAATTTTGTCACACACGTAAGCATGTAATCACCCTAATTATCAATATTTAGGATTGATAAATAGCTTTACACTCAATCATGAGAGAGTGCATCAAATCATAATTGATGAGTAAGTATTAAATATAGCTTGGATAAAATGCAAATTTTTAAGCCTCAATATTGTATAAGCACATTCATGAAGTCCTTAATAGGAGAGAGACAGCGTGCAATATTTTCACTTTGACGAAAAACTCAAAAAGCAATATTTAATTCTTGAAGTTGAAAGTTATTTGAAAATGAAAAACAGGTAAAGTTAAACCACATTTCTATCACAGAAAAACCGGTCTGATGTAGAATGGTATCTTATCATCCATATGAGGTGAGGAATAAAAAAAAACGAAAGAAATTCCAAACCTTGGCTTGTTAACAGCTATACATACATGCTTCGAGTACTACATACAAATTTTGTCGGGACAGCTGAATGTTATGTACACGTATGTGTGTCTAGTGCTGACCCAGCAGGATGAGGCCTGTTCACACTTGTCACACCTAATTGATGATCAGGCGACAGATGACTACGCTGCCAACAAATACATCACAACGTTCATTCCTTGAAGTTGGTCCCAATGGTCCTCGTCGAATTGAGTAACTCTTACCATCATCCTATAAATCTGTTGTGACGATCGCTTTGGGTTTATCCCTGGGGGGCTGTCTTGTTGTGGGGTCACATTCAAACCCCAAATGTTTCATCGGATGGGAGTTTGGGATGGCATATAGATAAAGTGCCCATCTGCTCTTGCGATAAAAAATTTAAAGCATTGTGGTTTCTTCTGTATCTTCATGTTGGTCGCGCAAGGGATAAACTTCGCTATGAAACGAAGTATGTTACTTTGAATTTAAAAGCAATAAAATGCTTAGAAAGGTTGTTTTATTTTATTTTCTCTCTCTCTAGCTTTTCTTTTTTAAACGTCAATATGTCCATGCTATTAATAACTGCTTAAGAAACGAAATATCTTTCTCCTTTTGCGTTTTATAGTACTAAAAAATAAGTATATCAACAAGTTTCAGTTTGAGATACACTTAGCATAGTCAAATCAAATATAGCGCAAAATTATTTACATTTTTATGCAAACTACTATAGTTTAGGTACTGCCCTTTATATGAAATTTCAATTTTTTTATTAAAAATATTTTTGTTGCCATTTTAATGTACTAATAATTCGTGAAGCTTGCTGTGAAAATTCAGACCGAAACATTTATCTGAACATTAAAATGATCTTCAAACTGATTATTTGACTTTATTTTTCTTTTCCTTTTTTTTTTTTTGGTGTACTCAACTCCAGATTTTTCTTACAAATCGATTTTTTTCTTTTCTTTCACATCTTAAGAACTTTTAGTTTTTCCTTAAAGAAAAATATCTATGATGGAATTAGAGACAAAAGAATTAATTTTAACAAATTATTTGTACGCGCATTGCACCCTGAGGCTACTTAATACGATTATAAATCTAATTTTTTCAATGTGTCATCACACCGGCATTATTTTAAGCTTTTAAACGCAATCGTAAATCTCTTCATTTAGTATCTTCTATTTGCTACTTTTTTTGCTTACAAGATGTCGTTAATACTTTTTAAAAGAAGCCAGCAAGCTTCTTTGATACGCGTATTGCTCCAAGCGAAAAGAGCAATCCTTTTACTGCACACTCAGCTCACTTTGCCTGAAGCAGACTCTTCTGCTGTGGCATGAAGTACCGAAAAAAGGATTCTTACTCTGAGTATAACATGGGGGCTAATCCTTTTGTCTTTTAATGATTGGGAGGCGATGTTAACCAATGATCCACAGGCTTTTATTCTTGCCTTAACGGTTCTTTGTTTTAAGATGAAAAGAGCAGAAAGAGACGTACTTCACGGTTGCTATGGTTACGCAGAATGACATTTTTGAAGACCAAGATGATCATTTATGTTTTTTTTCCCTTCACATTTTCTCGTATTTATGGCTCGATGAAAATGTGCTGTAAATAACAGTTAAAAGTAGTAAAATGGAAATGGCTCTCGTTTATTTGAGAATGGCTGCTCTTTGGAAGTTTAATTTGACAGATTAGCTATCGGGGGTTTTGTGTGATAAATATTTGAGTGTTTAAACGAGATGTTTAGGGTTCCAGAATGTGTTTACGTAAAGGCTCTGCGGATTTATAAGAGATTTTTTGCAAGCTTACATGGTTTACAAACTAAAATTCAATGACGAAGATACGTCTGTAAGCTAAGCTAATGGCGTGTCTTATTTGGGGAAATAAATGAGGTTTTATTTCTCTTATGACGCTAAAGATTTGAATTGAAAAATATTTAGGATATCCTTTTAATTCTTAAATCTCTTAAATATGTTCTAAAGCCTCATGAAGCTGGTAATTTCAATGCTTTGAGCTGTGGTGACGTATAGTAATCCTTTTGAAATGATTACCTGTGTTAAACATCAGTTTCCTTAAGTGAACAAAATTCGATGAAACGAAATCTTCCACTTAGATTCAGTAGAGAAATCCGGGCCAGTTGTTACAAAATTTTATAATTTTTCTAGCAATAGCTATTGTGGGTATTTTTATAAAATGTACTTCAAAGTATACTAAGACTATCGTATATATTTGCAATTCGTATTAAAAAAAAATCTTAACGTTGACTCCATTTAGGTGGAAAATGCATACATTCAAGTAGCTTATAACAACTTATCCCACAATAGGGTATGTCGTTTTACTAACCAGGGTAAATTGTTACATTAATTATTTAACCTAATAATAATTACTCTCTACAATGATGATCTTTACATGTGTGTTGTGTACTTGTTATTTTGTAGTTTCATAGACAGTCAATCTATTGGTTTCCATTTTTCCTTTGGGGAGGGGAGAGGATTATTTTTTTCTTTTAGTGAGTAATAATTTTCTGTTAAATGAGTGCTGCTCTGCCACTTCCAATTTCAACGATTTTTTTTTTTTTTTTTTTTGCTGATGAATCTGTTAAAATATCATTCCCATAGGTTTCCGATTACGGATCAGCTTCCTTTTTTCAAGTGTGAGAAATGTCTTTATTTCCTCAAACTTTTACACTGTAACATCTGCTTTAGTTACTTGCAATAGTTACAATTTGCGCCACAGCTTCATTTTATATTTCACTTTTTAGATAAACTGAGATGAAAATGTAAAGTTCTGTACGAATGCCTCACACCTAAGCAAATAGTAAATACAATGTGGGAAGTGTAAATGCGTGAATCAAAATTTAATTATAAATTATAAAACCGTTAATACGTACCGTAAAATGGGGTGAATCGGTACACTTGTTTGCTTGTAAAAAAAGCAGTTAAGATTTTTTTGGAATTTGTTTTTTTTTTTTTTTTTTTTTGGTTAAAAAGTTCGGTCTTGCTTTACTTTTGATATTCCAAGCAAAGACAAAACATTTTGAACAGTTATTATTTATATATATAGGAATTTAGGGGGTGTTTCGAATCCCCCCGCTGGTAGGGGTCAATCGGAACACATGTTATTATTTTTTTTTTCAATTTAACCTGTAATAGGTCTCACAAACATGAGCAATATTGATGGGGAAGCATAAGAACAGATAGTTACTGTCAAATAAAAGTTTAATTTTGGTACGAGTAAATGTTTATAATTGTCAAAATTCAAAATAATTTCGAATTTGAAGAAAAATTAAAAGTATTTTTGAAAAATGCTTTTGAATTGAAGTACAAAGATTTAACATGAATGGACGTCACTCATTTCGTCCACAAATATGTATTTGACCTTAAAACTAGCACTTGTGGCTTGGTTTAAGTTTTTTCATAACATCTTCTGGGATGAACTCTGCCCTTTCTTTAGTTTCTTAAAATCTCTGGGTTTCGGGGATTGTCCTGTAAGATTTTCCCACTTATTCATTACTGTTTGTGTACTTGACTTTAGCTATATAAAGTCTATATGACTTTCCTTCACGTATTTTAAGTAAAAAAAAGTCTCCTGGCGAAAAACTGTTTTTAAGCCTGCAACTTTTTGTCATTCAAAGATCTAGTTGCTCACGAGAAGGGATAAACAGTAATGAATACTTGTCCTTGTCTTGATTGGAAGAATTAGGGTGTAGAACCTTGATTTTTCAAACAGTTTCCTTTAAATAAGTTTGAATTGGAACAACAGAACAATGTGTTCCTATTCACCCCGCAAATCCTTATCCTATGTCATTATGAAGAATTTTCAATTTTTATGCCACAATTAAAATATGTTGTCTCTTCTCATGTGGTACTATGTTGCTCAGATATATGCATAATTAAAAAATACTATTCTGGGATTTGAAATATAAAGGGGTCTATACTTACATACAAAGTTTTGCAGACCTTGAAAACTTGACGTTTTTTAGCGTTCCGTTTGCAGCCTTGCCCAGAAGCCAATATTGTTGACAGAATGACAAATACAATTTTTTTCCTACTTCTTATAATATGAAATTTTTAGCAAAAAATGTAACTGCCAAAAATACCCGACGGTATATTTATGAAGAATTTTTTTTGTGTGATCAGGAAGTTTTGTTCCGAATCACCCCGCTGTTCCTATGCACCCCATTTTAACTTTAGTTCGTTCTTTTTTTTTTAGGCAGCATTAGACAATCGTTAGCTTTTCCGACGTACGAGAGCGCATATAGTTCATAAAAATGACTTGCGATTAACTGTAACTTCCGTAAGCTAGACAAGATTATCTTGGTGTTCGAAGCACTTGAAAAAACAAATCTTAAAGCTCTGTTTAAAATCAAGTCATAAATGTAGAAATAATTAAATTTCAAAAGTAGGCTATACGTTTGAGTTGCTTTCATAGAAAAAAATTGGTATATTATTTTTACCGAAAGATTTTTAGAACATTGGTAGGAAAAAAAAGGAATTTTTCCTACGATTTAGTTAAAATATTCAAGTAAATGTACGTGTGTGTATATGTTTTATTTTAAAAACGCCCCATTTATTCTCAAACGTTAGCTGTTCTAGTGTTACAGCAGCTATTGTTTCCCTAAATAGACATTTCATAATTCAGAATAATATGTTTTTGCTGGTTGAGATTTTAGATCTTGATCATAACAAAAAATCATTGATATTTTATCCTGTACCATCATATTTAATACGGGAGTAATAAATTACTTGTCCGATTTTTTTCCCTCGTTGCACAAAGTAAACTGAATATTCAAATTACCGAGGGAATGAGTTTTTTCAATGATATTTTAAGCCGCAACTTTTTTTCACAGTAAATACTCCAGCTCTGTTCTCTAATGACAACGCAATAGAAATAAAAGAAAAGAAGTAAAAGATGAGAAATACTTTATACCTGTGGGAAATTAGAAAACACACACAAAGAAATAGTTCCGATGATTGCTCGTCCCTATCCCCAAAGCAAAGGGCTTTTTATAATGATAAAAATAATGCTGCAGTCCTTGAGAGTGAACATTTTTTCTTATCTTAAATGAAAGCAATTGAGATATAGCCGAAGAAATGTAATTTCGACCGATTTGTCATGCCCAGGAACAAATGAGTGATACCGAACAGAGTTTCTTGGCATAATCTCATCACTCAGCAAGAAGAATGTCAGATTCATCACCGCACATTGGTATACATCTCCAGAGCGAAAGCTGAGTTAGAGCTAAGGGAAAAAAATATATTATCGATTCGGAGGATTCTTCAAATAAACAATAGTCCACGTTTCTTCCAGGAGAAGGCAATAATAGCTTCTTTTTGTGATTGCTTGTTGCTTCACTTGTAGTAAAAGCTTAAAGTGGTCATAGATTGAAATTGCATTTATTGCAAACAACTTCCCTTGTAGTAAAGACTTAAAATGGTCGTGGATTAAAGTTGCAGTGTTTTAAACAATTACTTGAAAATATTGAAGCTAAAATTATTTTATTAATAATTAGCACCAAGCATCTTTACTGGTGGGTGCAGTAAAAAATCGTCGTCTCTCTTTTTATTGACCTCCGTTTAAAACCTGCACTAAACAGTTCTCTATTGGTCTTAAAATCCAAACATTTGCTGTAAACTTTTGCAATTAAAGCAGTGTTTCAAGATCTTACGTTACATAATATTTTTTTTTACTATTATGCATTGCAACTCAACCAACCGACAGCTTAAAGCTGGCACCTTATCTTGACATTTTCAGTGTAGGGCTCGCCGTTTGCAGGATCTTCAACAAATTTTGAATTAGCCCATATCCTGAGCTTTAGTATGAAAGTAAAAAAAAAAAAAAAAAGCTCTTGAACGTTTGATGTAGTTATTGAATCCTGTTTTTAATTTTTATAACTAAAATGCGTCCAACAGAAGTTAGAAATTCTTTGTAACAGCCGAAATGGTTTTCCTCAAAGAGTGTTCCTTTCTCTTTTTTTTTTGAGGGGGGAGGAGGTTCTAAGTTACGTGCATCCGTATGAGTCTTCATGGCATGTCAAGGATGCCATCACCCAAGAAACGACCCTCTTTTCTCACGTAATTATGACACTGCCTTTGTGCACTTTCAAATTTGTAAAGAAACTCGTCTTGAAAGCAAAAATAGTAAACACAAGCATTCGACAGATGTGAGTGAACAAAAGAGCAGAACTATTTCTTAGTGATGAAAAGATGCATGTGAAGAAAAGGTTTGTTCGTTCTAAATACTTGGGTGATTTTTTGAGCAAAATGCATGTGAAGAAATTAAAATCTATTTAAGAGATTTTACATTATTTTTTATTTTAGGAATTTCCGTGACAAGCCATCATTTGAGTTCTTTCTTTAATTACTTAACACTAACTTCAGAATCAAAATTAGTGAATAAATATATTTATCCCTTCCATTGCGTCTCGGAAATGAAACACTGTTTTTCTGGTCAATAGTAATTGGGGTATACATTATACTTCATGTTTTTCGTATTATATATAAGGTGGTTCATTACATTAAATATTTAAAGGATTAAAGGCTGAGACAAATCTTTGTCTTGCTTTTACTGTATTAATTTTAACTACATGTCGGTGTTCCTTTATCATTCCTGAATGATCCTGAGTTTCTTATTACAAATCCGTATCAGCATGGGCTACGTTCTATCTGAAATGATACTCGAAACTACTTGCGAAAGCTGTAGCTATTTTCCCCTAACCAATTTTAGACACATGACAAAAGTTGACATTTATGTTCGAGATTCAAATCATGTATTAAAATATTCAATTAAGCCATCGATAGCCTAATTATTGCAGCAACTATCTACTGAAGAAAAACTAGTTTGATTTAGAATGCTTTTCAATTAATATAATACCAGCTGTGATATTTTAAAATTCTTATATAAAAAAATTCAAATGTTTCATAACACTTCGAGTTCTTTGCGTAGTAATTATTTTTCATCTTTTTTTCAACAGTTTGCTTTTCCGCGGGCATTTTAGTTCACTATTTTCGTTTTCAGATTATTAAGCTTTCTTTTACTTATATTTATATTTGCATTTAATTATATTTTTGCTTTCACCTATTTAAAATAAAGTAACTTTGTTCTTCACTTCAGGCTAAATGTAAACAAATTCGTTATTATTTTTCATTCGTATTTTACCCAGCAGGCAGATGCAAGTGAAATTTGATAAATAAAAATAGCTTTTCCTGTAGGGTCGATTATTTAGAGAACTAAGTTTTTTTCTTCACATAATAATGTGTTTTTCTTAAATTAAAGTAACTTCTTTTAAAATGATGAGGCAAAGCTGTTGGGTGCTCTTACGATTTTCTAAATACTCTTCAATTAGCTGCTGCTTTTTTTATTAAACTCTTGACTTAAGTTCAAAGTTACTTAGATGGGGATCGTTTAATGTAGTTTTGAAACCTTGCTATGTTTTAGGCATTTTGAGTTGTTGTAGACTATTGTCATTTCGTTTGATGCTTAAACATAATCACATTACTATTTTTACCAACATATTTGCATATTTTGTTGTTTATTGCATCAATATAGGACGTGCTATACTTGAGATGACAAGTATATTAGAGTGACAGAAGTTTTTGTTCTCAGACAAAGTGGGAAAAAAATTGATCAAAAAAGACCGGACGCTGGTTTATCATTACATTTAATGCAAGTCTTTGAAAAAGTAAAACACAAGGCTTAAAATTATGAAAACAAACAAATCATATTACAACTTAACTAAAATTGCATACCAGTCAGCTTTAAGAAGGCAACTACTATTATTCAATTATTCAACAAACAAAATAAAACCTTAACAGAGCAAAACATCGTTCAAATGTGAAACTAAAATTTTAGCAGGAATAAAAGTAGTTAGGTGAGTTAAAAATGAATACACCGCCATATAAACTAAACTATTTTTCTCCCTTTTATTTAGAAGACTGCATTAATGGCAAAAGTAAAATCTACAGCTCAATTTGGTTTTTTAAAAAATACTATTACTTTCGACGGTAACTTTTAGAGTATAGCAGTAGAGGGCAGAACCAGATTTAAGAGTTGAGTTATCTCCACGATCTTTAAAGAGCGTGGACATGTATATTTTCTTATATAATATATTATTAGCGTCCGATGCCATATATCTTATATAACATTTTTTTCGATATTATATAGTAAAACAAGACATGTACCGTCGTAAACCGTTGAAATGGAACGCATTTTAAAGAGACGTTCAAGAAGTACGGGTCGTAGTTCAAATCAAAAGTTCTAGTGCGAAATGGAAAATAAGACGTAACTCGTACTCATAAATTAAAATTTGTTGATGGAAGCCTTCATAGTCTTTTAAAGAAATCTAAGACTCTCAAGTTGGCATTTAATCTGATTTTTTTTTCTCAAAAATTAACTATTTTAAATTCGAAAAATAAATTGTGTAAGACATTTTAAATAGTGAGTAAATTTTTCACGCACACCATATCAATATGCGGAGACTAAGAAATGACTATATCATTTACTCAATTTGCCTTAAATCGAGTAGATTCGTCTACTCAGGCTTGGGTCCCCAAGTGGTTTAAATAACACCATCAAATATTGCACAGCATTTTTAAATTCTGTGCAATAGCAGTTAGTTTAAATATCAGACTGTAGTGATTAAGCTCAGTTTTGGTGAGTTTTATTTACCTTAGCAGCGGTAGCTAACAATGGTAGAAAAAGCTTAAAAGCTTTAAATTGATTAGTGTCGATGAGCGATGCTCTCTACTTCTGTCTTATAATGCATCAACAAAAATCATTCTGAAGAAAAAATGTAAAAAAAAAAGTGTGAAAACTTAATGCAACAGTAATGGACAGTTTTTGATCTCTGAAGTGTTCTATTCCCTTAAAGTGGATGTATCCCGTTAAAAAAAAAAAAAAAAAAAAAAAAAAAAAAAAAAAAAAAAATATTAACGCATTATCAAACTACTTAATTATCAAAGCACTTTCATTAAACTTGAAACTATTACAATTCAAGCAAAAATTTTGAAATGTTTTTCCCTGTAGGGAATATTATAAAAATAACAATCTAGGTTTTTAAGTTTCGAATATATTGTTTACATACTGTATAAAAACATCGACAAAAAGAGACAATCCATCGCTAAATGACATGACTAAACTGACTAATTATCTTACCACGCAGTAGAATTACCTTTATTGTCAATCAAGAAACGTAAGATAATAGTGAATAAAACTTCGAAAAAGTCATTTACTAAGAAATAATGTGAGTTGCTCCAATTTTGTAAAATTGCGAAGCTATTAAGACTGGAAAATTTGGCAATTTCGTACAAATCCTGATTACCCTTATAATTGCTCAAGTTTTCTCTAAAGTTGTTTAAAAGCCTGGCGCCGCGAACTCTTTCGGACTAAAAATCCAATATAGATTGAGAAAGATTATTTCTGAAACACAGACTGGAAGGAAATTCTCTGGGAACTACAAAAATCTTAGCAGGAAATACGTTCTAAAAATAGCTACATGAAACGTTACAGACAAATTTTGAGCTGTATGTCAAATGTCTACAGCCATCCCGTCTTCGAACAAAGAAAGGTAGTCAAATGTTATTTCTGATACTTGACATTGATATACAGAGAGCAAAGAAAGAAATATGACAATAGTAAGTGTGCGAAATAGTGTCACTTAGTGACAATCTGGTAGAATCTAGAAGGTTTTGAGAGTTACATTTTAAGAGTTAGGAGAATCGGAGAGCATTTTCCTCCGATTATGCTGCTGTGCTTAATAATGCATTATGGACAAATGCAAATTTTGATATATTAACAATTTTAGATCAATTTACCGATGCGTTTTAAATGTTAAATGATTTACGTGAATTATTGAAGATATATTTACTAGAATTATTAATAAAATATAAAAAATATGGTTTAGTAAAATCCGTGGAGTTTTACAGAGTTATAAAAATACATTTGGTGTCTATATTTATATTTGACAAAAAACATTAAGGTAAGAATTTACTCATCCAAACTGAAATATTTACAATTATATGAGTCCGCTCCAACATCCACCTCTGACCATAGTCAGAGTTTTTTGATTTATTTGCGTAAATTGCGCAACTTCACGCTCCGCCGCTACTTGAAGCAGCTACTTTTGTTTTTTTGATGTCAATTAGTGGATCGTGAAGTGTATGATTACGTCTTTCTCTACATTTTATTGTTTGAAACTCCACTGAGGATTTATCGATTTAATTTTCTGGCACTCAAAGCGAATGTGACTCTACGTTCCATGGTTAATATGTAGTTCGTATTATAGGGTAAGATCAAAATCACTCCTTTTGTATTGTCAAACACCTTTGGAATCCCTTCTGAATACCGTATTTTTCGGCATTTAAGACTCACCGTCTTGTACGGCATAAATTTAAGATTAATTAAAATTGGGGGGATTTAACTTAAAATTGGGTGCGTCTTATACAGCGAAAAATACGGTATTTACAGGAGCACGCATTGACGTTGATATCGTAAATTAGTGCGCTAAAGGGGGAAAAAGTTTTTTGCTTGTTATTTTATGGGCACGTGAACATGACAATGATTTTTTTTTTCCTTTTTCTAAGTTATAGTAAATTTTAATGACTAAGTCTCAGAAACATTTTCCTCATTCCAAAATCCAGAAAGAACTCATACATCTTTAGAATAATCACAACCTTTGAAGTCATTTGAAAAGCCGTCTGAACTTCCACATTTGCTCGGAAGGTAAATATAAATGCGCATGTTTTGCATTATAAAGAATATTGAAATTTTTGAAGTACAAAAGAGTCTGACGGGAAATCTTTTCCCGGTATGGGAGCTTAGATTCTCCCGAGTTCATCTTCGAAGTATGAACTTGCGATATTCCTTTGACATTGCGCTGGCTCGAACCTTCCGTGGGTGAAGAAATAAAAAAAAGTACCCCCAAGTGTTTGCACCATTTAGCCCCCATGTTTGGACAAGGCTACTTGAACATCAGCGCCGCCCTCTTGAAGTGTTTAGAAGTGGGAAGAACCTCGGGGAACTTCTTACTTGAAGGCATGCGCAGAAGCTTAACGTTTGATCTTGATGGCGGGAATGAAAACACTTCAGAGAAGGGATTTCAGAATGCGCTTGTCAACAGCGCGCCCCAAACTTGGCTTCTGAAACGACCCGCCGGCAAAAGCGGGTGCTCCAGAGTTTCGGAATTAAAACCAGATACATTAGTAGAGGGCGCCGCACGAGGTTTCAATGCATGTTTAGTGCAATAGACTTAGCTCATTCGTTCTGAAATTGCATCATTGTAAGGACTGATAAGTGCTTAAGAATGCTTGAAAATTCTTAACACACAAATTAAACTTAAATATCCTTAACTTTTTATTTAATTTATTTGAACTTTTTAAAATTACCACATTCTCAATAGATGTTACTTATTGATAAACTGCCGCCATAAATTAAAACGCCCTAAATCCAAATTTGGATGCAATTCATGTTTACAGATTCTTTGTTGTTAGTTCAAAGATATAGTTATCAAAGAAATTTAAAATTGTGTTCTTCTAGGGTTCTACTTATACGCTAAAACATTTTTAAAGAATGTAACAGCATTTATGAAGGTTAAAAATTTATGCCTTCTAGTTTTTTCCATTTTTTTCCCTCTTGGAGATAGAGCTTTCTTTCTTACGACGGCAGTACAGTTTTTGCTCTTTGAAAGATTCTAAATACATTTTAACTTATATGGTGATTTTTAAATCCATTTATTTCATGCAAAAATTGTAATGTTAGGTGTGGTCGGAATCTTAAAATGGTTAATCGAATTTTAAATGTTTAAAATTTATTACATTTAGCGGGATATTCTTTTACTTCATATTCCAATAATCGGGATGGACTGTACTGCGGTTTCAGAGAATGGGAGATAAGAATGGATATCATAATGAGCAAGTTTTGTTTTAACGTTGCCATCTAAAACTTTTGTTGTACTTTTTTCTGATTATATTGCTTTTTATTTTTATACTTGATATGTGTACGAAAATCGTTTGGCTTTTTTCTGTTCATCGGGAATTAATTTAAAGTTATATTCTATTACTTTTAGACACTGAATGCTTCTATTAAATTAACTATAATATACTCTAAAGCTGTGTCATCCAATGTTCTCTCAGAAAAACTACTTTGCACACATATTAGCATTAATATAAGGCAACCAGTCTGCGAATTTTGTGTAATGAACTGCTCCAAGTGTAACTGATGGCAATAACGTACTTTAAGAAAAATTTGCACGCGCTCCAAGGATACAACTTTTTGGCACTATTGGAACTGATTCCTAATTGTGTGTGGTGGTGTGTGTGTGTGTGTGTGTGTGTGTGGAAAAAAAAAGATAAACTTAAAGAACCTGAAATAAATGTCCGCAGAGGCAACTGAAGATACTAACTTTAGATCAACAAAATGTTGCGCACATATTAAAGATAACATAAAGCAACTTTTCTCATTTTGAAACAAAGTAATTCCCCCCCCCCTTTTTTTTTGGAAATGTGATAAACAAATTTTGCATAATGACCGGCCCCAGAGGCAACTGATAATATCAACTCAAATGAACCAAATTTTTGCACACACTAACAGTGACAAATGGCAAACTTTTCTGCAATATTCAAAATTAGATATTTAAAAAAAAAACGTTTTTCAATGCACCCTAATGTACACTATGACAAGTTTCCGATTAATTTCGAAGAAACTCACTAAACTAATATACTTCTGTTTAATATTTTGTTAAGGTACAAAAATTTGGAAAAGGTATCGAATAACTTCAACGGATCAAATAACTATTAAATCGATCTCGATGCAGTATTGTCAAAAGGCTATAACTCGTGACGTATGGCCCTCTCTTTTCCTGTAAGGCGTAGAAAAAACTGTGTTTAGCCTCTTCTTTGGCCAGCAACCTTCTCCACAAACCCTCCTCCAATTCAAGTGTTTTCAAACCGACAGATGCAGTAGTGGTGAAGGATAGCTCGAGGAAATACAAAAGCTAGTTTCTTTTCGAAGACTTTGTAGAAGTTTGAACTGGGAAAATGTTGTTGCTATCTTGGACACTCGAGAGAGTTTTTCACTCAGATACTCCATCTTACTGAGAATTCAGGAAGGAATAGCAGGTGGTTCGTATATAAGACTGGAAAAATAAACTGTTTAGAAGGGTTTATTTGTCAACAGGATGAGAGGTTCTTTCCTGTAAAGGAACTCTTCTTCAAAAGATGATTGTCATGTGCCCCTGCATTGTGTGCGTTGAACATTCATTTTTACCTAAATTTAGTACATTCTTTCAGATATGTAGAGTATTCCATTCTACCAGAGACTAGCTATTGCATTTAATATAGTATGTATCCAATTTTTGTGCGCAGAATTTGCAGCACCTTCTAACGTCGATTTTTCTAGATGAGTTATGTGTTTGGAATTGCAAGACACACACAGTGCATTTAAACAAGGGCTGTTTAAATTCACATGTTTATTAATCCGTAAAAAAACAGTTTAAATAATTCCACATTTTTTTCCTTTCACTATCTTAATATCTTTACTATCTCCAGAAGAGTTTTGATTTTTAATGTTGATTTTTTTTTTAGGTTTGAGAAATCGTAAAAGTCAAAACAATTTCCTTTTCGCATTAGTAATTGGCATTAAAACTGCTTGATGTTCAGCACTTTTTTCATAGTTAGAAAAGAACTTCAAAATGAATTTCTCTGCGTATTACAATGAACGACGTTAACCCTCGTGGGTTCCTTGGGGTCATATGTGACCTCAATGCAATTTCTGTTTAATATATCTTGTTAATCAACCATTTGTTTTTAATGGCATTTTGTGGCTTTTATTCTTCTAGTTTTCTATTCAAAATAATGCTATTATTGTGTTTTATTTTCCCCAAATTGCATTTTTTGCACATAAGACCCTTGGAGTCACTTCTCCAGAATGCCAAAAAAAGAGGACGTTGCAACTTTTGTCCAGGAGAACTGGACAGAAAATGCATCGAAAAATGTCATAAGTGTTTGAAAGTCACTAGAAAAAATCATGTTTTTTAGGTCTGTAACAGTTGTAAGTAAATATACAGTTATTGTAAGTTTTGCTCTAAAATTTTAATTTTTAATGCATAAACTAAATTTTACTTTGATTGTGTCTCTTTATTTTTATTTTTTTAGCATTAAAAAGTGTGTGAACTTAAATAAAGTATGTAACATTCAATTTTCATAATAAATTAATTAAAGGAAGCATTGGGGTCGTTTATGGCTCCAAGGGTCTTGAGTGTAACTGAAATGGGAGGGACCCACGAGGGTTAATGAACCCTGTCCTAATTTACCATTGGCAGTTTTTGCATTTTTGTGGGTTTTACTTAAGATTTGTCATAATACAACCAAGTAGTTATAAATGAAATTTGAAAATATAAACTTTGTGTTAAAAAAATGTGTATCATACCGTGTGTAGTTTTCTAATTTAAATAAATCAAAGTAGTAACTGCTATAGGGTAAAAATATATACTTGTTTCAAATGTGTTCCAATTGCGTCATATCTAAGAATTTCCGGAAAATAATTACATTCATTTAGTAAGAGAGTGATTCTTTTTCTCATGCTGAAGTGCTGGATTGAAATCTGAAGATCAAAGCTGTTCTTTGCATCACTTTTATTTTTTAATTAAAATAAGTAAGAGTCAATGTGCTCTCTAAAATGTGCGTATGGAAACGTAATAAATCCTCATTTTAAAACATTCCTAAATGATAAAGCATCATCTGCATAGCAGTATAACAAATACTTATGTTTATAATGGCATTATTTTAACGCGTACAACTAAATTTAAATTATCTTGGAAGTTTTATCTTTGTGTTAAAAAAACCAGCATTGATGTTCTCACCCAAGTGTATCTGGAGCTGCGTTTGTTGCAATAGAAAGTATCCAACATTTTATATTTATTACAAACATCTATGCACAAAACCACATAAAATCATCCACATTAGATTTCGCCGAATCTGGGATTATAATTCACATTAGGTATGCAGCTTTACTTGAGCTTATGATCTGCTTTAAGACGGATTAACTGCATCCTTCCTAATGGAAACTTTAATGTATCCTGAAAGATGAAATAATTGATTGCAAAAATACCTGATTTGCAATATGAGTGAACTGCGATTTCAGTGGATCAAATTGAAAAAAAAAAAAGTTATTATTCTTTGCATAAAACAATTAATTTTAATACTTACAAAAGAAGGCCTTTTATTTTTATTATTATAATTTTCATTATACCAAAAATGACTCCTTTTATTTCTTTTGTTACTGATAGATAACGGTTCATAACGCCATTTCATGCAAAAATATTCTCAGAAGGCTTTAATGAAACTTCTGCGAACCATTTTTACCACGCGAGATGAATGAAGTTAGGGAAAGATAAATAATTGAGAAGAAATCCCGTATCTGGTGATATATAATTATGGCTTACTTTTCTCGCATGTAAAAACATCGTTTTTATTTTTAATTCATTCCCTCTTTTTCCCCTCTCAATTTCTTTGGGATTGAATAGTTTTTGTAGTTGTTGATATTTCCGTATGTTTTGGAGCATAACTAAACTTCAAGGTGCTTAGCTACTGATTATGAGAGATTATTTTTTAAATTAAATTTAACGTAAGAGCTTCTTTTACCAAAAATATTTTAATAAATTCATTCAATTTACACACAGAGTATTCGAGTATAGAGCAGGAAAACACGAAAAGAAAAAAAATAAAATAACTCAAATAAAAAGCAACATTTCAAACCTTTTTATACTTGATTGGAAAACCAGGGCCATTATTTGAAGTTTTTCCGGGAGGGGGGGGGAGGGTCCAAACACAATGCAATTTCATCGGAAAACATACAAAACCACGCCCACTTATATGTAAATACATTGATTTCTCAAAGCCGGGGGGGATTGACCCCCCATGACCCCCTAAATGACGGGCCTGGCGATAGCTTAAATTTTCTCGAAACAAATTATATTTGTTGTATTTCATTTTCAGAAATAATCAACCTGCCACGCATTTCTAGTTTAAAAACATTTTATTTTGCTTTCTACTTTGTACCTAATCCATGCATAAGACAACAGAAATGTCTCTGTAATTTAAACAAACATCAATTTACCCGATATGTAAGATTTGCATCACTTCCCGTCTTATCTAAAAAGCTTCTCTAATATTCAGTACTACAGAAGAAATCTTTTAAAGACTTAAATTTTTCTGACATTTTAATGAAAAAATATTGGTATAAATCTCCCTCAGAAGAAGCTTTGGGAAAGAAATTATATATTGAAACCGAGTTTAGCGAAAAACCAAATTCAATTAAAATAAGGAGACAAAATATGAGTAAGTATATGACATTTTTCGCATTGATCCAGTTTTTAATCTGATCCCACGGAATAACTCTTCACATTTTCACGTCTTTCGTAATATCAGACTGTCAATATTTAAATAAAGAAAGCAAGCGAAGGAACTAAAGTAATCGATTTTCATGTTAACAAAACAAATATTCCTTTGGATTTTCGACACTGACTTTAAATGGGTTGAAAACAGTATCGAGAGGGGAAGGTTTTATTAAGGCCGCGATTATTATTTTTGAATTTCTTACTTTAAAACAACTGAATTCATTTCCTCCGATATTATTTCTAACAAAACAGAAACAGAGGCTGTCTTTTCCACCTGAGGTATATTTTATATTCATTAATTA
Source organism: Uloborus plumipes (assembly GCA_038373865.1). NCBI lineage: Eukaryota > Metazoa > Arthropoda > Arachnida > Araneae > Uloboridae > Uloborus > Uloborus plumipes. The sequence continues at coordinate 184,814 of JAXGGA010000620.1, forward strand.
CTTTCTTGTTGGATTACCTCTCGTGAGTATCTGTTGTGGGGAGTTAAAGGAAATTACACTGAAACAAAATGTGAAGAAAAAGTTTTTATTTCTGTTTTGTCTTTCTTTCGGATGTGGTATTGAGTACTTATGCAACAAAGCACTAGTGTCTTTGAAAGGGGGGAATGACTTAGTCATTAACGATTTACTGGAACATTAAACCAACAGTTTTAATGTTTTCGAAGTAAAATGGGTGTTCTAATGAGACTACGTCCAAACAAGATTTTTTTTCTCTCTTTTTTTATTTAGCATAAAAGTTAAAAACGAATTAATGACAAAAAATGATATTTTTTCTTTAACAATCTTTTTCTTTTGTTTCTCTTGAATGGACAAGAAATAAAGTATGTAGGATAACTTTGTTTTACCGATTAGTATTCTTTGCTTTAACTAGCTTTTTATTAATGTAATATTATACCTGTATTGAAGGTGATACTAGTATGTGTAATATGCTTTTATGCTATATTTTATTTCTAAAAAATTTTTTGAAAAGATTCTAGAAGGGAAAATCTACAGACAAACCTAACATACATTTCATCAAATTGTATAATTACAAAATATAAAGAGCAACACTAATAAAGCACGAAAAATAGTCTAACTCTGTTCAGTGCATTGTTTCTTATCCGTTTTGTTGCCCAAACAGGTTTTTATGCATACAATTATTTCTTAATTTTTTGAGTCGTAAATGTTTAAGTTTTTATTGCAATGAGTACACGTAATTGCTTAGAACATTTGTGCATTTTACAATTTTGTTTATGTAATTATTTATTTTTCCGAACATTTTACGAGTCGCGTTTTTAATTTTGTATCGTTTTGAGATATGTACGCCACAGAAGTGTGACCTTCTCTGTTCATGAGCATTAAGAACTTTTGTATTTTATCCAGCCAAACACATAATTATGATGATCTTTTCTCGCTTATAAGTCTAACAATGCATTTCATTTCCTAAGTCTTGGAAGTTTAAAAAAATAAATAAACTCACTATATTATTCACAGCAGATTTATATTTCAGCAAATTGATGTATTTTGATCAGACTCAGAGAAATTTGGAGGATTGATCATTTTGCTTCACAGTAGCATTTCTCACAAGTGTCTAAGCAAACGCATATTATCAAATGGCTTGAAGTAGTTCGTTTAGTGGCTGCAAGTAGTCCCTGACATAGTTTATTACTTTTTTATTTGTATTTGCACCTTAAAAAGCACCTTGCCAGTTAGCTCTAAAACGAAGAAAACAACCTTAAAAAGACTCTACCGGAGTTGGAAAATTAGGGGTCAGAACTCTTTAATAGATAAAATTAAGAAGCTGGTTGGACAGAACAATAATTGATACAGTATAGGTGTAAAGTATGTGGAAAATACATTTAGAATTCAAGGCGTTTTGTTAAAACTTGCTTGAAATTGTCTTTCACATGTCTATTAGTAAACAAACCTGTTGCTTTTAACTGTATAAGATTTGAAGAGAAGATGAATAAGATAAGAAGAGCTATATATTGGCCATCAGTACTTAAGAGTTTTATTTAGGAAATTGTAATGACTTAAGGCAAAATATTTTACGTCCTGAAGCTACGTCTAATGAAATATGATTCAAATATTCAAGGATCAACTCTAATTAAGTACAACAGTAACCAACTATAATTAAATACCATTCCTAAAATACGGAATTTTGCCTCATTAATTAATACCAGTATTTTTATGGCTCTTTGACCTCTTTTGTTCAGGGATCTTTGACAAGCTCCTGGAAGAGTTCAGATTTCGTCACGTGTATATAAATTCCTCCAATTCACTGGATCATCCATTAAAATGTTAATGCCTCAGTGACATTTTCTTAACTTCCTCACTAAACTCTTAAACAAAAGGTATCCAAAATAAATGACTCGAACGCTTTGTGCATCGATGAAAGCCATATATTTCAGCCTGTTGAAGGTGCAATTCAACCAATCATTAATTACACTAGTAGAAGCAACAGTACTCAAGAGATACGCACCTGAAAGCTGGTTTTTGAGCACACTCATCTTAAACTCACTGCTTGGATTAAATAATGTGTATTTTATCGAATATTAAACTCTTCAGAGGAAAAAATCAGTCTTCACGGTAAAAATATGGTATGGTACAGTATATTTACGGTTAAATTTCATAAAATTTTGTATCGAAAAATTAAATCACAAGACGTTGCTGTTTGATTTAACCCTACACTGCATGATTTTTTATTTTTCGTAGAAAAAAATATATCGCTGCTTGAAATGAACAGTGGCATATCTGCAAAAATCGATTTTTTTTTATTACATCAAAAAATTCATTTTTTTAAACTCTTTCTTGTGGTAATATCGGCATATCTCTAGTTTCAAAAATCACGCAGCAATCGTTAGTGTCGTTGTGCATAGTTATTATTTTGGCGCGCTTTTGCTAGTAAAAAACGACACTGCCGCCAATGCGTCAGTTCTGAATAAGTGCTTGGAGGAGGAACATCTAATGTCTCTGTAAGTTGATTCGGCATAAGTACCCTTAATACCATTTTACTTCAAAATACCGTTTTGCTGCCAAAACTTTGAAACGCTCTCCTGAAAAATCGTGTTTTGCAGATATGCCACTGTTCATTTCAAGCAGCGATATGTGTTTGTCAATGTAATAAGAAAACATGGAAAAATATTTAAAAAAATTTAACTCTAAATTTTCACCCCTTTCTAATTAAAAATAGTTTTGTTGCCAAATGGCTACAACATGCATTCAACAGATAAAAATGATTGTAAATGATAGTCTTGAAATTAGTTCTTTTTTGTAAAAAAAATAGAGGAATTGAACATTCGGTGCACTGTACTCTTGTAATCCTTTACATTTTGACATTTTACATTATTTTTTATATGTACTTGTACTTTCCGATGATCAATTCTGTTAAATCTGATGTCTTTTGGAGGCTCTTTCTTTTCTTTTTTTTTTTTTGGTTTGTTACTAGAAATGCACCGATAAGCAAATTGACCGATTACCGATTAATCGGTTGTTAATATTCGGCCGATTAATCGGCTGAGCAGATTAATGATAAGGATGATTGTTTTTAATACTGCCAATTTTACCATTACTGTTTTAACTCTCTTATACAATTCCGAGTTAAGAAATAGTAAGTAACTTATTTCCGAGCGAAGATTTTTTTTTTTCCATTTTCCTAATTTTCACAAAATAATTTTAATATTTTATCAAATTTTTTAGAACCAATTTCCATATTATTGTCAATAGTATTACATTAATACATTATTAATTATGTTAATTGGACATAAAAATTCAAAAAAGGGGAGGGGGAGTCTGTGGTGAGCACTCCAATTTAGGAGTACTTTTAATTTACATTTTTTAATGATTAGTAGCAATTTAATTCAACTTTTTTCTTTTGTGAAAAGAAAAAGGTTATCTAAAAGCACTGTGCTAAGGAGAAAACAGTCGCCACATGAAAAATGTGTTGCAACATTGTCTATGTATATTTATTCAAAATTGGAGAATTAATTAATTAAAAACTTTATACCAACTATAAGGATTATTACTGTTAATTCAATTATTCATCACAGTTTCTTAGTGAAGGTATACTTTGAAGAATAAAAAAAAATATAAGTAATATATTTAATATTTTTAATACTAAAGGCTAAACTGTATTGCATATTGATGTATTATAAGTACATGTAAACTTAAGTGCGGATATTCAGTAGTTTTGAAAATCAGAGGGAAACCCGTGATGATCACAGCGCATTCCAATGTAAAAGCGTATTTTTTAGTTTTTTTTTCAAAACTATATTTTAAAATTATTAATGACTTTACTTGTCCGTGTAAGCACAACGTTTGTGCTAACTGAAATCTAAAATGAACACGTTTTAAAGAATTTTCCCTATTGATTTTTTGTTTGTTCACTCTGTTGAACATTAACTAAGCATTGATAATTACGAGGTCTTATAAACGGTAGAACAGCCGAAAGTACCACTTTTGGGTCCGCATGATTATATTATACCTTCCAAAAAGAGAAAGAAGCTAGCGCGAAACATAAACAAAGCACATACTTCATGAACTATAGAGATGAATCAAAGTGTTCTCTGGATGCTTACTGCATAATATTGCCAAATGGCTACAGACGTGTATTATGTCATAGATTTTTTCCAAATAATTATTTTGATGTAAAACGCATCTTAAAAGAAAGACAAAAGGTTTATTTTATTCATGTTATTTTTTTAAAAGACGAAGAAAAATATTTCATTGTAAAAAATAATTTCGAAACATGGTAGTTTGAGTGATTTTAAAAGGTATCCATATGGATTCATTTAAGAGCATGTAACAGACCAGTGCTGCCATGTATGGAGGATAAATGGTGATAATTGCTTTAAATATACCCAATACTTGCTTTTTATGCATTGAGTTGCCTTATGACTACATTCTGCTATTCATAAGGAGGACAAATTGTCCATGTAGCCAATTGGCAACACCACGCAGTGTAGGGTTAAGGGAGCAACAACGCTTAATTTTTGTCTGCTTATAGGAAGCGTCCCTTAACTTAAGGAATTTATATATGCAATAGAAATCGGCAATAATTTTAAATGTTTACCTTTTAGTTGTTTATTTGTTTTATAATGGGGCTGCGTTATGACTTAAACCATTTGCAGACCTAGATCTGTTCAAAAGTTTGCACATAAATGCAAAAAAAAAAAAATGCAAATTCTAAATTATTGTTTCACTAGTGAACGAAATACCTCTGCTCAGAATGATTTGAATATCTAGTAAATGAAGGAAATTTTGGAGACACACACAGTTTCTCTCTCTCCACTGCTCATGGAATTTTTCGGTGCCATTCGTAAAATGTAAGAGCATATTTTACTGTTTTATACCTAAACTAAATTGCTTATGCACATAAAAATTAATTTTAAAATTGCGAAGCAATTTTGAACCCGAAATTCAATGCTATGCAATCCTATATATTTTAATGATGAGATTTATACAATGGAGATTGATACCTTATTTTAAATTTTTAAACTACAAATAAACTGCTATTACAACCAATTCATCTGCTTCCTTTAAAACCTCAAATTGCAGCGAGCTTCAAGAGAAATTCTTCATCGCTCATCGTTGTTTTCTCCAGCTAAGCTAGAGTCGTTGCTGTTCCCGAGCATGGTGGGGACAGCCAGCTTCTAAGAGGATTATAGATTGTAAACACACAAGTAAAGCTTGCGGATCCCTCCCCTGTTATGCGAACGAAATGCCAATCTATCCGCCTGGATTGAGGGCTGTGAGGGACTTTAAACCTCTTAGCTGCGCGCGTCACCATTCCTATAGAGGTTATTTAGCAGGAAATAGAAGGGAAATGTACATTTGGAAGAGTTTTTGTCTTTTTGAGTGTTTTAAAGGAGCTTGTTAATGTTTTTCCCTAGTAAGAAGGGAATTTTGTTTTATAGCAGCGCTCACACGTAAATTCCCGTGCCAAGAATTTAAAGCAATACCCTTTAATAAATGAAGCCTCCCCCCCCCCGGATGTAAAATAATCATTTTCATTAATTATAATGCACACACATTCTTTTTAAAAACCTATGAAAAATATTTTGAAATTTTTAATTATTCGTGAAATAAATTTAAAAAAAAAACTAAATTCCATTAACAGTAGTTTCAAAACGTAAAATAATCCACCAACTCTGTTTATATTACGTAACTTGACAAGCGTCCAATCTACCGCAACCACGCCGATTAGCGTGCGAAGCCAACTCTAAATGATTAGCGATCTTATTTCTAGAACGAAAGCTTTCAATGATATCGTTCTCCCTCTTTTTCCAGAGAAGGAAAGTAATTTAAAAAGGCATTATAACTAGAACAAATGAAAAACCCCGCTCACCCGTAGATAAAATAATTTAACTCAAACTCTCAGTAAAATTAGTACAAAATAAACGTTCCACACCCCTACATGAAAAAACAATGTTTGTAATCAAAATACGCAAAATGCGTGCAATTAATTTTAAAACGTTTGAAAAAAGAAATAATTAAAATAAAATACCATAATAACTGAGAGCTTCGTTAAATGTAAAAAAGAAGGGGAAAAGTTAAAAACAAAAAAGGAAAAAAAAAACCTATAACTCATTTTTAACTAAACATAAACTTTATTTCTACTAACTGATACTTTTTAAAAATTATTTTGAAGTCAAAGTATCATTTTTTTTTTCTCTTTGCATTTTCTTACATTTGTTTTCAACAAGATCAGTCTAACTTTGTATTTTGTAACGTAAACTATTAAAAAAAAAAAAAAAATCTCCCCCCCCCCCCAAAAAAAAAAAAACCGTTCTGTTTAGTCACTTCGATGTTTTAAAATAATTATAAAATTTAATTTGTGATAAAGATAAGCGATTTCATATATATATATATATATATATATATATATATATATATATATATATATATATATATATATATATATATATATATATATATATATATATATATATATATATATATATATATATATATATATATATATATATATATATAACGTTCGCTGTTTTCATACCGATATTCTTTTTTATTTCAATAACACAAACTGAATTCTGTCATTGAAGCTATGCCATATAAAAGACTTAAAATGAACAAACTTCTACATAATCAATGAACTAAAATATTTCTAGGATGCTAAAGCGTTGAAAAAATTGAGTGGGAAAAAAATGCAAGTGACAACGGAAATCAGTAATCACTTTATAACCATGTTTTCGACTACGAATCAATCAAGGCTATTTTTGCCAGAGCAATGCTTTTTCTCTATCTATTTTAATGTTATGCGATACACATAATTTACGATGAACGAACACAGAAAGAGGGATATAATGAAATAGATCGAACAAATATACAGAATGAAATGGCTAAGCGCTATTAGGAAATGCCAAGCAAGAAAAGAAAAAAATTGCACATAAAGTAGACAAAATGGAATCCACTAAGAAGCAATTGATGACAATATTTGGCTGTGATGCTACTTCTTTTTGTCGGTTTATTTATTGTATTTATTAATCTTGAATGCATATCTCTCCTATTCGATTTTGTTAAGCTAAATGTAAGTCAAGCTTTTCATGTCAATAAAATGCCCTGACAGTTGAAACATTGTAGATCAGATAGTTCTGCAATCGAAATGAATAACGGAATACGAATTGTAATTTTACTTGAATATGATTTAGTGCTATTAGTTGCAAGACAAAATTTGAGTTTTCGGTAAATTTTCTGTTTATTAACTACTAATTAATATTTTTAGCACTTATTTAATTAGCTGTAGTCTAAATGTAAAACCCGCTGTTAAAATAAGATTTACAGCGAGCTTACGAGAACAATAGTAAATATGGCATTAAAAAATATGAAACTGTCTGCCATTTAGGGTATTGAAATTTTCAGTATTTTATTGAAGGAAATCTTAATATAAATGTTACTGCTATTTTGTTTGATTAAGAAATTGTGACTCTATTCAATATTTATGTAATTATAAAATCACAAGGGTTAAAGCACTTTTAATTCATTGTTATATTATTTTCTTATTTTTAGTGTATTGTTCCTCATGTCATTAGAGATCTTTGTTTTGTAAATTGCTCATTTTGTTTTTAAGGCTTTAAAACAAATGCCTTGATTGTAATTGCTAACTTTTTTCTGCATGTATATTTTGTAGAAAAATTAGAAAAAAACAAGTAAAATGTGCAACCTTAATATTTGTTTGCTAGATTCAAATAACATTTTGTGTTTATAACTACATTTTTGCTTTTTAAAATAATTAAGTTGCCTTTTTCTTTCAAAAAGAATGTACTTTTTTGCTAGAAAAATCCTTTTTTTTTTCGATAAGTTTGAATCACGTTTAAACATTTTTGGACTTTATGTGCACACTGATACATATTATTATTATTATTCAGTTTCTTCCGTTCAAACTTCAAAATTCTTATTATGCAAAGGGTGTGTTAAAAATATCAGTATAGCTACTGTCTATATAGAACATATAGATTTACTATTATTTTTTCTAGTCTTGGGATAGAAGCATTCAAAATGCTTAACCTCTGTTGGTGCTCATAGAAATTCCTGATGCACTACACTTAAAATGTAGATCAATTTATTTATCATGCTGCTTCTGAGCTGTGTATGCAAAAATTCACGAATGTGCATGAATCTAAGGTTGACCTTTACATACTTATCATTTGATATAATTATCTTCGAATTAATTTAGAACACTATTCAGATTTTGTATTTGGTTAACAGATTGGCGCAGTTGTAAGGCCTAGCAATAACGTAATTTGGAGCAAACACTTCCGATTAACTGTAGCGAAAATGATGAAGAGTAAGGGATTCACTTTACACCCAATATAATGCTAATACTGATTTAAATGACTGAATGAGAATCACTCCAAATGCTAACAACATTAAAATATTTATTGCAAACATCACTGCACTTAACTGTAACGAGTTAGGGCATTACTGACCCAGGGAATTTTCTGAACGTATACCTGAAACCCTAACCACTTTTGGTAATGAAAACTTGGCGAGATTAAAGAGCAACTAGTCAATAGTCTTTATGCGTATGCTCAAAATAAATAAATTCTTCCCTGAATTTTGTCGTAAACAAATGTTCCATAATTCATGTTCGCATGTAAGCCCTTATTTGCATACAAATATTTTACTTATCTTAAGCTTCTCGTCTAACGGAGTTTAATTAAAAGCTTTACTAGTACTTTGGCACGTATTACTATGAAAGCTATTAATCAACTGCTGCGTATCGAATGTTTGTTGTTCGAAATCTTTCCCGCATTAATTTACTCGATGCTAATAATAATAGTATTTGAAGCTAATCATTTAAACGTGAATTAATATTTTAAGTGTATTTCGTTTCGGGCGCACCGCAATATAAGTGTTTGACAAGATGGCTAACTTAACGGAGAATACGCAAACAAAAAATATTGACTTACGTTATAATTAGAAACCAAATATTGCAACAGTATTTCGAAACAGTAGATTTTGTATCATTCAATAAAGGTTTACAAATATAGCACCCCCCCCCCCTCCAGTCAAAATGCCATTTATGTTCGTTCAAAACTTTACTTGTGTAATCGTATATCCTAATATTCCGAAAGAGGATGAAGTAGAATAAAACGAAATGTACGCTTTGGGTACAAAGACTATTTTACGATAATATCTAATGGATTTCGGAAAGAAATTGTCTAGACGTTCAATTTTCAGCTTTGAAGCTCTTACATTCTCATAGTTTCAGTTCACATTTTAATGTCAACCTACTATTATTTTTAGTGCAAAAAGATTGCCTGTACATTTTCCATTAGAGCTAACAGTTGAAAAATGATATATTTTTCAGCTACAATTTATTAATATGTATTAGCATTGCTGTGCTGGTAATTTCTTTCATCAAGAAATCTTCTTAACCTAGCAACATATCTTTAAAATTCATTGTACTTCTATATATTTGAGAATTAAAATATCAAGAGCTAATAATATTTTGACACGTCATCTGTTTCCCATCTTCATTTTTCTAATTAATTTTTGTACAATTTTCGTCAGAAATATTTTATATCCGATAACTAATAGAACTAACTCACTTTTAAGAATAAACAAAATTTCATTATTTTAACTAAGACTGTTTTCTTTTTCCAATTGTTGACTTCGTATTTAAATCAAAAGTGTAATGAGCGTTATATATGACCATTTTCGCCCATTTAATATTGCATATGTTTATTACTTTTAGTCTTTATGCAAATATTTTCTTTTCTTGAATCTTAACATAGACCGATAAAACCAATGAAGAGATTACTATTATTTGCGCGTAAGAACCTGTTTGAGATACTACCGAATTATAACAATGTATCTGACTGATGTGCTCGTGGTTTTCCTCAAACTTTAGACAGTTCTGGTTTTGCTCTTCCAAAATTAAACCAATGCAAACATGAACTTTATTTTTAAGCTTTCATTCGTGGAAGTGAACATTCAATTTCAAAACAGCACTTTTAGAAATATTTACAAATGTGTTTGGGTGAACAGAATTACATTTTTCAAAAATTTCACTGCACCTTCAGAATGAAAAAAACTCAGCACATATTCAATTTACACCGGAGACGCAGATTCATTGAACAAAAAAAAAGATTTCATGTAGATCGGGCATAAATTTCACCAAGGCTCTGCTCCCGCTGTTTCATTTAAATGCTATGCAACCTTCTACATATTCGAAGGAATTTAGGTGACATATGTATAAAAATGAGTTGTGCATATTATAGAGAAACTCAATTTTTTATTAGTAGTAATTCATCCCTGATGCCATAGTTTGGTCTTGGGCTCCCACGTGTCGTATCCCATTGTCTTTCTAAGAGACCTCGAAACACTGGCTGGTCAGAAACTAGCATTTGGGAAACCAGGGTCGGAATAGAGTTTTTTAATTTTCGTAAGTTTTATGGGGAAGGGGGACCCCCATACTGTCAACGGGTCCGCTTTGGCTTTCGGTGCCCCTCTTCTTTCTACAAACGGAATTATTTTTCTCATACTACACCAGCACACTATTTCAATCAGTTTTTATGCTTTTATATGCATGTCCGCATAGGAAAATCCCATTGACATTATTACTCGTTTTGTTCCTGCAATAAACACTTTATTTGTGTGAATATATCAAAATAACTATTAAACATGTACTAAGATTAAATAAAAATTTAAACAACCTCTGACCCTGATTGGAGATCTCATATTGAAACGAACTTCTCTGGTTATAAATCATTTTAAATCTAAATATATTGTTTTGCTTTCTAGAGGATATGGCAAACATGGAAAAAGAAATGTACTAAGTAAAATTTGCTATTCGGAAAAGCAGAATAAAGAGCGAAAATTAAAAATTATCATACTAAAATCAATTACATTTATTTCAATTTTTAACAAATAGATACTAGCAACAGATAAACAATTTAAATCATTGTTTTCTTTCCTCGTCGTCCAGAATGATTTTGGCTTCCAATCGCGTAAATTTAAGGCTTAGCCGCATTCAATTATAATTCGAGTGCTATTTCATATGGAAGATACAAACACATCTTATCAGAAGCATTTTTTTTTCTTTGATTTGACACTATTGTTTTAAAATTTCCAGTATGTTTTCACTTCAAAAATCTCGAAAAACATTTTAAAGGCTTTTAATTAATATATTTGTTAATTAATGTCATCCGAAGTCGCGACCTAGCTAAGAACACTATCGATCACTCCACCTTCGAAACAAAAAAAAAAAAAAAAAAAAAAATCTGACACAGACACGTCAAACGTATAACTAACTCCCTTCCTTGTTGCGTCAGAGGTTAAAAATTTATAAATAATAGCAAAAAATGTAACTTAATTTCATGTAATAGTTCAGGCCATGTAGAATCTTATTCTGCATCAACTCATGAGAACGTAACGTTAATTTTGCAAAATAAAGCTCTTTACAAATATTTAGCAACGTTAAAATCTTTGTATCTCCTGAAAGTAACGAAAATGGATTTACGTTAGTCTGGTTCTGAGTTACAGATAATTTGCATTAGTTAGGCATTTTATATACACATGATGAAGTTTAAAAGTAAAATGGAAGTCTTAAACGTTGGTGCTCCGTGGACTTCGGCCTTGTTTGCGCCCATGCAGGGCCTGATTACTGCATAGCCCAACTAGGCCATTTACTAGATCCCCACCCCTAATTTAGGGGTCAACAAATATTTTAAATTGCTCGCTCTAGTCAATGGCTAAAAGTTTCTTATCTAATGCCTAAAACTAAAGCCAGAGTACAGAGGGCGACAAAAAAATATTTGCCCTAGGGTCCTGTAATATCTTAATCAAGCCTTTCGCCCATGCAGTAAACAGGAGCGGGATTAAGATACAAAATTGCTTCTCGTAGCACCAAACGCATCCGGATAGCATCAACAAGGAAATGAAACTGAACTAATAAATGAAAACAGAGTAAGTCCGATTGTAAAATATCGTTGTGCCTTTTCTTGAAAAGCCTAGAGGCGTGCTCCGCGCCCAGCCGAGTGTGAAAGTGGGCGGCACTAGCATCCTCGGCACACCCCAGAATCCAGGTGTGCCTTGAGAGTCGCCGAAAGCTCATGAAAAGTGTTGATTGCCAAACGCGGTCCGCCTTGTGAGCTGTCGTTCTGCTCAGTTAGCAAGAGTCGCACGTAGATAAATAGTCCCTTCACCCAAATAACTCATGCAAATGAGGCTCTAGCCCCTACTGTCAACCGGTTGGGTCACTTTCGTTCTCTGCTCGGAGGATTAGTTCTTATAACACGCAATGAAAACATCTTAAGACTGATGATGGGGAAAGTGTGCAGTCTTTGTTTGATCAGAGTCACCTGACATGCGGTCAGGTAATTTTCGGTCTCTTGTTGATGTGTTGTTTTTTTCATGCAATAAGAGTGGATTTCTTCATATGAAACGTAGCTGAATTGGTTTTGTACAATGGTACGAAAAGTGAGTTTGCACTTGAGGTTTTAACACTCAAAAATGCTCTTATGCATTCTTCCCAATACACTCGCTGTCAAATGGCGTATTTATGAATATATATTGAAACTGTCTTTCTTATTGCACGTTGGCGCCAGGACTGAACTGGAAGAAAGGACTTAATAAAGCGCTACGAGATCAACGTTAACTCGTTTCATAATTGATTTAGAGCGAAGGAGCCCTATAATGGCAAGGACGTTTGGCTAATAACTGAAAGGTTGGTGGTTCAAACCCGGAGAGTAACATGCTTTTTATTCGAAAAAAAAAAATGCAGTAAAGGGACTGGTCTACAGACTTTTTTATTGATTAACTACAGCTCGGACTAAGATTCAGTTAATACAGTTAATTTACCAATACAAACAGTATACACTTAAGTAATTCAATAAAAGCATGGCTTCGGTCGATTAATCCAGCGGCTGCAACTTTTTTTTTTTTTTTTTTTTTTTTTTCAATAATAAAAGGTGGTATAACTTGACAGAACCAGCTAGACTCTTTTAAACCGGTTATCGGGGAACTTCTTTTAAATTTGTGAGGAATCTTACCTCCTTACCATTTTACTGTCCTTTGTGTTAATTTTACCAAAAAGAATGCTTTCTTTCTTTTTCTTTTTTCCCCCTACCAACACTGGTACTTTGTCCTCACCCAAGCCATCAACACAAGGCTCAAGTCCTAACAGTGACCTCTGCTTCGGTAGAGAAAGGGGAAGAAAAAACATGCATATGTTTACATGTTTCAGTTTTATCATTCTACGTGAAACGGATTGGTAGGTGAATAAAATTTCTCTGCAACCACGTATTATCAGGGAGTTTTTTTTTCGAAGCGATCTTACTTTATGAAATAATATTGCTTTCCGTATTACTACAGCCCTTGTAGTCATCGATATTTGTTGTTAGCTATATTGTTTTCGACAAATATTCAACACGTTCATTACTAAATGGCTTGTTCAGATAAACAATTCCAAAGGCAAATTTTTGAAAGAATTGTATGTATCGAAGTGATTTTTGTTTTTAAACACAGAGAGAGAGAAAAAAAAGAATGAACAAGTGCCGTTGAAACTGAAACAATATGACCATGAAAATGAAAGGTTTATTTCTTTATACTAGGGCTGCGTTAGGGAATCTCTCTTGGGGGGGGGGGGCAGAACTTGTTGTGCGATCCTCCGATATGGCATCTAGTCTTTCAGTGGCACAGAGCATTTTGAAGCCCAATTTCCATCCAGGGGACGGTACCTTGGTTCCGTACTGGAGATTTAATTTTGCGAAAGTACAAACGTTAAACGGGGGGGGGGGGTCTACTCAAGGAATCTTGTAAGTGATGAATAATCATGCATACATCATAATTTTGTGCTACATTAAATGTGGTTGTTTTGTACTGAATTATGCTTTATTTTTAATTCAAGTGTTAATATATTAATTGATGAGCTGTAAATAATGCTAAATTTCCGAAAATAGAGTATTTACTTATGGAAATTCAATCATTTAGTATTAATAAATTTAGTACACAACAATAGTTATAAAAAATACTAAAGAGCATTAACAGCGTTTCTATTAAATGACGAAGAAATTTACTATTTATTAGTAAGCGTGTGAGACACATTTTAGGCTCATTCCACGTCAAATCACCTAATTTTAATAGTCGGCCGTGCCGTCATGTCTCGGATTTTGTTCAATATTTTTTTACGGATAGATACCTATGAGATAAACTCAAATTAATTTTTTTAGATTTTTTGAATAAAAATTTAGGGTTGTAGAATTTTTTGAAATTTTGATTTTTTCAGAATTTTTGCTTTTTTATTTTTGGTATGCATTTTGAAAAAGCTCTATAACTTCCTCATTTTTCATTCAATTAAGCCAGTTTAAGTATCATTTTAAAGCTAATTATTTTCTCCTTCAATATTAGTGACAAAAATGAGATTGTGAAAAATAGAATTTTGCCAATGGTCATCTGAAGTCAGATTTTGTGTTTTTTCAATTGGTATGTTCAATAGGTCATATCTCCGGAGTACCAACTAAGAACTGCACAATTTTTTTTTCAGTGATGACAACATCATATACTTTTTATGTAAAAAAAATTAGGAGGGTGTTTTTTGTTGTTTTGGAATAAAAAAATCAAACGTGTTTTTTCAGTTTGTATGATCAATAGGTCATTTCTCCGGACTACCAACTAAGAACTACATGATACTTTTTTTCTGTTATGACAACATCATACCCTTTTTATGTATAAAAAATTTAAGAGGGTGCTTTTTGTAGTTTTGGAATAGAAAATTCAAGTGTGTTTTTTCAGTTGGTATGATCAATAGGTCATATCTCCGGACTACCAACTAAGAACTGCACGCTACTTTTTTTCTGTTATGACAACATCATACCCTTTTTATGTATAAAAAATTTAAGAGGGTGCTTTTTGTAGTTTTGGAATAGAAAATTCAAGTGTGTTTTTTCAGTTGGTATGATCAATAGGTCATATCTCCGGACTACCAACTAAGAACTGCACGCTACTTTTTTTCTGTTATGACAACATCATACCCTTTTTATGTATAAAAAATTTAAGAGGGTGCTTTTTGTAGTTTTGGAATAGAAAATTCAAGTGTGTTTTTTCAGTTGGTATGATCAATAGGTCATATCTCCGGACTACCAGCTAACAACTGCACCATTTTTTTTCCGTAATGAAAACATCATGATGTTTTTATGATCAAGAAATTAGAAGGATGTTTTTTTTTTTTTTATTTTGAAATAAAAATATGAGTATGTTTTTTTCAAAAAACTTTGCTTTAAAATTAACTTTTGAAACTTAAATTTGAGATTCACTCAGCATCACACGTCACAAGCAGATGAGAATGTATCCTATTTATTACATTCAAATACTTGATGGTAGTTTTATATTGTTCTACTGCTTGCATGCTTTGGTAGTGCAAAGTCACTGCATAATCAGTTTACTCTTCAGTAATTATTTGCTAGCCACTCTATCAACCGATGGGAATTACGATAAAGTAAACTGAAATGTCTTTAAAAATACTTTCATTCATAGTTTGACAAAAAAAAAAAAAAAGACTAGCGAGCTCTTGGTGGTTGGAAAAATTTTATGTTTGGTTTACATTATTCTGAAATCTACGTAACATTTTATAATTTGTTATCAAATGAAAGCATAAAAATTTAATGAATAACAATCTTTATTTCTACCATGTTCCCACAGTGGCAACAAAAGGTTTTTCAAACACAGAAACCGTCTTCACTAATATACTCTTCGTTGTCTAATGGCTTTAAGAAGTAATTCTCTCTGCTGCCTACTATTATTAAGACTCTTTCATATCTTTTCTTTAAAAAATCTTCATTTGCAACCACTTCCACTGCTTTAACGAAAAAAATCTGTATCCCCTTTATGTTTTGAGAGGCAAATTGAAAAAGATATCATGTGCGTTTAAAATCTGCCCTTCGACAGTTCTTTGAATACTTGCTCTTCTCGCAAGCTGTTTTATTGTGCCCCCTACTCCATCGCATGCATTCTTGCCATGACTCGTGGCAAAGAAATGTCATTCAGTTGCCATGTCGTCTTCTTCCTTGTGATAGCATAGGGTTTTTTTTATTTTAAGGCGTTTTTAAACTTATCGAAAACTTGATTTTTAAAGAAATTTGTTTCAAATATCCATTTGTTTTCTTTAATTTTAGAACAACAAAAAACACCCTTGTAATATCTTGATCATAAAAACATTATGATATTTTCATCATAGAAAAAAAAATGGCGCAGTTGTTAACTGGTAATCCGGAGATATGACCAATTGATCATACCAACTGAAAAAACACGTTTGATTTTTTTATTCCAAAACTACAAAAAGCACCCTCCTAATTTTTTATACATAAAAAGGGTATTTGTTTTCATAACAGAAAAAAATTGTCGTGCAGTTTTTAGTTGGTAGTCCGGAGATATGACCTATTGATCATACCAACTGAAAAAACACGTTTGATTTTTTTATTCCAAAACAACAAAAAACACCCTCCTAATTTTTTATACATAAAAAGTATATGATGTTGTCATCATTGAAAAAAAAAATTGTGCAGTTCTTAGTTGGTACTCCGGAGATATGACCTATTGAACATACCAATTGAAAAAACACAAAATCTGACTTCAGACGACTATTGGCAAAATTCTATTTTTCACAATCTCATTTTTGTCACTAATATTGAAGGAGAAAATAATTAGCTTTAAAATGATACTTAAACTGGCTTAATTGAATGAAAAATGAGGAAGTTATAGAGCTTTTTCAAAATGCATACCAAAAATAAAAAAGCAAAAATTCTGAAAAAATCAAAATTTCAAAAAATTCTACAACCCTAAATTTTTATTCAAAAAATCTAAAAAAATTAATTTGAGTTTATCTCATAGGTATCTATCCGTAAAAAAATATTGAACAAAATCCGAGACATGACGGCACATAGCGTTAGGCGATTTGACGTGGAATGACCCTTTAATAATCGGAGCTGCAACATATCGCCTTTATGATATGCACTGTTTCGTTTATTACTATTACTATTTTATGGCTATCTGTTGCTTAAAATGTTACTGCTGATTTTTTTTTTTTCAAATCAACTTAGTACTATTCATTGAAAGAAGAAATGTTCATATTAAATTTACCATGTCATATGCCTTCAGTAATTATAATGTAATTTCGAGTCAAATGTGCTTTCGTTCCTTAAATGCAACAGAAATTTACATATAAAGTGCTACATAAAACATTTTTAAAAAAATAATATTGCTAGCAATCAAAAATATGGTATACAAGTACTGCACTCTCAAACAACTTCAACTTTGAATCAATTAATCTATACATTAAAAACGTCAAAATGAAATTATTATTTTTGTTCATGTTTTTTTTTTTCTTCTTCATGCATGTTTTCCCGAATTGGTAGAGCCTAGGTATATCATTTGTATTTTTTTCATCTCTCTTTATTTGGGAGAGAAAAATAAAGGCATTACTTTATTTGAAATTAAGCTGAAAAAGAAGAAAAAAAAAGAAGCACGCCCAATACATTCTTAATCCTTTAAACTCGCTTGACTCAAAACGGGGGATAGTTCGGCCTGAGTTTTGCAGGGTCTCTGACGTAATAAATCAAGGCGTGCGTATTTTACAAACAACTCATGTACAGGGGCGCCCTGAACTAAAATTATTGGGAGGGGGGAAATTATTAATTTGCTGAATGAAGTTCTAATTTTACCGAATGATAAAATACAAGCATGCACACATGTCGTACATGCATAACATTTAGTGAGAAAAAACGTCAGACATCTTTTAAGAAACAATTCTAAAAACTAAAAAGAATACATAACCTCAATGTTGCAATATTGTCCAAATGTTTCTGCTGAGTTTTTTTTTAATCAACTCAACTTAGTACTATTCATTGAAAAAAGAAATGTTCATATTAAATTTGCTCTGTCCTATGCCTTCAGTAATTATTAAGTAAGATGCCGAATCGTCAGCAAAATGTGCCGAATAAGGAAATTATTGGGAGGTCACAGTGACCTCTCGTTACCTCCCATCGGGGCGTTCCTGCTCATGTACTATCATTGATAAGAACTGTATAAAAACTAATTTCTTATCCATGCACTTCAATCGAAAGTGAAAACTTCCCTCACCTCTTTCCTATGCTCAAAAATTGTGTGCTACCTTTAAATAGAAATGAAACGAACACAAAATTACATTAGATAACTTTAAGAATAAAAATTTTACACTTATTTTTCTTTATCTAAATCAGTTTCACTGATAATGTCAAAAATTCATAACTATTATCAAAAAAGCATCGCTTTCGAAGTCATTATCTAATTTTGTGCGAACAACTGCCAAATGACAGTGTCTACCATTAATATTGGCGTTAAAATTGCCACCTTTTGCTAAAAGCTAATTTTAAGATTGCAGATCAAATAAGCAAGATAAACACTGTCAAAGATGCAAAAAGAAAATTGCCGGAAAGAAAATCTTCATTTCCAATTATAATATTCATCACTGTTATTATTCCTTTCATAGTTTTAAAGAAAATGGCTCCGATAATGCTTTAATCGACTTTTCAAGGTTTGATGTGATGAACTGTGCAGAAGTACAGTAATGATTTCGCATAAGAGCAACCGTTGGGTTCTTAAGGGATAAGGAACACCTTAGACCCCGCCTTAATTTTAGAGAAGAAAGACTTAAATATAGATTCATTTTTCTTTTGGAAGACAGATGGGGAAACACAGTTAGGAAGGGGGGAGTTGAGTTCATTCGACACTTAAGAAAATCGAAGCTTTGCTTTGGAATATAAGTTCTTCTATTGGAAAGTTTTTCTATTTGTCAGAAGAGAAAATGAAATGTTAAGTAAAAATGTTAGATGCTGTCAAAATCTAAACAAAAAAGAAATGTTTTTTTTCTGAAAGTTTGCAAAGTAAAGGATGAAATAATCATCAATGCATTAAAAAGAAAGGTACTTATGCTTTTAAAATAAAGGAAAAAAAACAAATAACGTTAATTTGCAAATAATTGTATGCAAATGTTTTTACCAGAATCACTTTTTGCATGCAAAATAAGTGCTTATTAACTCTCACAGTAATATTGGATGGTTTTTTATCTATGGAATATGTTGTGTGATATTTTCATTCATAACATCAAATGTGTTCTCATTAAGAATTTTTTTTTAAACTCTGAAACAAGTGTTTTAAATTATTTGTAAATTTGTTGCTTAATTAATGTTGTACTTCTATCATATTTATCTTACATACATGCTTGAGTTTTATCAAACAACCGAATTTTAAAACTACGTAACATATTTTCCTCAATGAGTTTTAAGTTAAATTATTTTAATAAAATCTATTTAATATTTTTGTATATACATTATTATACGATTTTTGTTTGCCTCGCCTGTACGATGGTAGTGTTGAAAGTTTTTTTTTTTTTTCTTTTTACAAGAGCTTAACATATAAGTTTCATCTATTGTTAAGCTGTTAATTTCATTTCTTTAACAGCATCTTTTTTTTTAATGTTTTTTATGTGAATGTTTCTAAATACTTCGAGGATCTTTTTTTGTAACGGTATCAACTCGTAAAAAAGTTTTTTTTTTAATGTTATCCGTAAATACTGTTTCTACAGTAAGGTTAGTTTGTCTTGTACTTTTATGAAGTTTAAAATCTAGCCTTTTATTTCTTACAAGTTACATCAATTTTTTTCTAAAAGTGTCTACAAAGAGAGAAAACAAGTTTATAAAAATAAATATTCAAACAAAAAAGGTCGATGCGTCGTGCTCATGTTTTCGTAACCCTTTTTTGACCATAACATGTGTAAGTGCTCAGTGCTTTAAAAATACAGCATACGTTTCAAACTATAAATTTTCTTTTCTAATATTAAGGTTGTGATCCCTCAATACCACGAATAAAAAAAAAAACATTTATTTTTACTCGATTATTCATATAATTTATTTTTAGCTTAGCTGACACTTCGGTGTTTAATAATAGGCAGAAAGAGTGATACAGAAAGCAACAGCAATCCCCCATGTTTTAAAGTTTTTTTTTTTTTTGTAATTACTTCAAAATATTTTGTGATAGGACATCTTTGAAGACTACTCAAGATTCAACAAAATAATAAAATATTATTTCAGCCGTAACGTTTAGTCAGAAAGTCATTTATTACATGTGGGCAACGGACTTCTTTTCTGAAACTCAGCTTAAAGGAAAATAATAGAAAACGAAACAAAAAAAAATGTGCTCAGTTCAAAACTCAAACATCAGAAAACAAGAGACATTTATAACAAGGATTATGGACATTTCCGTTTGTTACCTGCTTTAAAAAGTAAATTAAATATAACAAAAAAGTAATCAAATTTAGTTCAATGTAACCATGCCTCAAAGTTGCCAAATTGCTTTGTTGACATTTTAGGCTTTGCAAATAATGACTTAGTAAATGCGTTAGACGTTGGAAAATCTCAACATTTCAACCTCGAGTTCAAAACTCATCCCATGACTGAGATCGATTAGACTTGTTCTCTCTGGTGTTGACAGCTCAACAATAGCAACTTGATTTGAAAACACATTTTTGCAGCTGATCCATAAATAGCTCGAGCTAAAAATCAGAACCTGTCTCTATCATGATCTTTTTAGATGACGTTAGATTCTATGATGGAAGAGAAAACCACTGATAAGTAATGCTTTGATGAGTTAATGGGTGAGAAACCAGGATAATGTGGGAATAAATGTAGAAAATATGGTTCGTTATTTTTTCTGACTAGTGTTTTAAATTCTTTTATAGAAAAGTAGAAAGTTATATTTTTCTCTGCATTCTTTTGAATGGAGAACGGGAACAAATATGATTTTTTACAAAGGTTCAAGCATATTTTTTCTCGTTTTTAGTTTAGAGCTTTTGAAAGATATTACTGTGGATAAACTAATACAGTGAACTCTCACTTATACACCGCTTCATTTATGCGCCTTTTTCACTTATACGATGATTTTCAATGGTCCCAGCACATTTCATAGCAAAATAATGATAGTATCATTCGTTTATAAGTCGCTCTAAAG
>JAXGGA010000621.1:0-205667 GCA_038373865.1 Uloborus plumipes
AACGTTTATAATTTGTGAAAATTCAAAATAATTTTGAACTTATGAAAAATGAAAAGTAATTTTAAGAAATACTTTTGAATTGAAATACAAAGATTTAACATGAATGGAAGTCACTCATGTCGTCCACAAATATGTACTTGTCCTTAAAACTAGCAATTGTGACCTGGCTTAAGTTTTTTCATAACATCTCCTGGGATGAACTCTACCTTTTCTTTAGTTCTTTGAAATTTCTGGGTTTCGGGGATTGTCCTGAAAGATTTTTTCGCTTATTCATCACTGTCTGTGTGCTAGACGTTTACTACATAAAGTCTATGTGACTTTCCCCCTTTTTTTTAAGTAAAAAGAAGTCTCCTGGAGAAAAAATCTTTTGAAATCTGCAGCTTTTGTTATTCTAAGATCTAGTTGCTCACGAGAAGGGATAAACAGTAATAAATCCTTGTCCTTGTCTTGATTAGAAGAATTAGGGTTAGAATCTTGAGTTTTCAAACAGTTTCCTTCAAATAAGTTTGAATTGGAACAACAGAACTAAGTGTTCCGATTCACCCCGCAAATTTTTTTCCTATGGCATTTTTCAGAATTCTTCACTTTTATGACACAATTTATAAAAAATGTAAATTCTAATGTGGTATTCTGTTGTTCAGATACATGTACAATTGAAACATACCACTCATAGTTTTTAAATATAAGAAGGTTTGTTCTTGCATATGAAGTTTTGCAGTCTATGAAAATATGATGTTTTCTAGCATTCAACGTGCAGCCCTCTTTAGAAGCCAGTAGCGTTGCCAGATTGACAAAAGTAATTTTTTCCTACTTCCTATGATCTTACCTTTCTAAAAAAAAAAAATTCATGGCGAAAAATACTCAATAGTATATTTATGAAGAATTTCTTTGTACGGTCGGGAAGTTTTGTTCCGATTGACCCCGCTGTTCCTATACACCCCATTTTACGGTACTGCAAAAGTAGCAATTTTACAGTTTGTTTCTATAAAATTAGCAATTTTTACAGTTTATTACTATAAAATTAGCTATATTATACTGTAAAAACAACATTCAATTTTTACTGTGCTGGAAAGAAAAAAAAACTGCTACCTATATCCCTGATTGTCACCAAACCGTCCAACAACAATTACATCCACCCGATGCACGTGTAAAAGAACATATTTCTGAAACCTGGCTCCCGTTTTCGAACGAGCAATGAATTATTTGTCGCATGTCGCAATAGATTACGAAAAAAGCCGCGTCTCTAGCCCCTGCTTTTACGCTCTGGAACGGAGTCCTAAAACTTGTCAAGTGCGTAAAGGTTACGGGAGAAAGGCAAACTTTTTATGATACAATTGTAAATAAATTTATGCTTCCCGAAACGCCATTGTTTTCGCCGTCTGTCGCAAGTTTAACAACGCATAGTAAAAACATGATTTTCTCGGAAAAATTTGACCACATTTTTATTTTTTGGCTATCTGTTTTTGTGTTAAAAGCAGCAGACAAAAACGTGAGATTCTTTCGTATTCTTTTTTTTTATGTTTCTGTATTTATCGTGCTTGCCACACTCAATGGCCCACAACTTAAAATTTACTTTTGTTTTTCATAACCTGTTTTCCCTTTTCACTAGTTTGCGTTGCTACATTCTTATAATGGCCGACACCTCGTATCGTTAAAAAAAAAAAAAATCGTGTCTATTAGAAAGGACACAGGGATATACTCAGAATTTTTTTCCATCTCTCATAAATTGCAGACCTCGGTGGAAGAAGAGAAAACTCCACATTAAAAAAAAACTATCAGAAATCACAAAAAAAATGGTTTAAATTCATTTTTTAACCATCTTGAAATTGCATTGATTACTATTATTATACGATTTTCTCTGTAAAACGAAATTCAATGACAGTTTAACAAAAAAAAAAAAAAGCCACCTATATGATGGCTTAATTTGCATGGTTACTCACAGGAGCTGAGCTCCTGCACTTCTTTTCAAATTTGTGTAAATTTTAAACGAAATTCAGCTTATTGATATGCAAAAGCAAGATCCAAGGACTATAATAAAAGTTAAACCCTGCCTACGCGTTATTAATTGTTATGTGTTGGAGCTTCTCGTTCTTGCTCCAATTATATAATTATAGATTTTAGTTCAAATACAATGTGTTTAGTAATAATTTAAAAATATTTTTCCCAATAGAAAAACAATACGAAGTCTTTTGATCATAATAACACTTTAGTTATAAAATAATACATTCATTTAAAAATTAGGAAAAGTTTTCGTTCACATCCCGACATCCCGTAATATAATTCGTAAAAAATCTAGTACTTTTGCCTTTAGAATCATCTTGTAGGTTAAAGTGCTCAGAGAAGTGCTAAAAGAATACAATCGAATCGAATACGATCAATTTATGGATTAAGGAGCGCATTCAGCTCTGACAAAATTCAATTGAATTTAATACAATCAAAATCAACTGTATCTAAAAATCGATCAGCTACGAATTTCCTTGCCCTCTCAGAATGATATTTTTCACTATACGCTACTGGTAGGGAGAACTCAATCGAATCGAACAAAATCGAGTTGAATGAGCTCCTAGGTACTCATTAATACAACAAGGACTTTTGATAAAGTCAAAAACAAAAATTGTCAAAATATTGCCAAAATTTCTCAGAAATTATGTTAACTTGTTGGGAATTGTGTCATACTTATGCTCAAGCCAACCACTAACATTGTACGCACATTGGCCATACGATTAATTTCACATGTAAACTTATATCATAACTTTGTAATGAAGCGAAACTATTATCAATTGTTCTTGGCAAATTACACATTCTTTTCTTACAACGCAACAATGGATACGGGATGCTCACTACCCCTTGAAAACAATTATTTTTCCGTATCCCTTAATCGAAAATAATTTAACAGATCGAAGTATTTCCCCCTCCCCTGTAGTTAATACCTGATTACAAAACAATTAATTGGTAAAAAACACATGTAAAGCTTTTAAATTTTTCTTTTATTAATTTAATATCATTACCATTCTCACTATCATCATTATTATTTTCTATTTGTATATTGCAGTCCTTTCTTTGGTTATTATTATTAATATTATTATTAATCATATTATTATTACTATTATTATTATTATTGTTCTTGTTAACGCATGATTTTATTTTTTCTACAGCTACAGTTGTTGTTATAACCTGTACTGTTTTTCGATCATGAAACATTTCTCTTGATATCATTTATAAATTGCCTTTAGTGGCCAACACTACTGTTTTTTTAATCGAAAATACCTTTTCCTTTTATTATTTCAAGTTCAGTGTAATTTAAATTCAAGACAATTTCGTATTTTTAAGTTTATGTCAAAACAAATTTATGTAATTTCACTATTTAACGCAATCTTCCATTTTACCGAGAACTCGGGATTTTTATTTCAACCCGCAAAACTTTTGGAATAACAAAACACGTTTTCAAAATATTCCGAGAACTTCAAGCACGTTCGAACTAAATTTCATATTCTAATGCTTTGAAGAGGGTGGGAAAATATATTGTACAGATGCTCTTGAATCTCAATGATTTCAGAATTTCGTATTCCAAGAAAAGAGAGAGTAGAATGCTGTTTTATGGAAATAATGTTCCAAGAATGTCTAAAAATAAAACGGAACATTTTAAGATTAAGCGAACTTACATGTGCGTTTTTCGAAATCATATTCCCAGCGACTGCGAAAGCTTCTAATAATCTTCTAATTTCAGTTTTGAAAAAAAAAGGAAATTCTGCATTATTATTTGTGAAAATTGCAACACGATGAAGCACACCGATTAGAAAAGAATTAAATATATTTCGCGTGATATCTCAGAGGAGATTTATCTTGAACTTATTTCGTAATTTCCACATGAAAATAAGTTCTTAGCACCATAGGGCTCCCGTGCATTACTTTTGTTAGACATGAAGTTGTGGTCAAGATACTTCAGTACTATGTTTCATTTTTTTTATTTGAATAACTTTTTGTTTAATAACTGCCATTGCCTAGCCTCTATACTATTTTTTCCCTTCCTTCCTTCTTTCTTTTTTCTTAAATTTAATTTAATTCTATTTTATTATTATTATTAATTGTTTTTTTTTTTTTTTTTTTTTTTTTTTTTTTTTTTTTTGCACTGAAAAAATGGATTTTTTTTAAATGGAAATACGAGAATACAATTTTTAGTTTCAATGACGTATGTTGTTTTTCTTACTTAATAATTCCAGAGCAAAGGTGAAAGGTTTTGCGTCAAAAACGCACTGAGTGTAAGCAAGAATTTGAATAGATGAAATACAGTATTTCAACCTGGAAGTGGTCTGCGGTTAGGCCACTAGATTTCAGCAAAAAGAAATATTGTACCACCTTGATGTCCTGAATAAATCCTGCTAATTAGTGTTTATGACCTTAAGCAGACTCATTCTGTCGTTGTTCTGCATTGAATAAAAAGCAAAATCCGAATTAGCAAAAGCATTAAGTTAAGTACCGCAAAATACATAAAAATATAGGTCGTAAAAAATGTAAACAAAAAATTTATTTTTAGGGGAAGTGGGCGCAATGAGACGATTTTTATTTGTTTTGTTAAAATTCCTTTCACTTTAATGTAAATTAAAATTTTAACTTTAACTGGCAACTTTTACCTTTCATTGCAATTTTTTTTCCAGTAGAGGAAGAGATAATGTTCATCAGTGAAAGATTTGACAAAGTACTGGTAAACAAAATTCTTGTTTTTTTTTTGGGGGGGGGGGGAGGGGTTCTTTTTTTTTTCTGAATTACTGAAGAAAACAAAAAGTTAAATAAGAAAAAGTTGCTTAACTTGTGAACTCTAATTTCATTTTAATTTTGCTTAAAAAATAAAGGAATACGAATTGTATTGAACATACAAGTAGCCAGTAGTTCCGTAATCTTTCCGATTCGCAGCACCTTCTAACAATAAAAATTTTCTCACTGCATTCTAGTTCATCTTTTTTCCATATGATATACATTGATACAGTGGACACTTCATAGCATCCCAGAATATTTGCGCAGGGCTTACCCACGTTGGTAAGCCCTGCATAAAATAATTGTGCGTTTGTTTACTTGCTTTTTTTTTTTTTTTAGAGAATTTTTATTATATTAGAACTATTTGCCTTTTCGATATGCTTTTGGAAATAAATATCTCCTGATTCTTATTCAAATGTATTCACCAATTTAGCAAACCATAAGTTAGCCCGGAAATTTCATCCACAAAGTTGATACATTAATGGATTTTGATTCTGGTGAATTTTCGGACGCAAAGAACACCTTTCAGCGACATACTATCCAACTTGCAACTTCCTAGAATTATGTAAAAAGCGAAAAAAATACCGCTTCTGAGAATTGTCTAGGTCAAGTTTATTACCGAAGAAATTTCATTCTTTATCAATCTTTCTACACTTCGCTTTAAGCTTAATCCTCGTCGGAATTACACAGGCAGGAATAACTTAATTACGTCCCAGACATAAATCCAGCGAAGCAAGCAAAATGGCAATTGACAGCTAACGCCTCCTCACCGTCGTGGCGGAAATGGTGCGAAACAAATGAAACCTCAGCATTGTCCACGCGTCGCGTATCAATAGTCACTGGGTGATAAAGGAAGGAAATTTATGAACCAGGAAAATATTGAGCAGGACGTGCAGAAAAAAAAAATTCATGCAAAAAGTGAGCAAATTCAGCGGTTCATGCGGACTTAAATCACGTGCCCTCTGTGTCTGGCGGAAGCTCTGGACAAAGGAAGCCAAGACTGGAGAAGACAAAAAAAAAAAAAGATGCCCCTGAAAAATAAATCGCTGCACAATGCCAGTCGCTATTGATTGACAGATCGATAAGGTCTTATTTTGTACTTCAGTCGAGATGGTCACGAATCGCTGCCTTGGGACGTCTGCGATAGTCAAGCATGAACTGCTATTGGTGATTCCATTCTGCCCAATCGAGCTCTCAGATTACTCTTCTTTCGGACATGCACAGAGAGGGTTAATTAATTGAATGAACAGAGGTACAGAGGAACACATAAATAGGTTTGCATTACCTTGGATTATGTCTCAACCGGGAATAGAGTCCCACCTAGATACCTGCTCATCTATTTATTCAATTTTTTAATCCTTTATTTATTTATTTACTGTCATACACTGCGATGCAAAAGTTTAGACAATTGGCAAATATGTGAATAAAAAGAAAACTATTCAACGAAATGCTTTCAAATTTCTACTGCAGGTACACAATATGGTCCCAAATACGTGTATGGAGTTCTTAAAATTTTAACTGGAATCAAATTTTGGATATTACAAAAAACAATTTTTAACATTGTTGCAAAAGTTTAGACAATAGTCATATTTTATGCAAATATCCCTGGAAATGTAATTGGTAAAGGGAAAGGCGAGACTTTATTATTCAATTATAAAGTGCAGAGATTGCTGAATAAATAATCAAAATTTCAAAAGCTCTGTAGTTCTCGTGTAAAGAAGATGAGAAAGTTTGGAAGCCGAAATTTGAAAATGAACCTACTTTATTAATTTTTTGTCTTTTAAATCGGCTCTAGTATGGTAGTACGTTGTTTTTTACTTTGTGGAGAGCAAATTCAGACATGCGTATCGATCAAAAAGTCCAAGAAAAATTACATTTCTTAAGGATGGAGGAATTGAAAAAACGGCTCATACTGACGATTCGCCCCTTAATCCTACAAAACTTCAACTTGGGTCAAAAACAGCACGTGACAGCATAAGTAGATGAACAACTGAATCGGAATGCATTAAAAAGACAAAGAATTGTGCCTGAGCCTTTTCGGACAGAGTGTCCCAAATAAGCCAGATTTTAATGTGAAAAGCAGCATACGTATCATCGTGACTAAAAAATGAATGGTACTTTCTTTGATAAAAATTATTAAAATTGGGATGGCCTAGATGGATTAAAATTATATTCGCGGGGTTTGAGAAATATCCAATGATCATATGCTGTGCTGCTTTTACCATTAAAATCTGGTTTATTTGGGACACTCTGTCCAAAAAGGCTAAAGCACAATTCTTTGTTTTTTTATGCATTGCGATTCAGTTGTTCATCTACTTATGCTGTCACGTGCTGTTCTTGACCCAAGTTGAAGTTTTGTAGGATTACAGGGCAAATCATCAGTTCGAGCCGTATTTTCAATTCCTTCATCTTTAAAAAAATATCATTTTTCTTGGTCTTTTGATCGATACGCATGTCTGAATTTGCTCTCCACAAAGTAAAAAACAACGTACTACCATACTAGAGCCGATTTAAAAGACAAAAAATTAATAAAGTAGGTTCATTTTCAAATTACGGCTTCCAAACTTTCTCATCTTCTTTACACGAGAACTACAGAGCTTTTGAGATCTTGATTATTTCTTTAGCAATCTCTGCACTTTTTAAATGAATAATAGAGTGCCGCATTTCCTCCACCAATCACATTTCAAGGGATATTTGCGTAAAATCTGACTAATGTCTAAACTTTTGCAACAATGTAAAAAAATGTCTTTTGTAATGTCCAAAATTTGGTTCCAGTTATATTTTTAAGAACTCCATACACGTATTTGGGACCATATTGTGTACCTGCAGTAGAAATTTGAAAGCATTTCGTTGAATAGTTTTCTTTTTATTCACATATTTGCCATTTGTCTAAACTTTTGCATCGCAGTGTATATTAGGTCCGCTGAGGTAAATGGAAACAAAACCTTTATGATAACTTTAGAACCTTGCTTTCTATTTGGATGAATTGAGAGATAAAATTTTGCTCATTGCATCCAGTATGCTACTCCCTGAGAGTTATACTGGGTTTGAAAAGTTGGCTTATATGCAGTGCGCACCCACGGGGGGAGCGAAGAGGCTTCAGCCCCTCCCAGAAGCATCAAGATGAACCCTCTGGATTTAACCAAACTGCTTGAAATGCGTTTTTGGACTTGATTTTTGGAAATTTGCCAAGACATAGCCCCCAAAACCTCCTTTTTAATTTCACCAAAAAAACTGTAGTCTTTCTTTAGGACTTCAAATTCGAAACTTTCCGAAGGAGGGCCACTCAGCCCCTCCCAGGAAGCAATCCTGATGATTATATGAATAATTCCCAGTACATAAAATCCATTTTTAATTCACCCTTGAGAGTTAGGGTAAAGGAAATACAGTAATATTCTTCCCATTAGATCAATGTAGGTAACTAACTGATACACACAATCAAGTGTTTTTCGAGGAATAAGAAAATTTACTGCTCAATGTGCAACCTGCTCAATCTTTCAAATGTAATAAGAAATCACTTGAAAAGATAAACATACAAATTATCGAAATCTTTGCTGAAATTGGTAAAGACACACCCCAAAAGGAAAAACCCTTAAAATGAAATCTACTAAAAATTAGGTAAAATGACAAGGCCATTTACCCATGCAGTACGTATAAGGCAGATCAAAACACTAAAGTTGCACCTTGAAAATAGCAGGGTAGGTGACTCAAAACTAAATGCTTTGAGTTTACTTCCAGATAACAAATAAAATTAGTTAAAACCATAGCTACTTCGCGTTTTCAGATGAGCTGAAGAGAAAGTGTAAAATCACTTAACTTTAGTATGCAACATTTTTCAGTGTCCTCTCCAAACTGTGATGGTTCCGACACAGTATCTGGAAATACGATGTTACCTAGCCTTTTCTCAATAGCTCAAAAGTTCAGTTTCGAAACCAACACAAGTAATAGTTTTTGTTTTTACCTCACCTGACCTGACAATAATACATCTAAGATCTGAACGCAATTACTGAAATCAGGAGTCTCAGACAGGCAGTAATAACAAGTAACAAGAAAAGCTGTAGCTCTTTTCAGGATTTCTAATTTTGCCTATGCATTAACTTTTATTGCTGTTAAAACCCGAAATCTGTTTAATGACGGTATTAGATGACGAATAACAACATTCACATACTAAAGATATCGGAGGAAGACCAAATATTTCCAGTGAGTCACTGGTGAAAAATCGATATTCTCCAATATCAGGCTTTCACTGTAACTTCTACTTGTAAAACTTGTAATTTATAAGTCTCGCGTATTGTACTTTGATTAGTTGAAGAGAAAATACGTTTTTTTCTTTCTTGGTTTGCAAGGGTTTAGATTAGAATTCCTTGAAGACGCTTATGACGAAGCTAGCGAGCGCAGAGATTGGTGACATCATCGATAAAAGCCTTGATGTTTCACGAAAATGATGTCATAAGATATCAAGCGCTTTTACTACCAAAATAAATTCGATTAGCCTGCGTGATAACCACAATAAGTAGGCACATTCAAAAAATGGTAGGAAAAAAATCACGTCTTAGGCATTTTTTTAAATACATATCCGTTTAATTTATCTCTTCAACACAGATAGTGCCGGAAAAACAAGGAAAGGAATGCCCTCGCTGTAAGCATGGCCAAACCTTGCGTGATACATGACTCTAACTCCATTCTTCAAAGCTGGTGCATAAACACACAATACACTCCCAAATCCTTGTCCTACTTCAGCTGAGCAATCCAGTGATACGGGTGCTCTCGAAGATTATCCATCCTTTAACAACCACTGGGCAGGTAGTTCGTATCGAAATGGGGTAATTGTTCTAAGGAAAGCTCAGTTGCCGGTTTTAAATTGTGTTGCCATTAGGAGCCTTCATAATTAGTTAAAATAGACAGGTGAGAATATATTTCGGAACGGGCGCCCAACCTTCTTTCGTAGAAAATTAATGCTTTTGAACAAAAGGGTATTTCGAGGAGTAAAGAGTTCGTGGAGTTGACAATCATTTCCCCAACAAAAATAGTAAAACGTTTCAAGTACGTTATTAACCTACTATACGTTATTATTTGCCGCATTTATTTCTTACACGCACATTTATTTCTTATTCACTTCTGTACCGCACGTGCTTGCGAAAAGATAGAAATTCAATTTCGATTTAAAAAAAACTTCTGTGCAAGATTGTCTTTGGTTCCTTAAACCCAACAGCTGAAATTTTTAGAACCATTTTTTCTTCCTCGTATATTAGGTATAGTTCATTTTCTATTTAACGACTTTCAAGGTATCACAAAAAAAACCGTCCATAAGTAGAAAACGTCCTTAAACAGATTTTTCTAGAACTAGTGGGTATCTCAGTTACCGTGAAAAGTCTTTAAATAGAGAAAGTCGTTAAATAGAGCGTCGTTAAACAGAGAACCGGTTGTATTGAATTTTTCAATGATAGTTTCTACAGGATAAAGTCTATGAAGAAAGTACACCACTGATTCAGTTATCCGGCGCCTACTGTATACTATACACAGAAGTATCATTATGACCAAACCTCTCACGAAAAAAAAATCTGTATGTGTGTCCCTCCCTCTCCCAACACATACGGTGGTTAATTCTGGCCGTGCCCCAACCGAGATAAATTTGTTCTTATTCACCTTTAAGTAACATGTCATATTAAATTAGGTCCTCTCCCTCGTTTAAGGGAGATATATTTTTACTCCAAATTACGCAAATAGTAAAGAATCAAACATTCTCAACAATAAAGTTGTTTATACGTACTCATTATGCTATTCACGAATGTTACAACAACCCCCCCACATCTAACATAATATCTTGGGAAAATGCGTTGTTTTCGGGAAGTCTGTTGATTGATGCGTTTCCGAAAATACACTCATCGATCAAAAATGCTTATTGCATTTTGGAAATCTCACGTTCGCATGTGAAGTTCAGAATAAACAAATGCAACGTCACCAGAAAATTACTCGTTCACAAAAGTAACGGTAAAATGATTGAACGATTTCCAACCGAGGGAAGATTCTGCCTCCCTTGTCCATGAATATTCTAGTAAACAAATCAATAATAGACACATTAAATCTGTGGACAGTTTACATGATTCTCAGATCGTAATCGCTGGCGCTAGCATTTCAAGGACATTGGAAATTAAAAGTTATTCAATTGTTTTTGTCATATTTTAGACTTAGATACTCTTTGGTTGTCCACCTTTTTTTTTCTTTTGGAACAAACTCTAAAAGAAGTTTAGGAAAGTGACATGCGAAGATTAGAAACAACAACAGCTTACCACTTGAAAAAATACGCATTTTACTAAATTAAATTCATAAAATTTGGTTTTTTAACTGAAAATAGTCAGAAGTTGTTTAAAATAGGATACCTAATATGAGCCTGTGGGAGCAAACATTATGTAAGTTAGTAAAACAAGATTTTGAGTAATTGTTGTTTTTGTGTCCCTTTTATACGAAACACCATGTTTGTTCCGTTTTATGATCAGTCTATGAGTAACTGCTTATTATACCTATAGTTCAAAAAGTATCGCACATAAGGATATTTGTTCAATCCAACGGCAAATTCAACTTTTTATTCAACTGCCTGCCAGAAAGAGCAGCACACGGATGTTTTCTGGCAGAAGTTGAATGAAAATTGAAAAGTTGAAGTTTCGGCGGAATCGGGAGTTGCGTTAAACGAATTTTCCTGCGTGTGATGCACCTTTACAAAACTTTAGCATCAAGTAGAATGACGTTTAAACTAAGTTCTGACGGTCTTAATACAAATTTTTCAAAACTGACTTATACAACTTTAACTGTCAACGACTGATGTATTTGATTGTTAATATCGGTTGTTCAGGTAGTAACTTTTTTTGCGGATGAGGAGAAAAGTTGATGTTAAGTAGTTTGAACATTAGTAGTCCATCCTCTTCAAACATTTCTTGCTTTTGAATTTTCGAGATTGTAGATTTTGAGAAATTCAGCAAAAACTTTCACTGTTAAGCAGAGGAACGGCAGAGGCAATTGCCTTTCAGGAATAGACAATTGCCTCTGCCTGAAACGCCTTGTTTACGAACCTGACTTCGGATTTCACGAAGAGGCATCGTCTTGGATTGAAACATTCTGCTTATAGCGAGTTCGCTCAATAACAATTTATGAAAGTATCGTTTCAGACTCCGTTACAACCTGTTTTCACTCCACTTCATCTTAATTACATATTCGTTGATAAAAGATTACATTCATTTCGACTCAAAGCGAAGAGGGCAGCGCAGAGGAGAGGTTTGACTGCTTTTCCAGTTGTCTCATGAACTTTGCATCAATATTTTTGCTTCACCTGTAGGTGAATTAGCAGCTAGAGCTGGATCTTCACCAATCAAATTCTTTTCTCCTGGGGGAATTCCATCTGGTTTATACACTACGTCGGGTCGCCTAATGACCTCGGGTCAAACGAGCACACCAAGGGAAAGTTTCCGCCAAATTGCCTGGCGCGATTTCTTGGCGAGAATATAAAATTAATGGATGGGAATTGAAGAACAGGTTCTCTACCTTCGTGGAGAAGCATAATAATTTTTATACTTTTCTTTTTTTCCCCCCTACCTCGACTGGGAGTTCTTCAGGCTGGATTTCAAAGCTTGTTATTTGAGAAAAAAAAGTAAATAAAAAGTAAAAAAAAAGATGATATGGATGAAAGTGAAATTCAAGAGACACGTGGACTGGCATCTCAGCAGTTCTTTTCCGCATTGCATTGTGATGGGATAAAAGTTTCTTAATTGTAGATCTTACTGATAGATGAGACTGCGTAATTAAACGACGATTATAATCGCAAGATTTCTTTTTTTTTTTTTTTTTAAGTCGGTACAAAACGTGTTTATGAAATGAACAGTGTAATAGTTCATTTTTTTAAACTTTGCAGCACAAAGAAGAAAAGAAGCAGTAGTCTGATGAACACTTGTGGATTTTAGAAAATCGAGACAATGTTTCCATTCAAAACATTTCAGCTGCTTATTACGCTGTTGCGAAAAGACGACCTGTTTGGCTGTCTTCAAATTCAGCATGAAAGGTTCTTTAAGTCTGCTAAAAAACTAAAATAACATGCACGGAAGGAACTAAACTAAAATAACATGCATAGGAGGATTTTGTTTTTTACTAAACATTATTGAGAAGTTTTGATAGCGTCCGTTTTTGGAACGATGTAGGACCTCCTTGGATTTTATACCCTACGTGTGCTATAAATTTAAGACTGACGATAAAAATCGCAAAAAAAAAAAAAAAAAAAAAAAAAAAAACCTACAAAAATTATACAAAGTTTTATATATATATATATATATATATATATATATATATATATATATATATATATATATATATATATATATATATATTAAAGATAGCCTCCATCCCTCCATGAGATGTAATACAAATATTGGCAGGATCTTTTAGCCTTTTATGCTTTTTAAAGCTCATCTTTTGAAATACTGTTAAATTTCGTCGTCATAATAGGTTCACAATTATTTCTCGATGCGCAATTTTTTTATGGCAATGAGCTAATGAGCAGAACTTAACTTCCATAGGAGCTCACGAAAGCTGAGCTCCTACACTTCTTCTTTTAACTTTTTCAAATTGCAACATTTTTAGAAATTCTGGCTACTTACGATTGAAGTAAATTGCGGGGACAAACGGGACCCCACACTTCTTTTGGTAGAAATTAAGCTATGGCAATATGTGAATATAAAGGAAGCTTATTAAGCACTTAGAATACAAAAATTCAAAATGAAATTAATGTTAAAAAAAAACCATACAGGGAATGTGGGACAAAGCGAAATAGCCGGGCAAAGTGAAATGTTAAAATATTTCCAAAGTTTGCAGCGCCACCTATCTAGCAGTATTTTAACTAAGCTGCTAGACATATAGTTGATTCCTGTCAAAAAATAAGTCGCTCTGAAGATCCGCAAAAAAATTATGCAAGCCGTTTTCAAAATTTGACATTTTCATTGAAAAATTTATAGTTTTTCAAAAATTTATTTTTATTATAAAATATATTTTTTAATTATCATTTAACCTAATTATTGAGATCTACTGATGTCCAGTGCAGTCCTTATTTAGTTTATATTTGACATTTTTCGATTTTAAATGTTCAATGTAATTTGTCAAGTGCACGCTGATGGGGCAAAGTGAAATAGAGCTATTCGTTTATTTATTCATTCATTTGTTAAATCACGTTCGTATTTCTTTATTTATTAATTTATTCATTCTTTTACTTAATTATTTATTTATTTACTCACCTGTTAATTCATTTATTCGTACTTTTATTTTTCAGTAATATAATTTCTTTTTTCGTTTATTTAAGCATTTATTTGTTGAAAACTACTGTTAATCGTCGAGTAGAAAATTTTTCATAGTAAAAAGTTTGTTTTTCACTTTGCCCCATGATTTTTTGGAGTGAAAATTTTCCATATTTTTTTAAGGTACAAAATAACAGCCAAAAATGAAAAATAACATTTCAACGATAGTTGTCTTCCAAAATATAATATTCCTTCTTTGTGTACATTAATTTTCAGAACAAATTTCCCATTCGTTCCTTTTGAAGCAAGTAAGTAAACTTAATTATTTAACTCTGCCCCACATTCCCCTACTGTCGGCCCCGCTTTATCGGGTAACGGATAAACAAAAACTCCGTTTATGCGAATAAAACATCCTAGAGCCTAATATTTCCCAAGTCATACACTGTAAAAAATGAATGTTGTTTTTACAGTATAGTACAGCTTATTTTTGTATTGACCTGTAAAATTTTCTAGTTTTACACTAATAAAGTGTTAAATTGCTAACTTTACAGTATTAAACTGTAAAATTGCTAGTTTTACAGTTTATTACCGTGCATTTTAACAGTTTTAAACTGAAACCTCTGCTGCCAGTATTATATTGTTGTTTTTATAGTATAACTAACAGTACCCGCACGGCGATGACCGTGCAAAAAAGTAAAGGAAGTCAACTGAATAAATTTAAATTCACTCCAACCCTCTAAAGTAAAATTATTATATTCTTTCATTCAAATGTACTCCACCACCTTTTAAATTCCACTATTGAAGTTTAAATCACAATGCGCCAAATAAAAAAAAACATTAAGTTGAGTAAGTAACAGGAGATTTAGTCAATTTTCAAGGCTTAACTCAATACGCAAATTTAAACCACTGGAGGAAGAGCAGTTTGTCTAGAAAATGGACCTCAGTGTTTCAGTTTTGCGTATAGAGTTAAACCTTGAAAATCGACTAAAGTTGATTAATTAATATCTCGTAGCAAGCAATTCCAACTATCTGCCAGAGAGTTGAGTTGATACACTATAAATACTCGATTGGATTGATGAAAGCCTTCGAAAATGGAGTTTTAAATTGAAATTACAAAGACAGAATCATGTCTAAAATTGAAATAAAAAAATAACTACTCATCGGATTTTATTGAAACTGGTCTCTAAACCTTCCCAGTACCAAAAGGAACAAACGGTGAAAGTTTCAGCCAAATCTCCCGAGTAGTTTCTGAGATCTTAGGGAACACACACACATATATACACATTTACCAACATTCATTTTTATATATATAGATATAGATACAGCTAAATTTTACGGTAATAACTGTAAAATTTCTCACTTTACAGTAAGAAACTGTAAAATTGCTAGATTTACAGTTTATTTCTGTGCATTTGACAGTTTTAAATTGGAACCTTTTGGCTGCCAGTATTATACTGTAAAAATAACAACTCATTTTTAATCGGGGCCGACAGTACTTGTGTAAATTTTCAATAGTTTTATATCATTTGTGCTTTGCATTGTCGAGAACGCTAAAAATTAGTTTTTTCTTATTAAAGGTTGATTTTCTAAAAATCGTCACGTTGTACACGCGTTCTTTTTGCAGATGTGCACGCGACATTTTTCTCGGTCACGCATGGACCGTGTGCAAACCGAAGAAAAGGAGAGCCGCTGATTACATACATCGCTTCCGTAAATTGCATTCGGTCCTTTTTTTCTCCTAAACAGATGGCAACACGCGTCGCGTAGATTCATTGCAATGTATCAGGAAGGAAAAGAGGAAATTACGCGAAATATAGCTTTTTTTTATTTTTCTTATAAACTCAGAATGATCTGCGAATGGTATTCTTTCTATAACAATAATTTCTAAAGAATTTGTAACAGTTTATTTATTCAGCAACTCTAGAGAGAGAATAATTTAAAGTATAGTTTTTCAAAACTAACGAATACGCTTTTTGTGTGAGTTAATCAAAATATTTCACGATACTCTGATTTCCCTCTGCTTTTCAAAACTATTGAATACCCGCTAAGTTTACATGCATTTATAATTCATCACCATGTAATACAGTTTAGCCTTCAGTATTAATAATAGTATTTAATATATTACTTTTATATTTGCCAAGAACGCGAATTTCATCCTTTATTCAGTATTCAGTAACATGCACAAAGAACTGAAACATTTATTATACATCAACATGTGATATATTTTAGCCTTTAAAATTAATAATATAATTAAATGTATTACTTTTATAATTGTAAAGAACGTGAATTTTATCCCTTATTCAGAGTTACGTACATACATACAAACAAACAAACCCACATGAAAAACTAATAAAAGCATATTAATAAAAAAGTCCTCTCTCAAATGACAAGAAAAATAAGACTCGTTCTCTATCCATAACACAAGCACTATTTTTTTTAATTCTGACGCAGCAAATAAGGGAGTTATAAGTTTGAAGTGTCTCTCTCTGTGTGTTGTGGCAATTTATCTTAAGGGGAACCAGGCCCGTCATTTAGGGGGGGAGGCAGGTCATTTAGGGGGGTCAGCCAGGGGGGGGTCAATCCCCCCTGGCTTTGAGAAATCAATGTATTTACATATAAGTGGGCTTGGTTTTTTATGTTTTCCGATGAAATTGCATTGTGTTTGGACCCTTTGCCCCCCCCCTGGAAAAACTTGAAATGACATCCCTGAGGGGGACCCTGAACTAAAATTTTTGGGAGTGGGAAAATTCTCAGTTTGCTGAATACAATATTAATAATAATATAATTTACAATATTAGAGCCTATCGATATAATTTTTCTGCATCTAATGAAATTTGTTTCTCACCTCCTAGTTATACACAATAAGAGTTATAGCCTTTTATAGTAAATTTTAAATGCAATTATAAGCCATTATTCACGCGTTTGATTTCATTATCTCACAACAGAGTCTTCTATTCATACTTTGTACATCTGTATCACTAAAAAGATCCCAATTGAGTTCATAAACTCTTAAAACAGAAACCTTAGGTCTCTTGCTTTGAAACACTAGTGACTGCCTGAATCTTAATTTGATTGGTATTTATCTTTTTTTGTTGTGACTTAGAAGTCCATCCAAATAATATCAACTCCTTTGAATTTGATTCGATTTCCCATGACATCACAGAGTAAAGGAAGGGGAAGCGAGTTGTATTTCCGCCCTTGCTCCACACATAGGGGAACCAGCAGCGCAGAGTGGTGTCATGTCGATGACAAGGATGTCCGGCATTTCATTAATGATGTCCGCTTCGATATGCAAAGCACCGGATAGCATTTAAGATTCAAGGACAGCGTTGTTAGTTCAGTAAACTTAGCAAGTAAACTGGAAAATTTCGGAAAATTTAACTTTTTTTTTTTGAATAATCACGATTGCTTATTGCTTTCACTTGATCGCCGTTGATGTTCATTTGATTTTGCAGATTACCATGACGACGAGAATTAGTATAGTTCGTCATTTTAATTATATTTTGTTAAGAATTTCGTCATCGTGGTGACAAATAGTCTGCGGTTTCGTTTATTCATTTTTTTTCCTCCCAAATTCTTAATTGAAGCAGACTTTACATTAAAAATCTTTTTTTTTGTAAAATCTGTAAAAGCAAGTTTTTCAGAAAAAACAAAAATCTTTCTTCTGTTTTACGTTTTAGTTCAAAGAAATATTGGTGCGCCGCAGGCCCGTCGTTTAAGAGGGTCAGGGGGAAGGGGCAATTGCCCCCCCCCCCACCCCCTACTTTGAGAAATCAATGCATTTAGATATAAGTGGGCTTGGTTTTTAGTGTTTTCCGATGAAATTGCATTGTGTTTGGACCCTTTGCCCCCCCCCCCCCCAGAAAAACTTGAAATAACGGCCTTGGTGTACCGCATTACTATGTAAATCGCTTCTTGATTCCTTTTATAAGTGAGTTTGATTTAGTTTTTCTCCCAAAATATAAAACCTACTTTGCAAAATGTTTCTTTGTGACAACATTTTGGTATCACATATCCCTCACTATATCCAATACTGAATGACAAAAAAAAAAAAAAAAGACGCAACTTGATTTTTTTAATTCATTCTTTAAAACGTTTCTTTTCATCTAAGAAAAAGATCACTTATTAAAGTGCATGATATCTAAAGAATATTTGATAGAAACATTAATTTCCACCACCAAACATGAAACTATGAAATTCTTTTAAACAAACTCACAGAAAAGAGACAATTGATAACCAAAAATTAATTGATTAGAAACAGGGGAGGCAAATAAGGGGGGCAAGAAGGGGCGGTCGCACCCCTAAATATTTTTCGCAGAATGTTAAAAAACGGGTAAATTCAATTTATGTTTTACACAAATCAACTATCACGAGCAAAAGAAAAGGAACTAAAAAAGAATGCCAATTTTCAACAAAAATTGATAAAACTCATCCATACACATATTCTTAAGATTATTGCTTATAACAGAGGAGTCTAAAAAAAAATGCTTTGAAACAACTATAACAGGATGATAAAGGATTTTCAACTTTAGCTGTTTGGGAAATAGCACAAGATACTGGAAATCGATGGAAAAAAAATCTTCTTGACTCCAAATATTGCTGATTAAAACTTGACTAAAAGTTAAAAATTATTTTCTAATGACGACATTTTATGTGATAACTAATTCCGAAATAATTTTAAAGTTTAGTCATAAAAATTTAAGTTGTTTGAAAACCTCCATTTTTTTTAATATTAAATCTAGTTTAAGAAATCTTTCTTTTAACTAATATGTATTTTTTCCATACTGAGGTACTTCATATTTAACAAACTCGCCCCCTCAAACGAAATGCTGAAGGGCCGCCCCTGATTAGGAACGAGCTTTACATTATGTAGGAACGGAGAATAATTTTCATCCTCTGGTTGTCGCGCGAAATGTTCCTCTGAACCAAACTGCAATAACAATCTTCCAAAGATAATTACGCAGATGATTTTTTATTTCGCATACAATAAGATAACAAAAATAAACTGTGTTTCACTCTATTGCTTGACATGGCTTTAGGTATAGGTATTGATTCAGAATAAACAGTTGGCTCCTCAAGTCCAATCAATCGCCGTTGTCACTCAAAGTCTTTTATCCAACCCCGGTGAAGTGAGGGGAGGGAATGGTTTTGTTGCCTGCTTGCTGGACACGACGACACCCGGCGATCATCAAGATCGTATTGGGGTTCCTCAACGATTAGGGTCTTCTTTTCAAGAACGGTATTTCTGGAAAATTAAGGGGTTCGGTTCATATGTCTGGTATGGGGGGGGGGTTCGGTTAGGGCTGGATCGAACAAAGAGTAACGCGCAGGGTTGCTGCTAAAATTGGGAAAGAAAGTTCTTTTCAGACAGGAAAAAAAAAAAAAAAATTCTGAGACACGCCTAACACCAAGTAGGTGCCAAGGTGCTTGTAGTCAGAAGATGTCGAAAAATGCAGAAAACAGGCTGAGCGTTGAGTCCTTTGGAATGTGATTTCAAAATCTCTGCCCTGTGCAGAAATTAAACAATGTAGCAAAGAAAAAAAAACGCATTAAAAAGACCGAGAGGAGAAGGAAAGAGGAGAGAGAGAAAGAAAAGAAAGAGAACCTGATTGGGTGGCGATAAATTTTAATTATTTTGTCTAACTATAAGGATTTAACAGAGTAGTTTTCTAAGCAGTTGGCATGCTTAGAAAAACATATCTCTGAAAATTATAGTAATACTAGTAAAATGTCCCCTGTGACAGCAACTAACAGAAGTCTCTTTGGATCGACCATCTATCATAACTCAAGATAAAATAACGGACGGTGCTTGAAAAATTTATTTTTACTAGTAAATCATGCTGATAAACTGCATGTGCATTACTGGCAATTGACATTCAACTTCTTTTTTTCTTTAAATAAATAAATTCAAGCCTATTAATATATCTCTTTGAGTATTACTGTTTACAGTTTATAAAAGAGAAACTTATGTAAATTTTAACTTAATTGAGAAAGAAAAAATGGTTCTTTGTTTTGTAAATAAATATGATAATTTTTAACAACCGTACATCTTACAAGCGTATTTCGGGCGATGAAACTTGAAATGTAGTATTTTCAGGCTTGGTGTTTTAAATAAAATTTTATCTTTAGGGTAAAAGGGGAAGGGAGCAATTGAAAATTTGGAAATCTTACATTGACATATATTTGAATCCTTTTTTCAGTTCAAAACGTCAATCTTTCTTAACGTTAAAAACCAAAATACTACACCCATCTTATTTTTCGGCTGTATTTCATTTCATTCTCAGTTTTTTAAAGAATTAATTGCTATTACGGTCTCTTCTGTTTTCGTATTTTTCACATCTCTGAAATAAATATTTCTTCGCCAAAAACATTAAGCAGTGTTCTCACACCTTCAAAAAACCCTAGTTATCTTTAATTCGCATGTATGATGTTTATCTG
The DNA here is from genome assembly GCA_038373865.1 of Uloborus plumipes. Lineage (NCBI taxonomy): Eukaryota > Metazoa > Arthropoda > Arachnida > Araneae > Uloboridae > Uloborus > Uloborus plumipes. The sequence goes on from JAXGGA010000621.1 coordinate 20,463, forward strand.
TAGCCGTTGTCGAATTACAATCGTGAATACAAGCTAAATGACTACTGCAGTCCACTTTCATAATGTATAAGGGAAACTTTCAACACAGTCCCATTAAATCTTAATAATCAATTACTCCAATTTCAACTACTGAACTTATTGATATTTCGTGAATTACATCATTTCAAACTTATTATTTTTTCAATTATTTATTTTTTTAAATGAAATGCAATGTATTGTTTTCTGTCCTTATTCAATTTATTTATTTCGTGGTTATTGATTTGCGTTTACTACTGTCATTAAATTATTTTTAAACGAAATAGAGAACATTCGAACAACTTTCTCTTCCACTTCATCTCTTTTCAAGGTAATAGACAGATTATGTAAAGAAATAGAGAAGCGAAAAGGATTCCATGTAAGAATTGTCTCATACATCACTTAGCTGCGCAATCCTGGTGGAAAACCACTTTGTGACCTTTCGGAGGAAAATAATGATCCATCCATCCAGTTATTATTTCTCCTATTTTTCTTTCCTTTTCTCAAAATAATCCAGAAAAATCTTCACAATAATCGTTTTGTTTCACTTATTGTTTTCACTTTTCCCGGAAACTAGCTTTGTGACGTCCACTCCTCACGTGACCGCCAGAGGGCTCTCGAACAAAAAGATGTTTCGTGCATGGCTGCGCCAGGTACGCGAAGAGACATCTTCAGATAGGGGTTAGCTGTCGTGCCTTTATCGCGGTTTTGGCAGTCGAAAACATTCGATTTGTGTGGTTCGTTTTTGAACGCGAGGTCGTAGGACCAAAGGTCCCGAATCGAGCAAGTGTCTCACCCCCCCCCCCCCATGAAGCTCAAAATTAAACTCCTATAATGAAAACTGAACATTCTGTTTAAGATACTCTTTTCATCATCTAATCAATCTACTGTATGACTGTCTATATACAACTAAAATCAAATTATGGACGCTTCTGTTTACATTTCCAAGTATTAAAATTGGGTATTCTAAAGTTGGACACCCTTTCCCTGAGGACTTTCTTGCTACACCACCGCTCAAGTCATAATAAAATGCAAAATGACTTGACCCACATGTTTGCTCTTCATGGTAAAATTTCATAGAGCTCCGAGCCTGGAATCCAATTCCGAGTCCAACGTCATATCTATCATCGACTATGTACCACCCATGCCCTAGTACTGCAATACCGCTCCTTATCTGCACAAATAAAATAAAACATCTTGTAGAACAGTGTTCCTCAACCTCTTTTACCGCGCGGGCAGATAAGAATTCGTGAAATTTTTTTGAGGAGACGTGAGGTTTTTTTTCCTTTAAAATAGAAAATACGCACGCACGCATACCTTATTAAGCATTACTATTACTGTAAAGTCAAATATTTACAGATGCAGACGAGTCTTATTGGATTATTCGGGGAAATCATTTGATTAAACGGAGATTTTCAGCATTGCATCTACAAGAAATGAATCGGTTCCGGAAGGTTTATTCTTCAAGAGCAAGAGTTTGTTTATCCGTTACCCGGTTAAGCAGGCTAGACAGACTTTTCGTAGTATTTAGATTAATTCTAAGCAGACAGTAAAATTCAAATTAAATATTCAGAGTAGAAGAAATGTAGGCAGTGTACTAAAAGCTGTTTGTATTAAACTGTATATCACCAATTTCTTGGCTCAATTTTTTAATTTAAATGTTTTTGGCTGTTGGTTCTGCAATATCATTGAAATTTATCGCATTATCGCCTACGTTTCTTTATTTCATTCTCTATTATACTATCATTAATTTTATTATTTTTATTTGAACAATTCTTGTTGAGCTGGTATACAGCACAGCTATTTTCCCTATCATTTCTTTACGCTTGTAATAAATTTCATTATTACGTGAAGCTCAAAATGTCAACACCTTTGCGTATTTCATTCTTTTACGCCCTTGGAGATTTCTCCAGCAAATATGGGCGTTACAATTTCGTGAGCACTTTTCCCTTTCCTTTTTTCCCTCTTTTTCATTATTATTAGATCCTCCCCCCCCCCCTCTTGTTTAAAAAAATGAAACCCAAAGGGAATTCATTCATTGTGACTGACAAACAAAAAATACCAGCATTTGGTTCTCAAGTCAACATAATTTAATTAAAATTATATTTTAATGTGCATGTGTATTTAAATCTTTCGTTTTCGTTATTTGTTGTTTCAAACGTTCTTTTCAATGAGCTTTTGATAGTCCGGGGGTAGATAATACGGTTTCGCACGATTTGTGCAGTTTGAAAATAATCATCAAGAAACTATTTTACTTTTGTCAATTTCCATGCAAGTGTATTATGTCACAGTCAAACGTCAAAAAACAACAACAATTTTAAGACGTATGGCTCTTAATATGTCTTTCCCTATGCTCTTCTAAGCAGCATACGATGTGTCTGGAGCAGTGGTTGGAAAAACTGCATTTCTTTTGTAGCGAACTACAACTACTTTGTTATAAATAGTTAACTACAACTACTTTTTACTTCCTTTTACGTAGTAAAGGAAGTATTGTGATCACGAAAAAAATTTCACTCAAATTTCGGTCTAAATTTTGACTTTGCTCACCCCTGAATGAATGTCGCGTAGTTTTTTCGACCTGTCAGCACGTGCATATGTACCTAACAACATACAAACAGCCGAAAAATCAATTTCGACCACCCCCGAGTAAACTACGACGAGTTTTCTCGTGACGTCTGTATGTGCGTATGTGGCTCGCATAACTCAAAAACTATATGCCGTAGAAACTTCTAGCTTGGTATGTAGGCTCTGAGGGGGGTCTAGTTGTTCACCTCCTCTTGTGATTGCATTCGAATGTTCCCAAAGGGGTCTTTTACCCCTTTTTTGGGATAAATCAATGTTAATTTCAATACAGACTCAAGTGATATGAACTGGCGCCACTACTTCGCGACATGTCGCCAAGCTTTTGGTCGCCAAGTGTTTGACGCCAACTTGGCGATATATCACCAAGTTGGCGACAAATTTGGCGAAAAAATTATTTTTTGAATTCGGGTTCAACTTGGCGCTATTGGCGATATTTTGCGAAAAATTCACTAAATGATATTAAAATCAGCAATATTTAGAAAAATAACCATTGTAAAATATTTTTTGCATTGTTTCGTGGTAGATTAGGGGAGAAAATATTTGAATTGTTACCTTGCTCACTCCAAGCACTTTTTTTAACACTTAAGGCAACTACTAAGAAATTTACACGTAAAAGGAAGTAGTGTGGGGTCCATACCAGATTTTTTTTTAATGTAGCGACTACGAACTACTTTTGAATTGTAGTCGCTACTTCGCTACTTTTTAAAAAATAAATTTAAAAAAGCATACACTGTTTGAGGATTCACCGAAAAATTCCGTAAGTGGCTGCAAGTGGTTTATATTAATAAATTAACTCATTTGAATATTTAATAGAACTAGGAATTGTCTTTGAATTTACATGTTACTTTTCCTTTTTGTTGCTTTTTTTTTGCTAAGTTTGTCCTTTTTAGATTTTTTTACAATTTTTGCGAATATTCGCCACAAGAAATAATTCAAAAGTTGAGAGATTGAAATAATTCAACCTTCAATTTTTTATTTAAATTTCTTTGCTCAGGGAATATTTAGGACCATGAAAATTATTTGAAGGAATATAAAAATTATGATGCCAAATAAACCAATGACATCAAACAGATAGAATGTATTTCGTCAAAATGATGTATCTAAAGATCAGCTCATATTTTTATGGTTCTTATTTCTCATTGCTTCCACTGCTGATCTCGTGCAAGATTTGCACTAGTCAGAGTAAATTAAACCTTGTTTTTCCCTTCACTCTCTCTTTCTCTCTCTTTTTTTTTTTTTTCATTTATTTATTTTTTTTAATTTAAAAGTAGTTTCCAGAAATCGCTACAAACTACTATTTTCTTGTATCGCGCTACTCACTACTCTACTTTTTTTCAAAAGTAGTGCGCTACGCTACGAACTACTAAAAAATGTAGCTACTACAGTAGTTTCGCTACTTGTAGCGCGCTACTTCCGACCACTGGTCTGGAGGCCGAGAGTGGTTAGTTTTTTACTGTGCATGAAACTTTTACTTGTAAAAACTGATTTTTAACTCATTCTATTGCAATTCTACGTCAAATCAATCATAAAAAAAAAGTTTTTGACCTCAACATTTCCGATTTTAACAAAAGTTGGTGTGAAGGACGCATATGACAAGCTAAGCAATCCTACCAATCTTAGATTTCTACTTTAAAGATTGTACGAAATACAGAGCTGTTAAAAATCTTAAAAAGTGCGAAAAAAAACAAAAAGTTTTTTCATGCAAGTGACTGTAACTTTTGTTCTAATTATAGTATAATATAAAATCAAAACCCATTATAAAGGCCAGAAAATAGAGCTTTCCATTGACACTTTACATGACATACTTCCAACAGGTTTAAGATTCTAATCGTCCCAGAATGGTTAAAAAAATCATTTTTTTACCTGCAAAAATGTGATGCTCAGCAAAAAACGCAACCACTCTCGGCCTCCAGACACCCCACATACTGTTTAGAAGAAAGAGCATAGGGGAAAATATATTTTTAAAGAACCAGACGCGTCTTCAAATTGTCACTCGAAAACGTTGCTAGTTCTTAGACTAGTGGTGTAGTGTAGCTAGAAATTACTTTGGTATGGGGAGTTGCAGTTGTCCGCACAAAAGAAAGAAAAATTCCCATGTTAGGATTGGAAATGTGCAGGAGCGCCTGGACGGGAGGTCAAGGGAAGCCACTGTGACTTCCCGAAAATTTTCTTATTCGGCAAATTTTGCTGACGATTCGGTGATTTGAAGATAGTAATGCAACATGGAGATTATTTGTTGTTTTTAAAATTTAATTTTTAATTTTTTAATTTTTCAAAGATGACTGATGTTTTTTCTCATTAAATGCAATGTATATACGACATGTGTGCATGTTTGTACCGTAAAGTCGGGTTACTTGGACCCACAAGGAGGTTACTTGAGCACACAGTAAAATGATAAAATCTGGGTTTGGTACTAGCATTAGAAACTGCAGAGTGCTTCTACCTAGAGGAGAAACGAGGAACTACGTGCAAGTCTTCAACTAATAAGTACCAAACCTAGATTTTATCATTTTACTGTAATGGGCTCAAGTAACCCCTTAGGGTCCAAGTAACCCGACTTTACGGTACTTCATCATTCGGTAAAATAGGAATTTCATTCGTCAAATTGATCATTTTCCCCCTCCCAAATATTTTAGTTCAGGGCGCCCCTGGAAATGTGTTGAAACTAAAGATTTTACGGGGTCGGGTCAGACACCCTTATACCTTTGCTGCGCCACTGACACGTAGGAAGTTTCTTTAGTAGACGTCACAAACGTCTTTCTTAGTGGCAAAAAAGTTTTTTAGCAGCCAATTAAAATCCAATGACTCCTTTTTTGCTTCCAGCCGAACGGCAAGGGGATAAAATATTGCATTGAAAAAAATTTTTTTTCTTCTTTTTGAAGCTCCCATAGGTGTTTTCAGAATTTTATACTCGTAGTATTTCTTTTAGTAACTACAATTGCCCAAAATGATAGGGAAAAAAGATCGTTTTTGGTCTGTGAGTAATATTTTCTCTAACCTTGATAAGATAAAAGCGGTTTTATTTCGCGCTGTAAGATGGATGGTATTGCAAAACAATTATGATGGGCTATTTTTATACAACAGTGCTGTGAGAGAATGTCAAATGGACACAAGAGCATTCAAGTACAATGTAGAAGCGTAAAAATTGTTCCATGTCAACTTAAATAAGAAAATATTCTCAACTTGATCATCTCACGCTTTTATTAAACCTTCCGATTCTTACTCTTTTACATTTTAAACTAATATGTGATTTAAAAAATAACTATCATACACAATTTATTGATGAGTAATTAGTTTTCGAAATTCGTGAAAATTTTCTTTTCATTTTACTTGCAGCAATTATATAGTTTTTGGGGGGGAGGGGGGGACGTCGAAGTACGTTGTTCTCCGAAATATTTTTTGTGCGGCCACGGATTGCTTTTATCATCACTTGATCGTTTTTAATGCTTTTTTAATTTTCAGATACCATGACGTTGTTGAATAAGTCTAGCTCGTTGCTTTTAATATTTGTTTAGAGAGATTATTTTTCGTCATCATGGTTACAAATAGTTTGCGATTTCTGTTCATTTTGTTTGTTTTTTTCAAATCTTAACTCAATCAGGTATAGCGTTAAAAAGTTGTTTTTTTTTTTTTTTTTTTTTTTTTTTTTGTATGTAAGATCAAGATCACCTTTTCAGGAACAGCTGTATAGGTGAACTTAGAAGAAGCAAAGTTTCATCTAAATACAAAATTTTCAGATTACTAACTGATATCATTTAAGATTGATAAGAGTATTTTTTACATGATTTTTCTGGGGAATTTTTGAAAACTGTATATTTTGCTAATGTTTATTACATATGTTTTATTAATGCAATAATTAACAATTTCAACTTTTTAAAAATATGTATTTAGTCCTTTGTTAAGTTTTATGCATTAATTATCAATAGTAAATTGTAAAAAGGAAATGAATAACCCACTCGTCCGCAAAACTTAGCACTTCTTAACGGTAACCGAGTTTTTTTTTTCCATAAAGGGAAAGAACAGGGAGTCTATGAGAAAGACACTGCACCAGTTCGAAAATTAAATTCGCATGTTTTAACGGTTCGCCAGTAGCAGTCCTCCTCGCCGCCACCTCGGAAAAAAAGGGGGGGGGGGACTCACCAGTCCGCGATTTTCTTTTCTCGAAAGCCTTTTGCAGACCTGCGGTATAAAGAGGTTGAAAAACGCCGGTTCTCTCTCTAAAGCTACTTGCGTACAACGTACAATGTGATTTGTGATGTGCATTAATTTGTAACGTTTGGAAAAAATATTAATCTCTCACAATTCTCATCCACAAGACTTAAAAATTCATTTCAAAAGAACAAAGAAAAAATAAATAAATTTTGACACATTGAATTCAAATTATGTGCAATTCTAGAGAACATGGTTGCCACCACCCGAAGGAGCAGGTGCCGCCGCCGGGGATGGAGCACCGGGACTCCCTGTTGCAGAGTTCGTGTCCAATCTAGAAAAGGGACCGCGCAATGTCTGAGGTTCAAAAAGAATACAAATTGCACTTTCTCATTGCTCAACAAACTATTAGTCGGAAGAAAAATGCTGTCGTTTTATTGTTCACTATAAGCTTAAGTGCAATTTATCCGTCGTGAGTGTATTCGTCGTTTGTGTGCTTTTTTTCGTTGGCAATAGACCAGTGGTTCCCAAAGTAGTCCACAGGGACCCCCAGGGGTCCCCTTGAATTTGGAAGGGGTCCATAGAAAGGAAAGAAAAAGTTTTCTTTTTTTTTTGCTCGTACAATGTACACCTATTCTATGCAAGATATTAGCTGATTGAAAATAAATTTGTGTCCTTATTTTTCATGAAAGTATGCATAAAAATATTACGCTTTTCTCTTCGTCCGTTTTCTTTTCACTGAAATTTAAATTTTTTACTCCTGCAGTAAAACTGTCAAACTGATTTTTTTTAGAAAATTGTCATCTGGTTGTTTTAGAACATCAGTTAATGGAACTAAACCTTTAATTTCCGGCTTTTGAATGTCTGAGCTTTTTTTACGGTTCCTGATTAGTTTTGGAGTGACTCCAAAGTAGGGTGTACACGGGAAATTCGAAAACTAGGCAAGGGGTCCGCTGAACAAAAAAGTTTAGTAACCCCTGCAACAGACAGTGGATACAGTTTATGTCTTTTTCTGCCAGTCTCTTCTCTGGACTGTTGGAAGCCTTACTTCTCTGTTAATCATGAGTTGTGTAATATTTGGTTATATAGAACATTTTCTACTGCATGAACGTGGCTCGGTGGTCTAGGGGTATGATTCTCGCTTAGGGTGCGAGAGGTCCCGGGTTCAAATCCCGGCCGAGCCCAATGGTGTATTTTTGAAGCCTTCTTTTCTGAGTTTATTGTGTGAACATTTTTTTGAAGAAATTTGCATGATCAAGCTAATTAAACTATTTTCTTGAAACAATTTCATTCTTTTCGGCCAAGCCAAAATACTACAAAAAGCAATTGCTATGCAGTCAGGATCATCAAAACTAAAATTTTTAGGAGGAATTTAACACTCAGTTTACCGAATAAAACATCTTATATTAAAGATCGACAAAACATTACAATACGAGTTTGCATACTTATGCAACTGGTCTGTTGAAAAGAGACATTACAAATCATCATACAAAGTTTAAAAAAAAAAAAAAATGCAATATTGTACCCAAATTTGTCGAATCGTCACACAAAATGTGCTAAATACGAATCTTTTTTTGGTCCCCGTAACCTCCCGACGGAGCACCCCTGTATACACTGCTTAGTTTGTCTAACCGACAGCACTATAAATAAAAATTTTACTTTAAATTATCATTATCTCCCATTCAATAGTCTATCTAGTGATATACACAATACTGTTTAAACTACACAACATGCATAAGACGGATTATTTATTTATTTATTTTGAAACGAAGTGATTCCTTCTTTATAAAATTTTCAATTGAAAGAAAGAACACGTAGTTCTCAATCAAGTTTCGAATAGATGCAAGGCGCACGAAAACATTGAAATACAATTGGAGCACAAAAGTTTTTTTTTTTTTTTTTTTTTTTAATTACGCTAGCCGTTGTTCTTTCAAACATAAGACGTCTTGCAGTCCAGTATAAAAATGAAGTGGCCTTAGAAGGTGTGAGAGCCTGAAAGCAGTCATTGGAATGGATGTCAAAAAGAGAGGGACAGCTAAAAAGATGCTTCCACGTCATTGGAAAAGCATTGGAGCACAAAAGTCACTCGTTGATACATGATAAATATGATAAATAAAGCTTGCTTTTGGCTCTGAAGATCCCTCTTCACGAACGTAGCTTTGCAATCTTTCGATACAGAAAATAAGTAGCACAAAATTTCAGTCACAGGTCATTTGCTCTATAAACGTTATTCCCAAAGAACTCGAAATAGAAATTTCTCGTGTGAGAGTAAAACTAATGAAAGTATAGTTTAAAAGTTTGCGACACATTAGTTAAAACTAAAAAGAACTAATAAATTAAAATAAATGCTAGAGATGTGCGCAAATTATCTTATTTGATTTTTAAAATCGTTTTACTTATAATAACCAGAAACAGGTGGCAGCACTTTTCATACCTAAAGGGATGAATTCTCTTCTACCATTTTATCTGCGAAATAATTAAATGTCTTTCTTGTGAGCTGCATGAACATTATTTTAAACCTGGAATGTGTCTATATGAACTATTTTAAAATATTTCTTAGTATATAAAAAGTAAAATTTGCTTAAAATTCATATTAGGAAGCTGAATGGCAATAGCCTAAACTATTAAATAACATTTTTTTGCCAAATCTGGCAACATTGAATCGCATCACAACAATCACAATCACAAAGAGCGGTGGAAAATAGGCATGTTCTAAAAATTGTGATTTTTGGAAAGACTAAATTTAGTACGATTTTTAATTACGATTTGAATTTTTTATCGTATCTGCCATGTCTTTAGGAGTTCCGGTGAAAGTTCTTCATGAAGCTGAAGGACATATAGTAACTTTAGAAACCAATACCGGCGAAGTTTATCGTGGAAAACTGGTTGAAGCTGAAGATAATATGAATTGTCAAATGTCGGGTATAACGGTTACATACAGAGACGGTCAAGTGGCTCAACTTGAAAATATCTATATCAGAGGCAGCAAAATTAGGTTCTTGATCCTTCCCGATATGTTGAAAAATGCTCCTATGTTCAAAAAGTCCGGGCCTCGAGCTGGTGCTGGTGCGGCGAGTAATCGTGGAAAATCTGCAATTTTGAGAGCGCAAGGTATGTTGATTGAACATGTTATGATGTTTAAATGCCGAAATTGACGTTTCATATTAGAAAATGTGTGTCACATTTGTTCGTAGTTTTTTTAAATTTTGTCTACTTTATGATTGTATTCAGACTAAATAGTTGAATTTTGGTCGAAATTTAAAACATTCCTCTACTGGCGCTGCTTCAGTTTTGGCAAGGTTTTTTCGTTTAGTAAACTTTTTTTTTTCTGTGGCTGTATGTTTGAAACATTCTCCGACCAAATCAAGGGGGTCGTAGCCATTTGGAATCTACTTTACTGAAAGCAAGTTACCTACTTGTAATGGTGTAGATAATTTTAAGAGGGCTCTTGATCTTTATTGGGGAATGATAAATTGCCTTGGAACAGCCTAGCTGTGCGCAAAGTTTATTGCTGGTCTTCACGAAAGTATTTGAAAGGTTAATCATTCGCCTCAGAGTATTTTCTGTTAATCATTTCTGAGAGTAAGAAGTATTAGAAATTGTTCAGTGAAGCTTATGTGCTGTCACATTCATTCCTGAGCCCGGGTGTTTCAGAAAATAAGTCCTGTGAAGCCCAACAAACCAGCCTACTGATTTAAGAAAATTTTCTCCGCCTTCTCACGCCATGTCGTTGGACCTTTTGACCCCATTCCCACCTTCCTAAAAAAGGGAAGATGACTGGCTGCAATTCTACATCCTCAAGCCCAGGGAGAAGCAATTAAGGAGTCGGTTGCTGGGATTATTATGTCCATCTTGGGGGAAAGAAATGTTTCTGGATACAACACTCCCATGGCTATATTTACGTACAAACCAAGCAAGTTGCAGCTTAGGGCCTCCAACTTCCAAACAATTGCATGATTCATTTCTAAATATGATAAATCAGGGGTCAATCCAGGATATTTGTCCAAGGTCAACTGTTTTTGGAATTTTGTGAAAAATAGTTCAGAATTTTGTGAAAACCAATTCCTAATTTTGTGAAAAAAATTACAGCAAAAAATATTCCCTATCGTTCCTTAAACTCGGATTTCTGTGAAGAGTCAGTTTTGAGTGTGGGATTTTTGTGAAAGGTCCATTTTTGAGTGACTGAATTTTGTGAAGAATCCTTTTTTGAGTTTCTGAATTTTGTGAAGGGTCCTTTTTTGAGTGATTGAATTTTGTGAAGGGTCCTTTTTTGAGTGACTGAATTTTGTGAAGGGTCCTTTAACAGACCTAATTTCTCTCTAGATTGACCAGGGTTGCAAAAAACCCGGGTTTTTTTCAAAAAACCCAACCCGGGCGGGTTTTATTGGGTTTTTTAGGGTTTTATAGGGTTTTTAGGGTTTTATTGGGTTTTTTTAGATTTATTGTTTCTTTTGCTTGTTGAAAAAGGAAAAGGTGGAGGTGGGGGGATTTCTATGTTTAAAAAAGAATTAGTTCAGAATGCTGATTTTTATTTTTGTCTTAATTAATTTAATATGCAATTAATTTGCATTTAAATAATGTGAATAAATCATCATAAAAGACAAAGTAACAAATAACATTTGAAAATTACTTTAAAGGATTAGTTTACACTTTTTATTATGCCACCACCACCCAAATTACATCATAGATAAATGTAGAAAAAAAAATAATGAAATGTAACGATATTTAGTAATAATTTGTGCTCAATTCTCGTAGTTATTAGGATGAAGATGTAACATTTTAAAATGTATTTTGTAACATTATCTTCTTTTCCTATAATATTACTTGAGGCTATTGCCAACTGTAAACAAAACAATTGTTAGCATCGGCAGAAAAGAAATTGCCTTAGTGTTTTATATATACATTCATGGGTAGACGTATAAGTTTCAATAGGTAGGGTAACTTTTTTAAATACAATGGATAAAATCTAATATAAAAAATGCTGAATATGAAAAAAACCTCACTAATTTTAAAAAACCCAATAAAACCCGCTTTTGTGCGGGTTTTATTGGGTTTTTTAAAGTGGGTTTTACCCAAAAAAACCCGGGTGGGTTTTTTTGGGCAGGTGGGTTTTTTGCAACCCTGAGATTGACCCCTGTAAATGCTGGAGAAAAAAAATATTTTCAAAGTTTTTTCTTTTTAATTAAAACTTTGAAAAAAAAATGTAGTAAGCGTGAATTTTTAAATTTCTAACAAATTCAAGGGGAAGGGTACCGAATGCATCTCCTTGCTACATCCTGCATCAAAAATGCAAAATCAGGGCTCTCGTGCTTCTAAAACATTGCTTAAGTTCAGTTGCGAATTTACACTTTTGGTAGCCCGTTGCAATGCATTTCTTTGGGTCCCATAAAGAGAATTAGGTAACCTGATTTTCAGGGGCCTATTGGATTTTCGTTTTAGACCCATGTCATTGGGGCTCTCCACAGTTGTGATATGGTAAATCAGCCACTGTTTGAGATTTTTTTTGTGAGCTACATGGTTCATATCTGACTTTATTTATCTAGAAGTTTTTTTTGGTAAAAAATTCTCAGAAATTCGAACACCAGCCATCCAAAACTTCCGATAATTCCAACCGCTTGTGCAGTGCAGGTCTAAAATTTGATTTCAGTAAGAGAAAATTAATCATGACAATTAAATGGAATTTTTACTTTTATTGTTCTTACTTTGCAAGAGTCGAAAATCATAAAAAAAGTTGTTTGCCTGTTTTTGCTGTACCAATTAGCCCTTATAAAGCCTCAAATTGCAGAATTTTATCTATATTTTTTACCAAAATTTCCAGGTTAGAAACCCCCGAATCGCTTAAAATTAGGAATATTCTGCACCCCATTTACTAAGGATCGCTGCTTCACTCTCCTGTTTCACCTGACCCTTTACAGCTGGCTAAAAAAAGATAGAGGTATTTTACACGCACTCACAAAGAAAAAACAAAGAATTCAAAGCATGAGTTAATGTATTAGTAAAAGAAATACATGCCTAGTTGGGGGGGGGGGGGATAAAACAGACATAGCTTTCTTTTTTCTAGAGGGCCCCATTCTTAAAATAGCTTAGGGCCAGGCCCGGATTTAGGCATGGGCCCGGGGCGGCAGATTGTATCAATCAAATATTTCCTCAAATAACAAAATAATTTCAGAATTATTTCCAATTCTATCTTAAAAAAAAAAATTCTTCATGTAATTCAGAGGCGGCGCTTTTTTTTTTTCCCCTGTCTCAAAAGTGAATCGGACATTTTCACCTAGCCTAACTTTTCAGCAGAAGCTCTATTTTCCTCTTTTTTCCTTATCAAGACCAGGCGACTGTGTTCAAGTCGAAAACAAGAAAAGCATTCCCTCGCGGCAAAAGAAGTTTCACTCCCTGCTCCGTATTCTAGGAATTGGTCTTTCAGTTAGCGAGGAATCGCTGGTATACAATTTATTTCCAAACATATTAAAGTCTAAATAATAATTTAAAATTGATGAGGATAAAATAGCTGTAAAGCTGCAATTTTTGAGTTCTATCCCAGTTCTAGTTCGTTTTTTTTATGAACTAAGAACTAACATTTTACATTTGTATCTTGTATCCCCATTAAAATAATAATTGAACCCTTGAGTATGCCCACAACTTGTCAGTTATATTACTTCCCTATTTTATTTCGATAATTTGGTCCTACCTTTCTCTAACAAAGTACGTAATATTTTGAGCAAATACAATATTATTTTCTTTCATGAAAATTTTTTTACTTGGCGTTGCCTTTCAGTATGCAGTGGTGCAAGTGCTGCTCCAATTGCGCCACTCTGCGCCAAATGAAGAATCTTGCGCCATCCTGCTCCCAAACGCACTTTTTGATCGAAATTGCGCCTGACTGCGCCGAAACGGCCGTTTTTCTCGCGAATATCGCGAAAAAGTGGCATAACTTCTGCTTTTGCTAACCGTACGTTATGACGGTTGCTATGGCGATATTCTGAACATGTGCGTCGCGAAAAATATTCTCCTTATCTGAACTTTCAATCCTTTTGCATCTTGCAAAATTTTTGATATTTTTCACAAACCAAAATTATTTTGACATATGCTACCTCACCTTAACTTATTTCATGTTTTATTTTGAGAAAAAAGTAATTTATTTTTCGAAGCATGTCAACATCTAGCATTTACGTCGCGGACGAAGCTTCCTATGTTGAAGATTTCAATCCAAATGCATCTTGCAAACATTTTAATATTCTTGACAATAGATACCTTCCATTAGCTTATTTTAGCTTATATTTTGAAAACAAATAATTTATTTTTTTCTATTTATATACCTATTAATTTTAGTATGCTTGATTTTAATAAGCATTAGGTTATCCATTGCTTCATTTTTTGGAAAACAATTAAAACAATCAAGCACATAATGTTTAATTGTGGCTTTCTTGTCTCTGAAATTTGAATTAAGTACAGTGAAACATTTTGCTGTTCACCTATTGAAGTTACATCTAGTATTTTTAAACTAAAAGTAAAATTTAATAATAGATAATCAGTGCTTAGTTAAAATACAAATATATTTCTGTACCTCAATGCAAAAACAACCAATGTCAAAATTCGTCAAATTGAGATATACAGGTCCAAAGATTCAAGTCTCCATAGGAATGTGTTAGATTTGGTGTCTTAGTTTCGCTCCACTGCTAAGGCGGTTTGTTTTAAAACATTGGTTGTTATTGTATATGACAGAGGATACCTTTCTGTCTCCATTACGATAAAAAACTAAAAACATCAAATTTTGACATTGGTTGTTCTTGCATTAAGATACAGATTTAAAATTACTATAAATGTATGTGTTTATCCCAGTCACATAGTATCTTATTCGAGCCTGCTCCTAAACACAATTCTGCGGCTCCCAAATGGTATTTTCCCTGCTCCTGAAGATGCTCCCAAACCACATTTGGCCCCTTGCACCCCTGAGTATGTTATTTTTACTGTAGTATTATGCTCGTTACAAACAACAACTATGTTTAATTGGATGATTCTATCTCCAACAATGAGCAGAAGTTTAACAATTCAAAAAAATGTTACAGTAAATATAATTTACTGCCAACTACCATGGTTCAATAACTTCACATTACGACTATAATTTTGACCTTTGGAAAAAAAAAAGTGTTTGCGTAATATAAAATAGGGGGTCTCAGTTATTTTTTATTTTGTGTTTTATTCATCTTGTGCAAAATCAGAACATTTTACACTAAAACACAGTTCTGTTTTTTTTCTTTTAAGGGGGGGGGCGGCGATAATTTTCGGGCCCATGGGCGAAAGATGTGCAAATCCGGCCCTGCTTAGGGCCCCGTGGAGTCTAAACCGGCCCTGGACACTCTACATCTGACTTGACCACATACTATCGGATACTGACACTCCAATTTTCAAAATGAAAATTTTTCTTGCTGTATGAAAACTTTGTTTTCGCTTTTTTTTTTTCAGCTATCGTAACTAATTTTTAGAATTTTCTTTTAATGACTTTGTTATATTGATATCAGTGTTAGTAAGAAGCAATTGTAAAGTCACATTTTGAGATCAAACATTTCAATTTGCTGCCTAGAATCCCATCTGAAGGCACCAAATTTGAGGTTTGCAAGCTTTTTTTCCCCTCAACTCATATTGTTTTTGAAAAATCATTTTCTTTTGTATATTTCAGATATTATGCTATGGGCAATGTGCAACAATTCCATTTAACAAACATGTTTTGCAATTGAATACATTATGTTTGATTGATTTAAAAATGACACCCAAGTTTCTCATTTTGGCGCTTAAAAACTAGTTCTACGCGTCATGATGATGTCTAGATTGAAATTCTTATTTCTAACATTGATTGATATCTCAATTTTTTTTTACTTTTACCTTCGACTTTGTGATATCAAGAGTACTTAAATATGTAAATTGTATCAATAATCCATGAGCATAGGTTTTTGATTCAAAAATTTAATCTGCTATTACTTCATACTAATGTTCGACTATAGTAATCAGCAGGGTTGGCAAAGGTGGACCCAGCCCAGAAAAACCCGCCCGGGTTTTTCTGGGCGGGTCCACCAACAAAAACCCACCTGGGTTTTTGTCAAAAGTGAGTTTTTGTTAATTTCTAAGTTTTCAACAAATATAGTCAATAATATCTGTTCTAAATTATACATACAAAATAAGTAAGAAATCAGGTTTATTTGAGATAATTTTTCTTAGAGTAATTATTTATTTTATAAAATAATTATTATGTCTTCAATTTTCAAGTCATCGTCCAGAAAATTTTTCTAGCTATGATACTACTTTTTGTTGCAAAATACTTATTATTATTTTCATTTCTTCTAACCCTATTGCATTTAGCATATGATGATTTTCAAGTGCTATATTATAGAGGTACCATACCACTGACTTGAAGCACTAAACCCTTTCTTGGATTTCAAAAAACAAAGAAAATGCGTCCCCATGCAATTTGTTACTACTGAAATATGACAAGCATTTTTTAATAAATTTATAATTCTTGCTAAAGTTCTAAAGTTAACCTAGTTTTTTCTTAAGATTATTTCAAAAAAAAAAAATCGATTAAGAGTCCCCCCTCCCTCATCTGAAATTAATCAGTTTTGGTTTTGAAAATAGGAGGGGGCACTTCCCTTATCTCAGACACCCAACTATTATTGAAATATGCCTGAAAAAAAAAAACATGCAAATGACACAACTAGCTATTGAAGCAGGCTACTTAATAAGAAAAGATGATTATTTCTATTAATAAACAAGTGCAAATGGTTTAATTTTTTAATGGCATAAATTTAAGTTTTTGACACTTTCACACCCTAAATATTGCTGTACTTGTTGGAAAGCCTATTTGCAACAGTTCTTCTATTTTGTAAAAAACAAGTGATAAAAGTTTATAGCTGACTATTGTCCAAAGCTTCTTAAATATACACATTAAATATTACAATACAATTCGGTTGATGATATTATTAATTGATATTGTTAATTATTAATCAATTGACGTTACTTAAATACGATTCAGAACTTTAACTTTATCAATATATTTTTGTATGAATGAATGCATACATTATATATCAATACCCGCATAAGAAATAAAATTTAAACATACAAAAACCCAGAAAACCCGGGTGGGTTGGGTTTTTGTAGAAAAGCCCGGGATTTTGCCAACCCTGGTAATCAGTGTCTTAGCTGGAAAAAAAGTTCGAAACTGGATATAGTTAAATTTCGGAGGGGGATATAGAGTTTTGGTTTTTTTGTAGGGCCAAAAAAGGACAGTTTTTGAATTTTAGAGTGGGATAGTCAAAATATTCCTCTTCCTCTGGATATGCCACTGATTGTTACAGCATTGAAAAATTGAATGGCGATTCTTTTTTAAATCATGGGACAGTCGATAAATGATGTCACATCCCCCTATATTTAGGGTTCGTACGCTCCTTGAAAAGTGCTAACCTTGAAAAAGTCTGAAAAGTGCTTGAATTCTTCAGAAAATTACTTAGATTTCATTGTGCTTAGTTTTTCAAAAATATTTCATCCGTGCAATTTTTTAATTATTTGTTTGTTTTTAACATTCAGCAGGGTGTCAATGATTTAAATCGCGATTTAAATCAATTGATTTTTTTAAAAAAATCATTGCTTTAAATCACTTTTTATTTTAATCCTTAAAAAAATTCTCTTGGACAATCCCAATTTCATTACTTTTACCATTTTCTTTTAGAGCTTTGATTTCCATCTAATAAATGGAAAAGTAATCCAACTCATCCCCCCTCCAGATGCTGGAAGGTTGCAGTCCAAATAATATGTATGCACAAATAGTGCTATTTGTTGTCTAATATGTGAAATAAAGAAAATACAGTGCAGGTGTTGCAAATAGTGAATTGAGGAGGGAGGGACATGATAGAATGTGAGTGATATACTTTCAGTGAAAAGAAAAAACAAAAACAACCAAACAGAAGATGAATTTTCTATGCCTTGCATTAGCAACTGGGGGGGGGGGGGGGGGGCAGTCTTTATTAGTGGCTGAAATGGAACATATTCCAGCTTTACAAAACAAAAGCAAAATAAAGGGGGGGAGGGCTGAATGCAGTGAGGATTGGGTTGAGCTTCCTGCCCCATTTGATTTTTATCCTAGCTAGTAGACAGGATAATTTTCAGATTGGCTCATAAAACTTTTTTCTGGTTTTTCTTACTGGTGAATCTTTACTTTAAATGTGTTTTTGTATTTTCAAAAACTTTAAGGTAAGTTGTTCAAAAATAAAAATTAGTAACTGAAGTTTCTAATTTTTTTAAAAAAAATCAAAAAAATCCGATTTTTTTATTTTTAAAAAAAAATCATTGATTTTTTTACACCCTGACATTCAGGGGCGCACATATTTGTTTCCCATGTTCGATATTTCAATCCTTTTGCATCTTGTGAATATTTTGATGTTTTTGACTGTTGAAAGTTATTTTATTTGTGACCCCCTTCCCCCTTTCTCACATGTTCATAAACATATTCTTATAATAAAATGTTAGATGTCTCACTTCTTGTTACCCACCCTTAGTATATAAACTATTCTATTAGAATTGGCAATAAAGGCCTCTGTGTGTGTTTTTATCTCTTTCACTGTAACACTGGTATTGATTATTATATGTACTGTCGGCCCCGCTTAAACGAATACTGTCGGTTCCAAGAAACATTATTCGATTAAGCGGAGTATTTGTTTAAGCGGGGATTTATAACATTGCTTTTATAGCATGGCAAATATTCGGTTACAGGATATTTTATTCGTATAAGCGGGGTATTTGTTTATCCGTTACCCGATTAAGTGGGGCCGACAGTATATTTTTAAAAAGTTGTAAATTGAAAAGTTATGTAGATGTTAATGTGTATAATATAAAAAAAAAGATTTATTTTGAGAGTTTAAAAAAATATATTAAATAAATAAATAACATTAACTCAGGTAAACACTTTTTTAATAAGGACAGAAATGTTTGTCCCTTCAGTGTCCTCCCTAAAGGGGATTTACTGTAATTATGATTAAATAATTCTTTCTAATGATATTAACTTAATGTATCTCATACTTTATCTATTTGCTGCATTGTAAACTCACTAATCCTGCTCAAAATTTTTCTAGCTGCCAGAGGACGTGGACGAGCTAAGACGTTTTTCCAACGAAGATGAGAAGTGTTATAAAAAAAAACCAGTCATTCATTTGTTTGGAAAAACTTCATTGTGCGGGATTTCATTTTAAAATTTGTTTTCTCTTTTTACTTGCTTTTAAAAATGTGCACTTAACCTAATAAATTTGAAACTGGTGGAAATTGTGTTATATTTTATAGTTCATGAAGTCCAAATTTCTGCATTGTATGATTTTAAATTTCAGTGTTTCATCACCAATTATCAGAAGTATAAATAACTAAACTAACAACTTAATTGGTTATCTATTGTACTCAGGTATAAAGGTTCTCAAGACAGAAATTAAAAAAAGAAAAAATAGAGACGTACCGAGTAGCACTCTTTCACTACTTACACTTTTTGTGCCACAATTTTAAATACAGTAATTTTAATTGCCGAAATATTTTAGCATTTTTTTTTTTTTTTTTTGTCTAAGTATTTCTGCGCCCAAAGAAGTTGTAACCTTTTTTTTAACAGTGAAGCACTGTTTATACCTTTCTCTTATTTTCGTATTTTAATCAATCTCTGCAGATTCCACTACATTTTAATTTTTACCTGTAGTATGTTTTTTCATTTGTAAATTTTTTCATGCAACCCTTTCAAAAACGTATAAATGGTGCTTTACTGTATAATAAAAGTGGTTTTATTACACTTTTATGTATTGTTGTCACTAGGGTTGGCAAGTTTCTGTCGAAGGTGGAAAAAACCGTTCCGGTTAAAATACCTTTTTGCCAAAGTGGCAAAAATAGTTAATTTTATTTACGAAAATTTTCCTAACTTTTTACTAATTTTTACCAAAAAGTTTTTTTTTTTCTTTTTTGGAATATTCATTGCATTATTCAAACTACTCTCTCTCAAAAAGGCTTTTTTTTTGGTAAATACTATTATAGAATAAAGGAGAGAGTAAAAAACTGTATAATGGGTCACTGGCTTTGGTTTAAAAGTTTTAACAAGGACGTAGCGAAGGGGATTGGGGATCATGCCTAAAACCCTAGCATATATTTGCAGGGGTGATATTGTATTTTAGTTATGTATATAAAGGCTTATCCCCCCTCCCCCCACATTTCAGGTGGATACTTGCTGCACTAGTGGTTGTAGCAAGGAATAAACTCTTATTTTTCAGTTAGTTTTTAACAGGGAAGTCATGCCAGATCTCCTATGCTATAAAGGAAATAAAAATTTTTTGAGAAACAAACTGTAATTAGTATTTACAACATTATCATCTCATAATAACAGTAGGCTATGTTCAGACCTGCCATTTCGAATTTTTCCTTTATGGGAGGGGGGTTACATGGTCATACGCAATGCAAATTATGCACAAAAGCAACAATCATTTATTTGTAAATGCATTTATTTCTTTGAATCAGATGAGGGGGGGGGGGTGCTTCTCCCAGAGGAGCAATTTTCTCCTCCTGACCCCACAATATGACTGCCCTGCCTACATAACTACTGTTCTAAGGCTTAAATGTCTGAGTGTTGCTTTGAGATAAGATGAATACATAGTTTAACTCGTAATAAACTGTCGGTAACTAATGATAAGAAGTTCATAAAACAGTAAACTCATCAAATTCAATTATATTGTCTGCACCGGAATTAGAATTCATATTTGTTTTTCCAAAACTGAATAGCAAAAACAAGCTTGTTTCAAAGCTTGTTTTTTTCCAATCTATTTCAAGTTTTTTTTCCTCAAGAATTATTCAAAAATATTTTTATTATTTAATTAACATCAATGAAATTTTAAATTAGTTATCTAATTTAACTCTCAATGGTATTATGTACAAAATTATTGCTTTTTAATGTATTTTTTGACATTCAGCAATTTTTTTGGATTTTTGCCAGATTTTTCCAATTTTGCCGGTTTTTACCAGTTTTTGCCACTGTCCTGGCAAAAATACCATTTTGCCGGCAAAATGCCTAATCCTAGTAGACACTATGCCAAAATTTGAATCTGCAAGACCATGGTAGAAAAAAATTCGTAATCTTAAGTTTTTATCTGCTTCTAATTCAAAATGATTTAGGCTTCAAAATCTTCAACTGATTTTAAATGAAATATAATTTAAAGGTTTTTCTTATTAGTCTATAAATGAATATTCATCTGAGATCACTTAAACTTTCTGGCTGAAGGTAAGTTGTGCAAGACTTATATATGATATAGAAAAGGCAGTTATACCCCAATATCCAAATGTGTGTTCTTGCCTTTGGCATGATAGACATGAATGACATTGGCCAGTCAGCTTTTACTCAGTACTGTTGGCCCCGCTTTAACGTATACTATTGATTCCAAGAAATATTTGATGAAATAGGGTTTTCGCTTAGGTGGGGATCTGTAACATTGCGTGTATGGCATGGTAAATATTCTGTTTCAGGATGTTTTATTCGTACAAATGGAGTATTCGTTTCCCGATTAAGCGGGGCCGACATTATTGGTTTTCTTACAAATCCAAATCCATGGTGTAGACATTTCTGGATATGTGGTGGACCTATTTGGATGTCTAAAAGATCTTTCTGGTTGTCTGGGATATGCTCACGATTGCCAACGGACGCTATTAACGGAATGGCAACGGTCCATTTAACTTTTCGCCTGTGGGTTTTGATCCAGTTAAGGCCGCAATATAGACAATAATAAAATATTTAAAAAAACTTTTTAAAGTTAAAGACTATTTCTGTCCGCTCATTAGCACTAAAAAGTATGAAATAAACTAAGTATTCGATATAGTGATTTTAGTGTTCAGAAATTTCAGCTCATCTTGATGTATTTATATTTACGTTAATGCTAAAGCAGCCAATAAATTTTAAATTAAAAATTTGATTTAAGAAATAGGCGGTATAGTAAAAGCTATTCGTAATAAACAGTATACCGCCTATTTCTTAAATCAAATTTTTAATTTAAACTTTATTGGCTGCTTTAGCATTAACGTAAATATAAATACATCAAGATGAGCTGAAATTTCTGAGCACTATAATCACTATATCGAACTACTTAGTTTATTTCATACTTTTTAGTGCGAATGAGCGGACAGAAATAGTCTTTAAATTTAAAAAGTTTTTTTTATATTTTATTTCAAAGTTTTTTCGTTTTAAAATTTATTTAGAATTGCGTGAAGACAAACGCCGTTAAGCATAATTCACCGAGAAAATAACAAACGCCGTTAAAAATGCTATTCACGAACACTTTATTTTTTATTCATGAGAATATTTCGTTTCCAATTTTGTTAATTTATCAACACCCCTGAGTTAATTAGGACGAGTTTTCTCGTGCCGTCTGTATGTACGTATGTATGTCGTATAACTCAAAAACTATATACCGTAAAAACTTCTAGCTTGGTATGTAGGCTCCAAGTAGGGTCTAGTTGTGTACCTCCCCTTGTGGTTGCATTCGCATGTTCCCAAGGGGGTGTTTCACCCTTTTATGGGGTAAATCAGTATTAATTTCAATGCTGACTAAAGTGATATGAATTGGCGCGACCACTTAGCGATGTATCGCCAAGCTTTTGGTCGCCAAGTGTTTAATGCCAACTTGGTGATGTATCGCCAAGTTGGCGAAAAATTTGGCGAAAAAAAATTTTTGAATTTGGGTTCAATTTGGCGCTATTGGCGACATTTTGCGAAAAATCAATTGAATGATGTTAAAATCGGCGATATTTGGAAAATTAATCATTGTAAATCATTTTTTTGCATTTTTCGTGGCAAACTAGGGTGTAAATGTTTGAATTATTATCTTGCTCACTCCAAGCACTATTTTAACACTTAAGACTAAAAAATTTTCCGTATAAGGAAGTAGTGTGAGGTCCATACCAGATTTTTTAATAAGTCACTTAAGCAAATTTTTAAACTTGACTAATATGTTGATTGTTTGCTAATCTCATTCGTTTCATTTCTTCTTTTGCTTTAATATTGCAAGGTTTATCTCCAACAATTTCAGTCGGATTTAAAGCTTCCAGTCGTAGTCCTGCCAATGATTGTACTCGACTCAAAACCACGTAAGCCAAACCGCTCGCTCCACTATAAAGCGGAAGTACGTTAAAGTTCACGCGGCTGGATTTAACTCTGCAACCGGAAACAAAATGAAAACCATGACAGAAGCAAGTACAGAAAAAGTCTTTAAAAATATATTAATAAGGCCCTATATAGCGGCTCTAGATCAAGTATTCAATGAATGTTAGTTGTGATCAAGAAATTAGTTTTATGTAATAACTGGTACTTATACACAATGCTCATGCGCAGTTTGTATCGACTGAGGACTGCTTGAAAATTCATTAAATCAGAAAAATAAGCCCTTTAATAGAATATTTCTCAATAATGAGTCATTCATCATTCTGTTATACCATTCTTAAGTAAATAATTTCAAAAGATTACGCCGTAGTAACGTCATGTAAATGGAACCCATTCTTAGGCAGGAATTCGAGTGAAACACGGACGATCGCAAATTCCCAAATTCGGATATGTTGCAATCGCTACGAGATGCGATTATAATGTAATCGACTTCCAGTAGCGATTGCAATTTGCGATCGCCTCGAAGCTAGTTACAGTCACCACAAGGTTAATTTAGGAAGTCTTATTCGAACACGATCATTAATCATAGATCAGGGTATTACTCGTTAAATGGCAGCAGTATCCTAGCAGAATATTTTTAACAACATGCTTCTTTCGCCGACCTTCATACGATAAATATAAACAATTTAAATGTTAAATTAAGTTTCTGTATGCCGCTTCAAGTTAAATATGAAAAATAAAAATTGTGCTCTGCTGCTGCGGCAAATAAATTGCTTTTCTTCGAGGGGTAGCTTACTTTTTTTACTTTTCAACTTTAAATTATACAGGGTAAAAGTAAAATGTAAAGTGTTTGTTCTCTGTTATTCGTTTAGGCATTCAAAACAAAGTGTCAGCAAATTAAGTGTTCAAAAGTTTTGCTGATTGAATATTAAGCTTATTCGGCATTTATCTAATGACGCGGGTTTCGCTTTTTTTGGTCAAGAACGCTAGGCAAATATTCATGTTTATGTTTGCTTGTACCTATATGTTCAAAAATGAGTTGTTTAACGGATTTCCGACAGCTAAACAAGTTTCAGTTTGTTGGGCTTTGCACTTCAAACCAATGTTTCAAATGTGAAAAGAATCGATCAAATACAAAACATGGAGAACTAACTACCAACCGTTTTGAATCCCAATTTCTGTACTGGGTTGGTAAAAATAGTTGGTGGCCCAATTTTATTTGTAATTAAAAAAAAAAAAATATTTGTTGGAAGAGCAATTTGATCTTCTTAAAATCATAATGATTTTCCTTTATTTTTGCGCGAGATTCATTTTTGCACCGATTTTTTTGTAATAATTTAAAATAAAATCTTGTAGTTTAACTAGCTCATAGGTAGGAGCTTTCAATGGGAAAATAGCGTCTGAAAAACTTAAGTAAAATATTATGTTTTATTTTCATAGATTTTGCTGGAAAGAAGCAAACTAGCAAAAAAAAAATGTGTCTGCATATGCAAATAATTTGAACTTGTAACTATTGTTAGTTTAAATTTTAAAGCTTTTCTGTTTTAGAGATCATTCAAGTAATTTTCATGTAAACAATACAACCAAAAATATTTCAAATACTATAACCATGTGTAGTTGATTAAAAAAAAAAAAAAAAACTTATACTTTATTTACAACTAAGATTTTTATTTGATAGTTTTACGAATTTATTTTTGCAATGAATTGTAACAATGTTATCAGATTTACATGACGTGTAGAAATGTTTGAACTATGTTATAAAGTACATTTTCACGTTTCTAGTTTTAAGTGATACTAGCTGTACCAGCACGGCTGTTAAACGAATTTCTTAATGTATACTTAAATAATCAACTTAAAATTTTACTTTCATTTAAAAAAAAAGGTACACATTCATGAAAGATGCAGGTTAACATCTTAAATATGTTAAAAAGTCCTGCTAAATACATTCAATTTTTCAAAAAAAAAAAAAAAATCACATTTATTTTATTTCAAGCAACAACTTAGAAAAAAAATATCTTGTTTTCCAGTGTTTTGAGGTGGTTCATTTTAATTTTCACTTAGTATGTCAGCTTTTCTCTCCAACATAAGCAAAATGAAAGTTCTTTTTTTTTCATAACATTTATTACATATAAAAAAGTTTTGCAAAACATTTTCAGGGCCCTTTTCCTTGCAATTTTTTGGGACATTAATTAAACAACCCAAATTCAATCGTTCAGCTTAAAAAAAATTCTTTTCCCATGCTTCTAGTTGATGTTTCAATGTTATTTGAAATAACTAAAATTTTGAGCCAGATAGGATGCATAGTATTCTTCCCCTATTAAAAAAGTAATGATTTAAAAAAAAACCTTGGAGTATCTTTCTATGTCTTACATCTTACATCATCGAGTAGCAGCAGCGCTATGTCAACCTCCAACTTTGTAACCTGTGTTTGTACTAATTTCTCTTAAGTACCTCAACTCTTTTCAATGGATTTCCTTCAGGTGAAGATACTGAACATCTGTATATCAATAGATTTTAATAAAAAACAAATATCCAATCTGAAAGGAAGAAATTGAAAAATATACATTTCTTTAAATTTATATGTAGTGGTGAAAATTGTACTTTAGTAAAAGCATTCATTTGGGCATCTCTCCCAAAAATTTGTCTAAAAGCACCAATATTTTCGTGCCACTTCCACATAAGGAAAGCAAATTGTAATGTTATTTACAATGTGAACTGTGTTGAAGTTTGAAATATCTTCCTAGCTATGCAGACGTGAAAAATGATAGATTGTGCAATTCTATTTTATATACCGTAAAATCCTGAAAGTAAACTCCCATCGAATATACCCCCCCCCCCCCTCCCTTACTCGTCTAAATGAAAATTTATCTTAAATCTCGATTATAACCCCCCCCCCCTCCTGAAATGTATCAGTTTGGTTTTGAAAAAGAGGGGGGTTACTTTTGGGAATTTCCAGTAATATTTTTCTATTTTTTTAGGAATTAGTTTCTCTCACCGTCAGTCACTCATATTAACGATTAAAAGGACTTTTTCCCAATGGCATCTCGTTGGGGCTGTTTGCCTGGAACGGAAGCCTGTTATTTCCCAACCTTTGAGTCCTTTAGAAGAGAGATATTGGAATTATTTACAGAAATTAGAATTTGAGAAAAGTTATCTCAGTGATCATGAAAAAAGACATCTCAAAGACCAGTAAGTTAGTTATATGTATATATTTTTAAATATGTAATCTCTTTTTGAATGTAATAAAAATCAAATCATTTGTCTAATTTTTAGACCAAACATTCTGATTTGTGGCCTAGATGTGACTTATTTGCAATTTGTTTACATTATGACTATAAGGATTTTAAGTTTCGAAAATATTTATTTAATGGTCTCTTTCAGTCCTCTTGACTATTTTGTTTTTAAATCAGTATATGCCTTTGTGCTTAAATATAAAAGCAAATAATGTAAGGTTAAGAAAAGTACGAACATTCGTTAATAAGAATGCCTTTTGCATTGAAGATAATTGAAGGTCGAGACTAGCGGTTGCCACTTGCCAGTGGCCATTACATTTTTTTTTGGCAACCAGAAAATTTCATTTTGGTTGCCAAACTGGCGACCTTCAATTTATGTATTCAATCATTTGTTTATGTTATGAATGAAAATGCAAAATGCTAATGCATGATCACAGTTTTTTTTTTGAAGAGAAAAAAAAAACAAAAAAAGATGGCACCGTTATTGGCAGTCGGTGCCCATCAATGTCGTCAAATAAAAAACTTATCTTTTATAAAAAATACTTTTACATTTTTTAGCAGTAAGCTTTGTATTATGCACTATTGAAGAAATACTGAGAAATATCGTGCTTTGAAAGTAGATGCTAAAAGATTGCTGCACAATTAAAACAAAATGCTAATATTATACGTAACAAGTGACATCAAAGAGCACAAAACTAAGCCAAAAACTACGTCGAATTCAGCATGTAAAAGTGAATGATTTTGAACATTTATATTAAAAATAAATATTTTAAGTGTTGCAAATAAAAGAAATATGAATTTTTATTCACAATGGCTCTTTTTATTATTTTTGTTTTCTCATGGTGGTGGTTACTGCACTAACAATTATTATTTTTGGATTTTAAAATTTAGGATCATTTTTAAATACTACATTGAATTTAGGTATGAAAAAAGACTGTGTCAACTTGTTTGAAGATTCAGGGTTAACATTTTGTAGTTTCAGTCTAGAAAAAGCAATGAAACTTTGTTGAGAAAGTAGTGTCAGACGAAGATAATTAAATTCATGCGATTGATCAGCAAGTAAAATGAACGTTTTTTCAAGTCCAAGTATGAAGGATATTAGTTTGTTTCATTTGAATTATGTCCTTTTTATTCAGATTTTAAAATAAATAACTTCATTTTTCAGGAAATGTTTATAATTTAAGGTTTTTTTTTCTGTAAAAGTCTTTTTCATTTTCTGAGTAAATAAATGAAAATGTGTAGCTTAAATTACAGACTAAAGTATATGTATGAACATTATGTAGTGTATTGCGTGTTTATATGCAGAATGAGGTTTAATGCGATATTATATTTAGAACGTGATTCGAAGTATCCACTGGCCACTGACATCATCAAAGTGGCCACTAACTTTTTTGGCTTCCTGGCCACTAACAATTTTATTTAGTCTTCGTCTATACAGATAATGTGAGCTGGTTGAATTATTTTATAATTGTAATTTTAAACATTTTGTTACAAAAATTTCTGAATCCGCCTCTGAGTCAAAGGCAAAATACATGTAAACAAAGGTTGTGCATTAGGGTGGAGCAAAAAACAAAAATTTTGGAATTTTATTCTGTAATACCTGGCAAAATCGGTGCATGCGTAAGTACAAAACACATGTAAAATATTATCAAGTTTGAACAACTCCTTTAGGATCCTACCAGGTCTTGAATTTTTCTAAAAATACGAAAAAATGTCAATTATCTAAAATTTTTTGGAAAATATAAATAATCACCATTTTTGTTCTAAAATTATTAAAATGCTTCCTTTTAACACTCTTTTCATGCATCTTCAAAATTATTTTACATTCTAATCAGTATTAAGTTCGTACATAAACCTTAAAGTTCCGTAAAATTAACCAAAAATCGACTTTTTTACCATTTTTTGCACATAGCAATAATTCTTCTTTTGTAATCCAGATTCTATTCTTTGCAATGAATGGGCAAAATGCAGCTTTTAGTTGTAAATGCAATTATATTTTGTTGCATTAACAGCCCAGAACGCACCACAAGGAGGTAGCTGCATTTTGGGTGTCATTCTGCCTTTCCGATCCACCCAGCCACGTTGTTTACATATTTTCAACACATTTATATGGATGCAATTACTATCTGATGTTAAACAGGTTTCTTCTTTTAAATCAAAGTTTGAAGTTTGATTCATGACTCAGTTTTTATATTGACGATTGCGAGCATAAAGTTTTTCATTTAAATTCATATCTTGTCTCTTCCTTCAATAGCAATCTGCCGTTTCACTAACCAGTTTTTAACTCTTAAAACAGTCGGAGGGGGCTCTTTTTATATTACAACTTACATGAATTTATGATGTCTTTCAAGATTTTTCTATTTTATATGATTTAAGAAGAAGAAGTTTTAAAAAATGAGAAATTAAAATGTTTTCTAAAATAAATTAACTTGTCAGTGGTAATTTCCATAATCAATAAGGAAATAATTTAAAATATTTGTTTTAAATTTTTTATTTTAAACAAGTGCCTTGACATTTCTGATTCATTTGTTGTATTGTCTTTCAAGAATAAGTTTTACAAACCAGTTAGTTACATGATGCAGTTAAAATACTACTATTATGTAAAAATAAAAACCATTTTAACAACATCAAAAGTAATCAAATAGTGCTAAGAGTTGCAGACATTTCTATAGTTTCAGAGAATATTATTTACTGTTTCGATTTGAACTTATGTTGGTAACTTTTTTCACCAATGAAATGTGTTATTTTCTTTAAAGAAAAATTACTGAAAAACTGCAAATGGGACAAATTGATGAAGCAGATGCTATATCACAACAAACTGCTCAAGATTTTGAAGATGCTTCTATTGAAGAATTAAACAAATATAAACCTGCTTCCAGAACAACAGGTAAATTTTTGCTTGGAAAAATAGGGATAATAATTCAGACCCCGAAGAGTTTTTATTTTCCCTAATTTCTTCAACTGTTACCTTTTTTCCCTACTTTTCACCCTGGCCCTTCAAAATTTGTGTTGATTTTCACTTTTGTTTTGCCACAACAAGAACTTTCTAATGGTTCAGACTAATAATAATAATGTAAATTTTAAATAAATTATACAAGGGTTTGAAAAAAACCATGTTTATTGGAAAAGTCCAGCAAACCTGGGTTTTGATCAAATACCTCTCCCCCTTTTTTTTATAAGAACCCTTGCTTTTTTTTGGGTACTTTCAAGAATCTTTTTAATATGTTCTCCATTCGATCTATTACATACCAAACTACTGCATGCTATTTTTACTCTTCATAGAGTCAATGGCTCTCTAATGAAAACTCTCTGTGACCTCCTAATTTTTTTTCTTATTCAATAAATTTGGAAAAGCATTGTAATGGTACTATTTTTAATACCTAAAGGGGGAGAGGGGCGTTTTTGTCCTCCCAAAAATTTCTGGGTGCCGCTATATTGCTCTTCATTTAAAATTAAATTATCTTAGAAATTAACGTAATTTTTTCTAAAGAAGAACATTCAGTTTTTTTTTGAAGTGATGCAGACTGGCAGGAAGAAAGCACAACTAAAAAAAGTTGAGTATGAAGCTGGGGAAAAATTATTTAAAGTTGGTGAATAAATACAGTGGATTGGCTAATAATTGTAAATATATAAAAGCTTTATGTGAAATAAAAAATTTTAGTCTATAATAGTTCGTGTGTGTGTGTGTGTACATATATAAAATATTTTATTGCTTTTAGAGGCTGATATCAAAAATGATAGAAGAACCATTCAGCGTAAGTTAGACCAGAGTTTGGTGCTTGTGATTAAGGAAAAGTTAGGAAACGACTTTAAATGGATTTTGCCGCAAGCAGTGCATCAAAATGGAGAAACTTTGAGACAGGTGCATTTTTTAATGCTCAATTTAATAACAACTTACATGATGCATGTATACTTATTTCTGCTGAGTATTTCGTGTTTTTTAAATTTTTAATAATTTTTTTTTTACTTTTGTCTTTAAAAAGAGTGATCATTAAGAAGCTGATTTTTCTAATGCGACATACATGATGGATGTTAAAAATAGGTAGTCAAAAATTTAAATCAACTGATTTAAATCAAAGGATTTTTTTTTTAATCATTGATTTAAATCATTTTTTAACTAAAACACTAGGAATCTCTTTGTAAATTTTAAGTTTTATTTGCTCTAAATTTTTCTTAGTCAGTTTAAACTCATTTTCATTATATTGATTTTGTCCCCAGGGTAATTCCCTCACTTTTATCATTTTTATCTATTCAAAATCTCTCCGTACTCAACTCAGCCTAAAAATTCCTTTTTTTTTTCTGGGAATATTTTTTAAATTGTTGCTATTTTTTTTTAAATATTAGTAATCACTGTATTCAGGGCTATTTTTTAGTGGAAACATCAGGAATTTTTAAAGCACTAAGCTAGAAAAATGTGGTTGTGCAAAAAATTCCTGAAAAATTAGGCCTATGGTTAGAAGGTGTGCATTTTTGTACAAATTGGAAAAAGGAAATTTAAAATTAATATTGCTTCAACCATGAATTGTTGTAAAAAAAAGATTAAAGTGTTCTCATAAATAAAATTGAAAATTGTGGGGCGTATTAAGTCAAGCTCCAAGTTTATTACCTTTTTTTACAAATCACTTCTGACTAGTTTAGGTAGTTAGTTATATTTGATTTTTTTTTCAAAATATTTTATGTATTTATTTTTATGTTATTATTATTTTTCCTGGCTGACCCATTCAAAGTATGCGCTCGACAGTGGAACTTAAAAATGTCTTTTTTTTTTAGCATAATCAAAAAAAAAAAAAATCAAAATTAATTTTTCTTTAGATTAAGCTGAAACCAGAGGGGAAAAAGCTTTAAAATGATGCCTTACTTGTGACGTTGAAGAAAGTTAGATATAAGAAAGTTATAGCATACTCGCTCCCCCCCCCCCCCCCCCCCCAAAAAAAAAAAAAAATCCTGCGACACAATATTTGTGGATGCTGAGATTTATCATGCTAAAATAAACATTTTCCTTTTTTTTAAAGGCAAGAACAGTAGTTCGGAACCCTGTAAAGAGTTCCGATTTTATATTCATAGAAATTTGGATCAGAATTCAGCTGAAGGAAAATTACGTTAATGGGAAACACCATTTTTCTGATAAAGGGGAATTGCGTACCCTCAAGTTTTGAATTTGAACGCTGCTTTGAGCAACTCAGCTTATCGGCCTCCATTCTAGAATGCTATATATTTACGCAATGCATAAGAAAATAATAAAATAACTTGAAAATAATGCCTGTGTTTTGTAACAGAACTGTAGTTCACAATTCAGCAGTGAATTTAAATTGATTATTATTTTGCCTGACTAAAGAATGACCCAATCCTTGTACTTATCCTTACGCCTTGGCAAATCCCATTTTACCCCTTTGAGGGTAATTACCCCCAGGGTGAAAACCACTGCTATAGAATGTCTAAGAAATGCATGAAACATTAATTGTTTCATGTATTGTCGGATTGTCACATCGTTTTAGACATTATTTATTGTATGGGTGGGTGACTGCTAGAAATTCTAAAGAATGCCGGATTTCGTACTTTGCCGGTAACAAATATACTAAGAGGGAAATATATCATATGTAAGATGCCTTTATATCACAATTATTTAAAAAAGTTTAAATATTTTAATGGGCTATGTAAAACGTAATTGACAAAAATCTTTTCAAATGGTAAAATGTTTCTTATAGTGAATATTCAAGTACTAAATGTTTTATGATAAAAATGGCTAAAATACCTGAACAAAGCACCTTTGAAAAACGGATTATCCCAACTTCTACTGAAGAAAAAATTCATACTTTTTTTTCAATATTTCTGAGATGAGTTTTTGTTATTTTACAAAAATTGTGTATTTTGTTGAAATGATTTTGTAGTATAAATGTTATAAGCACTGTTCTGAGTAAATGGAAGGGAGAAATGGTTTTAAATATAAATGTAAAAATAATGTATTTCTATTTGTTTTACTTGCAAAGTTTATTTATAAGTGTGAAAAAGATTAAAAATCAATTTGAAAAGAATGTTGTGGAATATATTCCTCAAATTTGTAGTACCTCAGTGTCAAGTTTTGTTTCAACTTTTGAAAATTCATCAAGAATTCATTTCTTAGTATTCTGAATGAAGAACATAATACAAATAAAAAAAAATATCCCAGTAAAAAAAAACAAGGCAATTTTGTTGTATCAAACACAAAACCTGAGCTCCACTCTAATGCCTTTGTAGTAATTTTTTTGAATCTGAAGCAACAAAAGTCCATTGTTTCAAAAATCATGAATGAATGCTGTTAATTATTTCTAAATAAGAAAATGGTTTGTGTGAGAAACTATTTAAAATTAAGGTAATATCTCTACTAGTCCCCTTCCTCTCCCGCACATATACATATCTAGCTGCCCAAGCTTTGTGCAGTCAGTAGATCGTATATTTGTATAATAAGATATTACCTGCCTGACTACAAAAAGCTTCTATCTCTCGAAACAATATTTAGCAGGGGTCTGTTCAGGATTTTACACAGGGTCCGTTTTTTGAGAGTAACTAAATCATTTTGTGAAAAATCAAATAATTTTGTAAAAATCAAACAATTTTGAAAAAAAAAAAAAAAATTTTTTTTTGAATTGAATAAAAATTTATTTCATTTATTTTCCTCTTAAAAAAGTGTATTAAACATCAAAAATGCGAAAAATCCAATTCCTGTAGTGGATGCAAAGAGATGGCAATTTTTCAAAGTTATGGCATCAAAACGGAACATGAACAAATTTATTTTGGTAAATTTTTTTTACAATAGCATTTTAAAGGTTTATGGTAAACATATTATTAATTTCTGCTAACACAATTAACGCAAAAATAAAATGAAACGATCCATTCAGCGTTTGACATGTAGACTCTTAAAAGAACAATTAATTTTGCTTTAAAAAATTTTAAATAATGATCTGAACAAAAAATAAAAGGAATTTTCATTTATTTGCCTCTTAATAAAGAGTAATTAGCATGAAAAATAAGTAAAATTCGATTTTCATATCGGATGCAGAAATCTCATTTTTCAAAATGAAAGCATCAGGAGTATAAAAACAGTAAATAAATAATTTATTAAAGTCAAATAGTTTTAGAATTAGATTTCATCAGGTTTATATGATGAATGTCATTAATAATCACCGACATATTCGATAAAAAAATCGGAGGATAAAATTTGGTAGAGAGACATGGCAAACAGGCAGTACCAGACTTCCAATATTAACAGACGAAAAAATACATTAATTTCTGA
This sequence comes from Uloborus plumipes, assembly GCA_038373865.1. Taxonomy (NCBI): domain Eukaryota; kingdom Metazoa; phylum Arthropoda; class Arachnida; order Araneae; family Uloboridae; genus Uloborus; species Uloborus plumipes. The sequence continues at coordinate 53,860 of JAXGGA010000621.1, forward strand.
ATATAACTATAACACCACCCTTGTAAGTATCAAAAACCAGAAGCAATCCCATTTTTTCTCCAACCCTAGCTATCTGTTTGCAGTTCTAAGTTCATTCAGCAGAAAATTGTTATTATTATTTCCTGAGCAGGGAGAAAAATACTTACTCTGCATTTCAGAGAAATCTATAACAGCAACATCACAGCAAGCCACTTTGATTTGCATATGATAAAACAAACAAGACAAAATAATAAAGCAAAACAACTACCTTTTTTAAGTTGTTAATTTCTTTAAAAGAAACCAACAAAAAGTGCTACATTTTACATTAAAGATTTATCCCTTGCTGGAGCAGAGCATGGCAGGCAGGAAGTGCCGCCTTTTTTTTTTTCGCAAAATTGGCGGATAAGCGATTTTCTCCTTAAACTTCAGATAAGGCCCAAAAGTTATGGACTTATAAGCAGAAATATGCTATGCGTTATTTTGATTAGCATTTTGTGAAGGGTCCGTTTTGCTTGATCCGATTTTTGTGAAGGGTCCGTTTTGCTTGATCGTATTTTTGTGAAGGGTCCGTTTTGCTTGATCGTATTTTTGTGAAGGGTCTGTTTTGCTTGATCGTATTTTTGTGAAGGGTCCATTTTGCTTGATCGCATTTTTGTGAAGGGTCCGTTAATGGACCCGAAATTCCTCTGGCCAGACCCCTGTTTAGTTACATTTTTAGAAGGCTCATATAGAAAGTGATTTAAAAAAAAAACAATAATCAAAGGAGCACTAATACTTCGTGAAGTACAAGTTATTATAAGGAATATAAATTGTACATTTATCTGCATGTATGTCTCATGGTTGTGTTTACATATTGCATTTATGTTTCATTTTAAAAATAATATCTTAATTTGAACTATATGTTTTAGACTGCTGAGAGGGCCTTAAATGAAGTTTGTCTTAATGAAGGAAATGTGAAATTTATAGGAAATGCACCAGTTGGACATTACAAATATAAATACCCAAAAGCAGCTCGTGGAAATGGTGTTTGTGGTGCTAAGGTAATATTTCATTTAGGCCATTCTGCAGACCTTTTATTTATTTTTTTAATGTTGAGTATCTGAAATGAAAACATTAATTCAAAGAATGAAACTGTAATGTTATTCAATTTCACCGGATACCATGGTATTACTTGCTACTTTTCTAACCAAAGCTAAACATGTTTAGTTCAAATAAAATATTTATCTGCAAATCAAGTATGCTTGTAAATATTTGCATTGTCAATAGAGCAGCCGCTATAGCCTTAAGTATTTCTATCAAACGCCTAGACATATTGCATTGATGTTCATGGCAGTTGTCCCCTACAGGTTGATTGCAGAACTAGGTCTAGCTGGTTTTCTTAAGTTATCAGATGACTGTCCTGTTGAATAGGGACTGCTTTACATTTTCTTTGAACGTAAAAATAAATGAATAAATATTATTTTTCCATTCTGACAAATTCAGACTTATTGCTGTTAGAATATTTTTATAGAGATATCCTTTGAAGTATGAGCACTGCCCCCTTACTTCTAAATGCCTTTTTGCATTTGCCTTAAAAAGTGAGGTTCTCATATACAGATATACCCCCTGGACTGCATCATCCGACGGTACTGTTGTTATGACGATGGATCCAAGCAATTCCAAGCATTTTAAATTATTGGTTAACATCTTATTCTCTGCTATTAATTCCTATAGTCTCTGATAGATGGTGGTTTTTACCGTGCAGTTTTAAGCTCGTTTTGTTCTAAAAAATGAGAAAAATAGGTTTGGGGGTGGGGGGTATGACCTAATGGGAAAAGGTCAAACTTCTCATTGCATTTTTCTTTTTGTGTTAATTTTCTTTTACGCATGCTTTACTTCATTACCCACAAAAGTTAGTGTTCCAGTTTATTTGAGCTTTACATCAGCAGCTATATAATGGGTTTCTTTCCTGGAAGCAATTTTGTAGCTTTCAGATTCAATTAATTTTAAACTATACATGATTCACGTTTTCAAGGGATTGACATATATTCCCTCACCTCTTCATCAGTTTTGTTATAGAGAGCATGTTAAATTTGCATCGTTGGAAAGCCGTATAAACTGGGGGGGGGGGGGGGGGGGGATCATTGTCATTTTAAGAAGTGTTGAAATTTTTATGGATATAAAGACATAAAAGGATTGAAACTGGATTGAGACATTTCATTAGATTAAGATTAAACAATTAATTACAACTATTAGGATGTATTTTGAGTACAATAAATAGAAATTATGTTAAATTTGTGTAACCCTCAACAAATTTAAAGTTTTCTTACACATGCATGTGAACTATTGACTACTAGTTAAATTTATTTGTTTCGAACCATTTTGTCTTGCAGGTGTTTTTCTTCAAAGCTCAAGTGTTAAATACTAAGCAAGATGTGCAAATGAAACAAACCGAAATTGTTAGTGATCACTTATGGTTGACTCATTCTGAATTAGGCGATGTTTTGCAGTCCATGTATTGCAAAGCCGTGCAGTCCTTTTTATTTCCCGACACTTTCATCATTGATAGCAATGAAAATGTACAAGCACAAGCATCCTCTTCAGATGAAGATGAACACTTAGCATCATCAACTGGTTAATCATAGACTTGAATTTAAAAAATTATGTATCTGTTACATAAAATGTTGTGGGTCATCATCTCTCTTTAGAAATCATGTTATGTTCTGCATTTTTCCATTCATTTTTTCTTTCATATGATCCTTAGAATTTTGTATATTAATGTAAGTTTTCTGCAGGCATTGGGCAGCATGTAAACATGTAATGTATAGACATTTTGATCTGAATTAAAAATATATTTTATGTTACTGTACACAACTATTATAGCATGTTCTGAGCTATTTATCGAAGTTTAAACTTTTTACTAGGAGGGTATCCATACACCTGAAAAGTCATAGATTTTGACCAAGATCGAATTTGGTCATGGAAAGTCATGTCATGCCAAAAAAAAAAAAAATAAATAAATAAAAATAAATAAATAAATAAAAGCTCGAAAATCATAGAAGTTGACAGTTTGATCTTGAATTTTAAGTTCTAGAACATGTATGCTTTCCAAAGTTTACAGGTTAGGCTTAGACTTTATGCATTTTAGCTGTTTTTATGCTTTAATGTATCAGTCCCCATTTTCATTTATTTTGAAGCATCCACTACTATAAAACACTCTTGTTTTTGTAAACTGAGAGTACTGCTTAGACATTAACAATTTTATATTGACCATTATGTATAACCCTTCTTACAGTAGTTGACAGAATTATAAGGACAATAGAAAAGTGAACAGAAGAAACAATTGTTTCTGAAATAATTCAGTAAAATGTATGCATAAAAAATTTTTTTTATGCTTTAAATTGTTATGGAATGCAGAACACTTCAATATACCTATGACAAAAGTTTTGCCACAATTAGTTAAAAATGTCATTGCAAAGACTGAACAAAATTGTAAGAACAACATGTGTTTTGTCCTGAAATACATTCGACTCTCGAAGTCCTAAGGTACCAGCTAAAAGCTTCGAGGTATTGGTAGTCCCACAGACTTCTCATGAGTTTGGGATTCAATGAAAATTTCAAGATAAAAGTTAAAAGCTTTGAAATATTTTTATTGTAGTTATTGCAAACATACCTTAACAGTACCCTGCAAAATTTTAATACCACTAAAAGAACTCCAAAATTCTTCAAATTTGTAAATACTAAACTATATTTAACACATCTTATAAGTGTCGTGAAATAGAAGTACTCCTTCGAATGCGTGTATAAGAGTAAGTCCAAATTTTTTTTTATTCATTAAAAATATGAGTCATTTTTTTTCCATGTTTCATGTTAATACCCTATAACCTCTACTGTAACAAAAATCAACAGAATATAGAACATGAAATCGAATTTTATTGACTTTATAGATTTCACAAGAAATAGGTTTGGTAAAACCCTCCCCGAAAATAAGTTCTGGTTACGGCCCTGTGAGGAACATTACATTTTAGTCATCCAAATTGCGAATCATATCAGCACATTAAGTGTTTATCAGTTTGGAGTCAGAGTGACATTAAAAAAAAAAAGCTAAGGTTAGGGAAGAAGATTAAAAAATGTTAAAACAAAGAAAGTGAGCAAAACAAAAGAAAGTGAGTAAAAAAGAAAAAGCTGAACTGAAAAGGGTAGTCAAGAAATCAGAGGAAAAAATCGAATTAGTATCAAGTTTCTGGCCAAAGTACCTCTGTACTTTCAAGGTCCTAGTTAATGTTTAACTAGTTCTTGCAACAAAAGACCATGTAATTTTTTACACTAATAATGTTGCTTTACTGCATTCTCGTAACAGCTACTGGCGGTATTTTATTTATGATTTGCTTTATTTATATTGATTTTTCATTGTATTCTCATCAATAGTTGAATAGAATTAACTAGTCATGGGGGGGGGGGGACTCCCTTTTTTAATAAGTTTTGGGAAAAGTTTTTTTTGTTTGTAATTGCACATTCAGTTTAAATTCCTCAGCAAAACTGATGGGGACGTTTTACAAATGTTAAATTTTCAGCTGTACTATTTATTTCTTACTTCATTTATCTGATCATGAATACTGTTTTCTTGAAACTTTTTCAACTTTTGGGACTACTTTTTTTGCTACTTTTTTAATTTTGAGACTACTCTTTTGCAACTTTTTTATGCGTTTTTGGCTACTTTTTTAATGAATTTTTCCTGTGGCAACCCTGAGCTATAATTGCAACTATTTGTTTCGTTAGTCTACTATTAATTCATAATAAAAGAAAATACCATTTTGACTAATGTAATAACAAACATGAAACATGGCTAGGAGGGCATAGGGGTACTGCAGTCCCTTAATTACCCTCTCCCCCATGTGCACACCTGTGTGCTGTGTCACCTTCTGCGCGTTTCTACTAGATGCAGCACGCTTGTGTGTAATTAGGGCATGCTCAAAGCCAATAGGCTGACAGTTAAAGTAGTGTAGTAATCACAAAAGGAACGGAATCAGGAAAGGAATTTATCTCGGGATAATCAGGCAAGCCGTTAAAGAATTTATAATTACTGCATCTAACTGTAACTAGTAACGTCGAGTCTCGCCAGCCACATAATTTAGTGATCAGAGAAATCAGCACCGATTGAAGTGGTCGCTGGTTCGAATCCCAACTCGGGCATGCATGTTCCTCTTGTCCTTTCTTTGTGTGAAAGTGTTGTTGCTCTGTGAATGGCTGTCTAGCCTATAAATGGGTTCTTATGCCATGTGTGTTCTGTGGATTGACTTCACACCGAATTTCGGTACAATTGGAAAAGTGAAGCAGCACATCCCAATTGCCAGCCTAGCTGACACAAGACAATAGCAACATAGATACCCTATGTGAAAAACTATATTTCCATATGGTACTCTAGCCCTAACTAGCTCTCCTGTATAGACTTTTGCCATTCGAGGGTTTTGAAACCAACTGCTTCTAATTTTCCGAATCATATACTGTTATACCTATACATTATTAAAAGAAATAATAAAAGTTGTTATTTATTTGAAGAGATATTTTGTAATATTGCTAAAAATACATATTTCAAAAAATACAATAACATTTATATATATATATATTTAAATTGATTACCTAAGTTTTAAAAAATAAAAAACTACTGCTTTGAAATGAATAAATTGGCTATATTGTATTAATAATATTGTTCAGTTGATTTTTTGTATTGAAAGTAAAGTTAATGAATTCAGTTGTGCATAAAGTATGGTGCTACTAGTAGTGATCAAACTTAAGTTTTGCCAAGGGAGGAAGGCATTCTGAATTAACCGAATGAAATTCTATATTTCACCAAATGATAGATTTTGAGTTGCACATACCTATGTCAAATGTGAGGAGACAAAAGAGATCATCAAAAAGTTGTATTTAAATTGCAACAATTGCAAACTCTTTTCAAATTTTACAGACATTTTGGCATAATTTGCTGAATATTAATGGGGGGGGGGGGAGGACAGGTACCTTCGGAGAAATATTCAAATTAAAAACCGCGTTCTAGGATACTTTCAAAAAAGGAAAATGTTTTAGATTTCTAAAAGGAACAAAAGATGTAGGTCAAAATTGCTCGAAAATGTAGCTCAATAATTCGGCTCAAACCTCGACATTTTCGTAGGAAAAAAAAAGAGTATGATGAGATTGCTTTTTTGCAGACTCCTATGAAGTTTCTTCTGTTCTGTATAGGGCAGTAGCAGCTGACGTCATCCTGGTGGTGAAACTAACACCACATGCAGATGACAACTAAACATACTCGAAACGTCGTCTGCTTTTCTTACCGAGGATTTGCTCTGCATTTTTTTCTTGAAAATTTGACTGTTATTTTGGCCCGTTCTTTTTTCAGCTTTGGCTTGTTTTGTTTGTTCTTCACACTGATGCTTCATTTTCAACGCATCATCATTGTAGAAAAGTATTATTTACTAAACTCTCCCTGTTTTTAACCACTGAGTAGAATAATAACAAACTCTGCTAGTATGCTTGTTTTGATAGGATTTGATTGTTCTTAATACCTTAAATAGTCAAAAACTGTGCTGCTGTGATCCTTCTTTTTCTTTTTTTGTATTTGTACGGCAAGTTAGACGCACATCAGTTTAAAATTCATTTTTACTTAATAAATACGGATCCTAATTGTTAATGATCTTAATTTTACCAACGTATCTTCTTTTTGCTTCGTTATGAAGACTTTCACAAGACTCAGAATACATTTTAAAATTTAAAAAAGGCTATGAAAACACTCCGCACTCGCAATACCACGGAGTAGAAAGAAGGAGAGAAATGTTCTACGGATGCGCTAGTTTGAAAGTGGCAACGAATTCTCACCCGCCGCCAGAGGACGCTAGCTGAAACGCTCCCTATCTCCTACGGGAATCAATGTAAATGATACTGAATCTGTCATCTTTTTAAATGCTGCAATGGGAAAGAAATTTTTTTTTTCAACTGGATTTTGGTGTAAACCATCGATTAACATTATGAACTAAATATGACTTTGATCCACCCCACTGAAATTTTGCCGTATTTTTTAAGAAAGATGTTTAATCGACGGCTAGCTACTTGCCAAATTTGACATATATGCGACTGTATGTGACATTTTCTTTGCACTGTACGATATAATTTTTGCTGAGAATCAGTTCTCTAAATTGTTGATAAATTAAGCATGAGGCAAAAAATTAATTATGTCAGAATTTAATTTTGTTATAAATTAAATATATTTAGTAGACAAAATAATTATTAGTTTAAAGGTATTTATTAAACATATTTAGTTCATAATGTTAATCGATGGTTTGAGCAAAATTCCAATTATAAAAAAAATATTCTTGCCAACAGCAATCTTTTAAAATGACAGATTCTGTCAGATTTGGCAAGTTGGTAAGTGCATTCGATTAAACCTATTTCTCAAAGAATACGGCACCTTTTATCGTGGGATGAAATTCATATTTAATTCATAATGTCAATCGAAGATTTACACCAAAATCCAGTTGAAAAAAATTTTTTTTCTTCCCCATAGCAGCATTTAAAAAGATGACAGATTCAGTATCATTTACATTGATTCCCGTACGAGATAGGGAGCGTTTCAGCTAGCGTCCTCTGGCGGCGGGTGAGAATTCGTTGCCACTTTTAGATAGCAGAGATTTAGCTCCTCCTCTTTAATCTCCTTGCGCAATACCATGCTATACATACGGTAAACATGGAGTTGCTTGTCCACCAGGAACGGTTGCCAGGCTCCGTTGCTATGCAAAAAGCACGTGGCTGCTACTGATTAAAGCAGGAATTCAAGTAAAACAGGCGATCGCATATTGCAATCGCTACTGGAAATGGATTACATTAGAACGTTTCTTGATAAAAACATCGTGACGTCAGCATGACGTTTGCCTTTGAAAAACGAGCTAGATCAGTGGTTCTCAACTTTTTTACAGCTACCGCCCCCTTTAGGATTGAAATTTTCCTCAACGCCCCCTTTGCAGACGGACAAAAAACTGGAAGAGAGGGAGGGAGTATAAAGCAGTTTTCTTGACCGGTTTAGCTATTTTATTTTTCCCAAACAGATAATTGAAAAATGGTAATAGAAGGAAAAACTTATGCTTTTTTTTTCTTTCTTTCTAAAATAACTTTTAGAAAAAGGGGGCAGTTTTTCCCCTCTAAAAAGATACGTCATGGTAACAATCAAAAGCCTAGAATGAGTCCATTAAATGAGTGAACCGTTTATGAGGTAAATAAGAACAGCACGGTTTGAAATAAAAATGCACCGTTTTTAACATTTCTATTGGAAAAGGAAAACCAATATACATTTGAGAAATACACTTCGTTCAAATAGTTCCCTGAACAGTTCGATTCCAAACAGTGTTGTTCTTATTTACCTGCAACTATGCAATACGCATCCCCTATTTATTACGTACGGATATAGGATTTTACTATGTAAGGGCGATAACAAAGCCGGACCTTCTATTTTTCCCAAGATGGACAAAGACTTGAAATTATGTCCCGTACCTCTCACCTTTAAAGTTTATAAATCAAGTTTTAATTAAAAAAAACTGAAATTAGTTTAATCTACAAATAACAAGCTAAGTTCAATTCAAAGAAATTCTTTTTTAGTAATTTATTGCTTTGAAGGTTAGATAAGGTAACAAAAGTTATAAGTATGTCTTTAGCGACATCAGCGTAAAGACGGTGGTGAGATATCGGAGATATCCCCCGAAATTTGTTTTGAAAACAAAGTCTTGAAAATGTAGTTGCTTTAATCTTAAGTTTCGTGGTGTTGTGACGTAAGTTCAGATTCCGTTCCGAGTGAAACATTTAAAATTGGACGTAATTTTAGACAATTTTTAGTAACATCAACTAGGAAAAAAGAGGTCCCTCATAAAGATTTTTCAAAATCGAGGTTATTTTAAGGCTAAGTTTTGTACTGTTAGGGGGTCAAAGCTCATTCCAGGGATCTCTGAAATTGAAGCATAGAAAAGGCAAATTTAAACTTTTGTTGATGTTTAGGGAATTGCAAAGGTTCAAGAGTTCTTTCCGGAAATTTTTTCACATTTTACTCTGAAAAATGCTATTGTTAGCTACCTTTGGTGTTGTTAGGTTGATACAAAAAGTTGGTCAAGTCAGGTTGCTCTCATCAAAAAATTTTTAGAAACTGATCTCGTAAAAATACAATTTTAGTCAGTTTGGTCAGGATTACAGAAGAAGCGTGTTCGAGATTCGCTCCCGTAATTATTTTGAAAAAATCATTAGGCTGTCGTCAAAAATTAAGGTTTCCGTAGCTCTTCGACGAAAATGTCTAAAAACGAAATTTTAAGCTATGTATGGTTGTGCAAAATAAGGGGTGGGTAGTTCTGGATATTTATCCCGGAAGTTTTCAAAAGTGAAATTTTAAAAACACAATTTCTATTTACATGTAGGCTGCCCAAGTTAGGTTAGCAGTGAGAGGTGGGGGACTCTTCCTCGAACAATTTTAAATGCATATCAACAAAACACATTTTTAGGCTATTTTAGACAGTTACGCTATTAAAGGGGGGGGGGGGGCTCCAAAAACTTTTTTGAACTGAAAGTGTTATTGACAAATTTTACTCTGTCCTTCATGACGGTGGAAGAAAGATTAGGGTTCGGAAAATAACTCCAGGAAATAAATTTCAAAAGCAATATTTCTAAGTCCTTGCCAGCATAAGAGAAGATTGTTTTCTCTCGCCCCGCTCAAAACATGGCTTCACAAACACCTTTCACCATATACCCACCGCCCCCTTACCGCTCAAAATATGTCCACCGCCCCCCTGCCGCCCAAAATATGTTCACCGCCCTTCAGCATCCTCTCACCGCCCACCAGGGGGCGGTATCGCCCCCGTTGAGAACCACTGAGCTAGATAAAACGTCATAGCCTACTTGGCGAATAAGAGGAGATCGCTCACTGCTTGTGAGCTCTTATTGGCTCCACCCGTAGTTACGTCAGTGCGATTAGCATTTATTGCGATTGCAACTTATCCAAATTTGGAAATTTGCGATTGCAATGGTGAGTTGCGATCGTCTGTGTTTCACTTGAATCCCGGCCTAATTCAAGAACTAAATCCCGTTTTTATTCAATTGTTTTGGAAGAAATTTTGCTCATTCAAAGTGGTGATGAGAAAAAAAACCTTTTGCAGGGCCGCCGAGAGCAAAAACCTTGTTAGTTTTTGTGAAGTTGGGAGGAGGTCTAGATCAATCTTAGCTGCTTCCGTAATCCTGTCGGCTGGGGCTATAAGTCATACGTAAGATCAAAACAATTCAAAGATCGGTTTAAAAACCATTTTTGAACTTTAACATTGAAAATTTACCAGTAGCGAGTCCCTCAAGGGAGGGGCGATCCATCCGCCCCTGGGCTGAACTGCTCTCCAGACAATTCTGCACTTCTAACTTGGTGCTTACGTCAGTAAGTTGGCAACAAGAAACTTCCCGCACTTTAAACAAAATAACAAAATTCATGCAAAAAATCGAATAGTGTTTATAATGTTACACACACGTTCTGTGATTGGAATGGACTATTTATTAGTGAGTGGCAGATTTTCTAAAAATAATTAAATATTGAAATTTTGCTAGAGATGTGTCAAGTGTCAAGACTATCATATATTTTGATTTTTAATCACTCTGTTTTGTATTCATGAGCTTGACTCGAACTGTGAGGGAAAGTTTTAAATTTTATTCGAAATGTTCAGTTTTTTTTTCATGTTGTTGAGGTTTATTTTAAAATGTATCTGCTTGTTTTGTGCGCAATTGTGCTTTTCAACGTTGTAATTTTGCTTTTATTTTTTAAGCACATAGGCGCATAAAATGTTTTTACACATATTTCCCTCAATCCATATGAAAATTGCTGAAGTTTTTACAATGTATAGGGGCCAATCCATGAGAAATGGGACATAGACATCAAAATTTGAAACTCACTTAACAATAACAAGTTATATGTCATTTTATTCACAAGAAAGCATAGTTTCGTAATTCAAAGGGTAAAATATCCTAGTTTTTACTGTAAACATGGTTTCAACGTCCTAAAGTTGCTTTTTTTCTAATCCATTTTTCCGGTTAAAAATTATCAAGTTTCCAGCCTAGACCCTGGCCACACCGGGTTCAATTTGGAAGATAACGAATATAGTGCTTTAGTCAGTACTCCCTTTGACATTTTCCAGCAATCAATTTCTTTGTAGGTTGTATTAGTTTTTAATTACAGGTAGGCAAAAATTATCTAGACGCTTTGAAACGACCGTAACCGAAAACAAGTATTTGTTATTCTATAACAATAACTATTTGAAGTAGAAGTTTGCCATTTGGGTTTTACAGTGTACTCATTCACTCTAAAAAAGTGCACTACTAATTTATTCAAGAAACCTTTTCATTTTTGTGCTATGTTGGTTACGGGTGTTACACGTTTTATGTCTAAATTCACAGTCTAAGTATGATCTCTGCCAAATTTGGTACATAAGTTCTCTGATGCACCTGAAAGTTACTTTGGGGGTATTCGTCTCTTATAGAGTGGGAAAGCTCCTATAAAGGAGCTTTCCTACTATAAATACCGTTTACGTTAGTTCTTAAACAAATTTGACTCAGGGGTCATTCGATGTTCACCAGGAAACCATACAAAAGTGAAATAATGAAAAAAATTAAGTTATTTACATTTGAAACATTGTAGTAAAACATTTTGCTGGATTTAATAAAGTCATTAAATTTAGCGAGTTTCAGGTTATGATGGGAGACATATTTTCGCATGCTTTGCTGATAGCTGTCCTATCACATGCAGATGGTGAAATAGTCGGCCTTCTATTTCCCCAGAAGCCTTTAAATTTGGAGCTTCACCTAAATTTAAGCCTTTAAAATCTTATATCTCCATAAAGGGAGGATGAGGGCAAATGATTTATGCAGAAAAAAATCTTAATGTGTGAGTATTTTAAAAATGTTTAATGAAACGAACACTTGTGTGTGTGTGTAGTTGAAGCAATAAGGTGCCCGGTACAATCAATACCATTTACGTAATAAGCGAATTTGTAGAAATTTTTCTAAGCAGAGTACTGAAGAAATACAGAGCTCAAGTCACAGATGATTATGAGGATTTAGTGGAGCTAAAATATCTGAAGAGAGACTGGGAGGTGTGGGTATTCTGGTGAAGTTTCATGGGAAAACGTAGCTCTAGGGATTTGAAAGCTTCCAAAGTCTATAGTAATCAATTGAAGATTATATCTTATTAAATGAACTAACTGGAGAACCTTTCTGCTCATATGTCTATTATGTGACTTTATATATGGCGGAAAAATGAATTAAAAAAGCCGCTTACTCATTTTTAGCAACATACATATTGAAAATAGTCAGACGTGAAACGACCGTAACCGCTTTTGAAACGACCGTAACCGCGATAAAAAATTCATAAAAATTTATTTTTCAACAAAAAAGCTAAGTTCTTTGTATGATATCATTCCTTGTTTAATTAGCAATTATTATAAAAATCCAGAAGATCATACGTGCAATAGATTCACAGAAAAGTGGCAGTGTTTGATAGCACTAAAAAAACCATGTCTTTTTTTTGAAACGACCGTAACCACACATTTTCGAGATTTTTCTACAACTTCCACTAATAATTTCGAACTAACGCTTGGTGATAATCATGTTGGGCGGGGAGCTTTATCATTCCCTTTTTTCATTAGAACTTTAACTGCATTTGTGAATAAAATATGAGCAGCTGAAGTTGTGCGAATAAAACGACCGTAACCATGGATTGGCCCATAGGGGCTTTTACTAAGGTTAATTTTGGGGAAATTTTTTCATTGTACAAGTTACACAAGTCAGTGCGCAACCGATTGACTTCCTCTGGCAGCTAAATGAAGGGCCTGTGTAGAATATTTTCATCTCTTTAAGGGAATTCTTTTGTGCCCTTATTTTGAAACAATTAGTGGAAAAACTTTATCTGCACCTCTTCCAGCAGTGAGAATCCTTGTATTATTGTTTGAAATGCAGCACTCGTGTTGAAAGCAGAAATCATACGATTAGAACACCCTCTGAAGGGATAGGTGTCAAAACTAATCGTTAGCAGCAGACCCTGATGATAGATGAACATGCGAACGATGTTTGCAAAAAATATTCAAACTTTGCAGACAGCTTTGACATTTTCTCTGTTTATCCAGTTTATTATCTGCAGCATGTCTTGATTCCATTGATTGTGTGACAGTAGCTTGTTAAATATGACATATTTATTTATCATATTAGCAGCTCATGCTAGTGACTATACTTACATATAACTTTATATTTTTGCTGATTTTTGCAATAAAGGATTAGGGTGCCTATATTTTTGCGGGAAATTTTAAATGATCTGAGTTCGCAGACAGTTTTAAGTTTTATCCAGGTCTGATTACCAGTTCACATGAGAACCCACCATGCATACTGAGTTTTGTCCAATTCCGTGCATTGTGTTTTGAATTAGAGCACCCTTAAAATGATTAATCGAATACCTGCAAGAACCAACCACCAAACAGAGTTGTTTCCAAAAGTGGTCCAAATAAGGTCATCCCACCTTCAAACGTATTAATAGTTTAAAATATGAAAATTTAAAAATTATTATTAGTTTCTGCTGTTTAGAAAAAAATAGTTGAACAATGATCATTTCACTCCAGGGCATCCCAAATTTAAATTTTAGGGAGAAAAAAGTTTCTGAATTTGCTGACTGAAACTGTTAATTTTACAGAAAGACATAATAAGAGAATAGCATGCTTATATTTAACGCAATGCTTTCTTTAGATTTGTTGGAATTGTCAGGCAAAATTTGCTGAATAAGGTAATTTTTGGGAATTCACATAATTTCCCATGACCTTCGTTCAGGCACCCCCGTGGCAAAAAGTTGCTGACACGGCGACATTGTCGCAGAATCAGGTAGACAATCTGCAGGAAGATTTTTGTTGTTGGGAAGAAAAAAAAAGGATAAGAAAAAAAAACTAACAAAACAGCTAGTAGTAAAACCATTTTGCAGAACAATCTTAAGAGTTACTCATTTGGGGAACAATTTGCCCTTCCCCCTAACTTCCTCTGTTATTTGCCATCTGGCTGCCAAAGCATGTAATTGGAACAAAGCTCGTTATTCATGTTTTCTCTCTTGAAAATTTTCAAAGCTGAAGTATTGAAAACTCAATTTTAGGCTATCTTCAGGTCAACTACAAAAAGGTGATTCAGGCTTTCTCTGCCTTCTGAATTTTTGGAAATTGAAGTATTTAGAAACCAATTTATCATTTGTGATGTTAGGGGAAAAGTGTTAGTTGTGGGTTATTCCCCTATCAAGTTTCTTAACTGAAGGCTTAAAACAGTTTAAAGGCTATCTTTGTGGATGTATAGAGACAGTAGCATTTACTAATTTTTTATTGGAGAACATTCTTTTTGTTAATGATATTTTTACACTGGTTAAAATAAAATTAAAAAAATAAAAAAACCTATTTCATGTCATTATTGGGCAATTCCATTTTGAAATAAGGCGAAAGACATAAAAATGAAAGTCGTTTGAATGAAAAACTACGCTACTTTTCTAGAGTCTTGGAGTGTATAGCATATACTAAAAAATAAAAATATGGGCTTAATGTTCATATTTTGTGAAGAAATTTGTTTGATATGTGAGCAGCGAAAAAAAAAATAAATAAATAAACGGAATAATTTGACCTTATTTCAATCTCTGGTAGATAAAAAGCTAATGCGGTGAGAGGAATTATTGATTGGTTTTACATTGTACCAATGTTTGAATTAAATTAAAAAGGATACTAAAATATCTTTACTCATTATTAATTGATTAAATGCATTGATTGAAAATTCCATTAAATTTTGATACGTCTGTTACACAAATTCGTCATTTTTTCACTTTCTGAAAAAAAATCTTTTTGTATTTAATTCTTCTTCTCAACTTTTCAACTTCATAAACACTCAATTGATATAGTAACCGACCAGAAAAAAATTTATACATTAAAGGGCTTTTTATCCCGTAACAGACGTAGCCGTTTTAATGGACTTAGCACATTCAGTAACAGACGTATCTTACTTAATGTGATAGTTACCCGTCAAACTCCTGCTACTGTACTTGTATGTCAGATACATGAAATTTTAGACCTTGTTTGCAATCTGTTAAAAGTTTATTCCCCGAGAACTTACCAGATGTTGTAGATATGAATGTATGAATAACACTTGTTTTAAATGTGCACATTCTCTAACTTTTGAGCGTGAGTTTGATGAATCTGCTATGAATGAAGATTGAATAAATGTGTTCCATAAATCCTGATGCATGAAGGAAATATCTACATGAGCAAATGAAATAGCATCAGTGGGAAAAAACTAGAGAAAACATTCGCTTTAGAAAAATAATGCTTAAAGGCACGTAGTGTTAGAAGGCAGTAATGTCCTAAAAAAGTTGTTTCCAAAATTTTTGTCCCACTCTTACACTAAACGTAGCCAATGTGAGTGCTTTGAAAAACTAAAACATTAAGTTAAGAAAGATTCCACGAGATCGATCCACAAGAGCTTTGGTTCAAACTAAGTTTTCAGAAAATTGTATTATTGCATACCAGGAGGAGGTGTAAAGTGCCCATTGGACAAATGATCAGGTTTCAAATTTTTCCGTCTCTATCTTGCATCAAAATATAGGAAAACCATATGCAATATGTTCACACAGCATGCAGCATGATAAATACATAATACACATTGTTTTACAAAAGGTCTTTAAAATTTTTGAGCCTTTGTGTCCAGCTGTCCTTTCTACTTATATCGACAAAGGACCGTTGCTCAGAATTGGTGATTAGCTGAAACACCTTGCTTTTGGTGACAATAGCACGTAGTCGTATCGTAAATAACGTCAAAAGTTTTGTCAAATGTGCAAACACTACCAGGAAGGTAGCAGTCATCTTTATTCCAAAATGTTACACTCTCGCAACAGTGGATAAACTTGAATGAAGATAGTTTGATATAAATGAAACAATTTCAACTTATTTAGTATATTGCAATAAGATTGCAGGCAAGTATTGCATGAAATGTTCTGTCATGTTACACAGCCAACAAATGATAAAATTCAACTTAAAAGCTAGAAAATCGGAAGCCATACAAGCTAAATTAGAACTCATACGGAGCCATCAATTTTTGATGAGAAATCCAAACCCTTTAAGCGTATAAGTGTGCTTTGAACCATCAGTAAAAGCGAAATACGTAGTAGTATTGTGCTTCCAAAACCTTCATTTAACAGAAAGGAGATATGACTTAATCCAGCATAGCTTGCAACGAGCTGCAAGTAATTCATACTACTAAATGTACTTATACTTATTTAAAAAAGTTCCTCTCTTAGTATTTATTTAAAATAAGCTGTAATATTAGTCTGAAGGCTTTAGAACAAAATTTAAGTTATTTAAACTCCAATAATTCAGAACTGATACGTCCGTTACGTTTTCATGATACGTCTGTGACGACACATGCTCACATAAATGGGCACTTTACACCTCTTTTTTTTAAATTTATCAAAGTATTGTAAAGCCATATGTTTGTATCACACTCTGATCGATTGAAATGAATTTCAAGTAAATTTTTTGCATGTATAGTTTCAGAAATTTTTGAGGAGGTTCGGAAGGCCGAAAAACTTCTCTCATTTGTGACATACGTCTGTTACGGAAGAAAAAACTTATAAAAAACATTTTTTTTTTTGAAAAATTGCAAAATTTAATTGCATAACATGTAAGTAGAGTCCATGTACTTTATAAAGTGCATACAATTAAACAAGGATTTAGCGTGTTTGGGGTCTTTGGAGGGTGTTAAAGCTTCGAATGATACGTCTGTTACGGTGGAATTGCCCTAATTGTTCATGTACAATGTGTGAAATAGTGTAAAAGCCCCGCTGCATTAAAGTATCAAGATAAAGTAGAAAATATACACATAGGAGAATGAGAAATCAGGGAACATTTTTAGTTGGCAGGGAAAAATGAATAGAAATAATTTTTGCTCTAACTGTGAGTTGGTTTTAAAAGCAATGGAGCTATAGTATTGATGTTAACATTTTTATAAATATAATCATCTTGTGTAACTTTAAGACTGGAATATATATTTATTACTGAAGAATATTCTAGTATTGCAGAAAGAAATTGGTTCTAGGAAATTTGTTGCAGAAAGCAGAAAAAAATTCTGCCACAGGGTCAGGCATCTTGTTTGAGTCCTAGACAGCTAAGATTTTGTCTTCCAATCATGAACAATAATAGGGTTAGTTCCTTGAAGTAAAAGCGAAGCAATAAAGGGTTCCGCGGTTGGGAACCGTTGCTATAGGGGCTGTCACGGCTCGTTGGACCAGTTTGAATAATTTTAGTGCCACTAATGTTATTTTTTATTTTAATTTATAATCAACAAATGTAGTCACCATCCTATTATAAAATCACATGGTGTAGTTGTATTGAAAAAAAAAACTGGTATGGACACCACACTACTTCCTTTTACATGCAAATTTCTTAGTAGATGCCTTAAGTGTAAAGTGTATAATGCTTGGAGTGAGCAAGATAATAATTCGGACATTTAAACCCCTAGTTTGCCACAATACAATACAAAAAAATGTTTTACAATGAATCAGGGCGAGGACTCAGTCACCTTTCTCACCTTTTGAAATTTTGGTTACTTTTTGTCACCTTTTGGAATTTTTGTCACCTTTTTAAACCTTTCCTGAAATGTGTTTTAGAAAAATCTAATTTTTATAAAATTTTTTTTTTGAAAAGTGAATATTCTTTTCCTTACCTGAAAATAAATAGAATTTTGAAAAAAAAAAAAAAAAAAAGCAAAAATCTGCCACTCAACCATTAAAAAAAAAAAAAATTCGACTGTGGCTCATTCACAAAACAAAGCCTTTAGAAGCCCCTGTAAAAATCGAAAAAGCTGATACTCCTACTTACCTTGGTATTACCCTAGACCCAGAACTTCGCTTTACAAAGCACGTAGAACTTACTGCAAATAGAGCTCTTGGAAGATTAAACATCCTCAGGAAACTTTGTGGAACTACTTGGGGCTCTAGATCTCAGACCCTGAGAAACACATACTGCACCATCATCAGACCCATCCTCGAGTATGCTACTCCAATCTGGGCTCCTGCTTCAACTACTACGAAACAACAATTAGATTCTGTGCAACATAGAGCCTCAAAAATTATAATAGGTGCCGTCTCCTCAACTAACAATGAAAAAGTGGAACAAGAGAGTGGTCTTCCACCATTAGAAAGCAGACGAAATCTCGCCACTGTCAAGTTCACAAATAGACTCCGCAGCAACAACAAAGACCATATATCGAGCAGAGTTTTTTACAATTGGAAAACCTCAACAAGGCTCAAAAGATCATCAACCCTTCAGTTAGATAGGGACATTAGAAGACAGATCCATCTGGAGCATTCATCCCTTGATTTCCTACAGGAACCTCTTTTTCCAAATAAACCTCCACCGAACACAACTATTCATTTAAACTTGCTTAAACCATGTTCGAAAAAAGAAGATCCTATTCTGCTAAAACAAAAGGGCCTCGAAACAATAGAGAAGCTTTCGCAAGAGAACCTTGCTACTGCCTATACTGATGGTTCTTCAGATAAATCCCTCGATGGAGGAGGAGCAGGCATCCTTTTTACCCTTCCAAGCGGTGAAAATTTCAACCTTAAAGTTAATGCAGGCTTTATTTCTTCTAATTTCACCAGTGAACTCGTGGTGATCAAGGAAGCTATAACTCATTTCCTAAATAATTCTCAAGCTATGGATCTTGCTGAGGGACTGGTTGTCTTCTCGGACTCTAAATCAGCCCTTGAGGCCATCCGGAATGGAGAAACTAACATCACCACCACTATAAACAACTTGCTCGATCAGATGCACCGCAAAGGGAAATCTTGCGTGTTGCAGTGGATACCCGCACATGTGGGTATCGAGGGAAATGAGTGCGCGGACGCCCTGGCCAAAGAGGCACGTAGTCTTAACCAACCTCTCTCCATCATCACACTTGCAGATGCGAATGCAGTGGCAAGATGCAGAATTTTAAACCAGGCCTTAAAGAAACCATTGATAACCGACTTCGACGTTCCTAGAAATATTACAACCACAATCGCCCGTCTCAGAACAGAACATTATAAAGGAATGAAAATGTTTCCTGACGGGACAAGGACTTATCCTTTCTGCAGGAACTGCCCAGACACCCAACTCACACCAAGACACATCTTCGAATGCCCAAGCATTACTGCAGAGATCTTGAAACTCGGTTTGCTACCAGATAGAGATCTCCTGCAAGAGACCCTTTACAGTCCTGAGGCACCGAAGTTAGCGGCTACGGTCCTTCGGACCTTCGACAATATTTAGCACAATCCGTAGACACGACATCATCATCATCAGAAGCCCCTGTTTAAAAGTTTCAAAAAGAAACTAAAAACAGGTGCACCTGTTCCAAGGATACTTGGCAGTTCTTTTTTTTTTTTGTTCTTGAAACGAAATTCGCTTGATGATTTGCATAGAGATAGGATTTTCACTCATTCTCTATTGTAATTCTTTTTAGTGAACATTTATGATTTGTATTTACAGAGAAACAAGAAAAAGAATGCCGATGATTTTGCAATGAGCTATTAAAAATATGAAATAAACATATGTTCATTAAATAATCTTCATTATCTTCACCTCATAATTTCAGGTGTTAATATAATTGATTTTAAATAAAAATCTTTGAACATGGTTTGCCCTGAAAGTTTTTGAAAATATGTCCTAAAATGATTTATTTTGTTACTTCCAGCCCTATCATGTTCATGTTCGGAATTTAAGTCTTTAAAATTAGTATGTGGGCCATTTTGGTAAAAGTCAGAAAAAATGATAATCGTTTTCTGTTTTTTGATTTCTTAACAAATTACTTTTAGTTATACTTTTTTGTCACCTTTTAGTCACCTTTGTTTTAAAATTTGTCACTTTTCTCACCTTTTTCAAAGACCATCAGTAGTCCTCTCGCCCTGAATGATTAATTTTCTAAATATTGCTGATTTTAACACCATTCAGTGCATTTTTTGTAAAATATCGCCAAATTGAACCCAAATTAAAAAAATATTTTTTTTTCGCCAAATTTATCGCCAACTTGGCGATATGTTGCCAAGTTGGCGTCAAACACTTGGTGACCGAAAGCTTAGCGATATATCGCCTAGTGGTTGTGCCAATTCATGTCACTCAAGTCTGCATTGAAATTAACGCTGATTTACCCCAAAAAAGGGGTAAAAGACCCCCTTGAGAACATTCGAATGCAACCACAAGGGGAGGTGCACAACTAGACCCTCCTCAGAGACTACATACCAAACTAGAAGCTTCTACGGCATATAGTTTTTGAGTTATGCGACATTCATACATACGCACATACATAGGTACATACATATGTCACGAGAAAACTCGTCGTAATTACCTCAGGGGTGGTTGAAAAGGATTTTTCGGCTGGTTAAATGTTGGTAGGTACCTATGAACGTGCTGACAGGTTGAAAAAACTACTCAACATTCATTCGGGGTGAGCAAAATCAAAATTTAGACCCAAATTTGAGTGAATTTTTTATCGTGATCACAATGCTTCCTTTACTACTTAAAAGGAAGTAAAAAATTGTTTCATAAACAAATTTTATTGCTAGTTTTTCAGTTCTGAGTAATTTTTCTGAATTCTGTAACTTAAGTTTTTAAAATGGTTTTCATGAAGAATGGAATAATAAATTGAACTCCTCTCTTAAAATAAGTTTTTACTTCAGTTTCTCTTTGTTTGTCAATTATGATAACATTTTTTGAGATTAAGAACCTGGGGCTCATTGGTTCATTTCTCAAAACCCCACAAAAGCAAAAATTTTTGGCAGCTGTGTAAAAAAATTCACTGAAACTTGAGAATTAAAAAATAAGTCAGGTATTTTTGGCAAATCTGTCTTGTCATTTAATACAAGCTGCGTGGCCCGGCTCTGCCCGGTATACCTTGAGAATAAAATTTATGTCACATAACGCGTGTCTATAAAAGTCCAGATTAGATTAAAGTCGACATTTTGTGCAGTACGAAAAATAAATCCATCGCCAAAAAAGTTTTAAATCCCCGCTACAGGAAAGCAAAAGCAAGACTTTTATTTGTTTATGTTCAAGAACAAAATGGCAACACCTTTTTGTTATCAATAATTTATTTCATGCTATTTAATTTCTTTCACGCTCGTGTAGACGATTTTTATAAACCCAATTTAAAATGGATATTACCAAATTCAAAAACACCTCGGTAGCTTTTTTAAGGGTGGAGATATCGATTAGTGGTTTTGAAAACCTTAGGAAGGAAACTTTCCTAACAGGTATTTTTTGCGTTCTTTCGAATGAGACTAAGATCGAGAAGATCCAATAAGTATCTCGTTCGATAGAGCCATTTTGAAGTCCTTTATTTAAAATTCGAACGGATCGATACTTTTTCCCGCTCAAAAACCACCCTATGATCCTTCCTAGGTGTCCAAGTATCTCCCTGCCAAATTTCCTCCAGATCTGACGTAAACTATGGATTTGTATAAGGTACACACATATATATATAAACATATATATTCTTTGTTTTATTTATGTGGATTTTAAGGGTTTATAGAAAATTTCTTCTTGTAATTTCAGCTAAAAAATTAAATTTTAAAGCACAAGAAACAAAAATTTAAGCAAATCTGAAAATTGCCTAACCATGTTGTTTGAATTTATGAGCATTTAAACTGGAGGCATATGCAAAAACTATCCCCTTCACAAAAAAAGAAAAAAGAAAGAAAAACTGATTAAGGTTTTAAAGTTAAACTGAAAAAAAAAAAAAACCTTAAAATAAAATTTTAATTCAGTAGATTTCAGATAGAATGAGTCAAAATAGCTCTCAACTTTCGAAATATTTGCAAGATACAAAAGGTTTGAAAACTCAAATTGCGTGCAATTTTCGACGAAGTACATGCACAATATTGGTATTCATCTCAAAAAAACTAAGTAAATAAGTTATTGATAGTTAAAAACCAGCAAACAAAGTGTTAAATAAGGCAGCTGCTGCAATTTATTAAATGCTTGGCCAATTTTTCCATTTAGAAAAGAGGGATTTTTTAAAGAAACAATTGAATTTTTAAGAAAAAAAAAAAAATCGGATTTTTGGAGTACACATAAAAAAAAAAAAAAAAAAAAAAAAAAAAAAATTGTAGAAATTCTAGGTGGGGGGAGGGGGGCAGACAGCTACAGATAAAATATTACTAAAACTTGAGAAATAAAATTAAAAAAAAAAAAAGTTTTTTTTTTGGTCAATTTTTCAAAATTTTGATTTTTGAGGGTTCAGTAAATATCTTCCAAGAATTTCAGCTTAAAATGAGTTTTGAAAGAGAGAAGAGCATACTTAAGCAACCCAGGAAATAGCCTAAAAAAGATTGAAACTCAGAGGGAAAATAAGTTACTTCGCCTTCTACAGTGATCCGCTGATTTTAGCAAAAAATGGCGTGTGTTCTGTGTTCGCAATAAATCGTTTAATATTTTCAATTATAGTACAATGACTTTCTTCTGATAAAAAGGAAAGAACTGAAGAAAATATTTTTTATTCGATTAACACTGTCCAGAAATTGGAATTAAAAAATTTTTCAAACACGTGTGCTTGCAATGTGACTGTGGCACCGCATGGTATGCTAATGTGAATGCGACTTCGGCGCAAAAATGATCAGCACAAATTATCTTTAAACGCTGTGAAAACATAAAAAAGTTGATTTTGAAGTAAAAATAACATAAAAACAGACCAAAACATTAAAAAGCGGTCTGAAACTGGCCGTACTCTTAAAAACGGACTTTGGCAGGAAAAACGGACCATTTGGAAGCCCTGGCGGCTTGAACTGGGTTGAACTGGATTGAAATTTTCTAGCAGGCTGGGCAAAAGGATAAGCTTACAAAACCACTCCTGCCCAGATGACATATTATCAGCCTTGAAAATAATGGCAAATATACAAAACTAGTGACATCTAAGTGACGGAATCACATTGTAAAAAATAACACGTGAGCTTTTCATTGGATGCAATCAGATTTAGAGAAATGCATAAAATTGGAACTGAAGTGCAAAAGCATTAGAAAATAACTTAAGCATGTTCATTTTGTACTTAATTGGTAGAAGTTAGTAAGTATGAAGGCCTTTTTTTTGTGGAAAAAGTTTTTCTATCTCTGCAGAGCTGTCAAAATTTAAACAACAAAATTTCCCCAAAATGGCTAAAATTCACCCTGATCCTAGATCTGCGGATTTAAGAAATTCTGCTCTTGTCTTCCCGTCTAAGAAACCCTTTGTCTGGATTTGCTTTATTATTGCTAATATTTTATTGAAAAACATTTTTGATGTTGTTGCTGACAAGCGTTTTTTTTTCCAGTTACATGATTGCCACAACTAATGAATTTAATTTTATCTCACCAGCCTTATAAGAATGTTTCAATCAAAGATTTTCAAGTCTAATGGAACTTCTTGGAGTCCATATCATGCAAGGAACTTTTTGCTAATACCTGAAGATGAAAAAACTTTTTTGAACAACATTCCAGGTAATGAGGCTTTTATAAATTGAAAATATGTTTTTAATTATTAGAACAAAGACAAAAGTGTATATGGTATAACCCTGATGACTTTTATTTATTTTTTATATTTTTCCGGTAGGGTTGGTTAGGATAAGTTACCTTTTTAGAACAGTTCGTTTTTAAAGCCTTATACAACAGCTTTAAAGCAAAACAGTTAAAGCTTGTTGACTTATTTTATCTTGGGCATTATTAATAAACACTAGTTCAGCATTATTTCCTAAAAAAGTGCTTTAAATATTTTTAACTATTGTATTCTTTAAAAAATGACATGGGGGATTCACTTACTCCCTAGGAAGGGGTAAGTGGGCCACCTCTCATTTATTTATATTTAACCCATTAATGCCGGACATTTTTTTTGATAAAGATCATATTAAAAGTGCTACAGAACGCACTTTACAATGGTTATGTGCTTTAATCTGTTAATAACGAATTGAGACAATACCAAGGTATTAATTGAACACTATTATTTGGTTGAAATGTTCATTTTTGGGAAATTCAGACCCATTTTTTGGACCGTCCCTAAAAAGGGACGCTAAGCATTATGGATTAAAGTAAGCATATGTAAAAAAGGGGCTTGCGGGTCTTATCTGATTAAGTATCTAAAGTTTTAGTAGGAAATATTTTTTTGTAAATGTATCCATTAACGAGATATCTACTTACATTTAAATGTGTATGACCAAGGCTTCATTAGATAGCGTTTTATACAGGCTGTATCATTACTCAAAACATCAATGGTGAAGATTTGCCCGCTAGAGAGCGCTGAACCATGACCACCCAAATGTTTATTTACATTTATTAACATAATGTTTCTGCTGTAAAAAGTGATGTTTATCCTATCTTTAAGGGTTAAAAAATATTGATATAGTTAACTGAGGTGGAGTACGAAGTAAATTGATGCCGAATTCCTTATTAGTACTGCTTTTTAGGGGAAATAAATTCCCTTTTCAGGTAAAGTTGGTTACAACTCATGATTCATTCATACGATATTCATTCATCTGTTTACTTTCTTTTTGAATTAACAATATATAGCAATGGCGTTCAATTTTGACATCTCTGCATTAATAAAATATATGCTTAAATTCGCAGACGATAAATAAAAAGTGTAGTAATGAAATTATATTGTTGCTCACACGATCTAACTGCTACTCAAAATCTCAGAGGGTTCATCTTGATAGCGTTGACGCATCTGAGCGATAAATGGCGAATCTATTCGTTGAGACATTTCATTTTGATGCCCCAGAATGAAATGTATTGTAATGATGGGATGGTGTTAAACGGAAAGACGGTTGACAACAAAACATATTAACTTTTTTAGTAACAACGAAATTTGCATATATAATAGCTTAGTACTAAAGAGCAATACAAGTACGAAAAAATAAACAAAACTACAATATTGCGACGACCAACTGTATCATGGCGAACTGTGGACTGAATTTAAAAAAGTTCTACGGCAACCCGGTGGTAGTATCGGCTCCCTTAGCGAATAGATTCGTCATTTATCGCTCTGAGGTGCCAGTGTCGTTTCATCTAATATCTTTAAACGAGCAATTCTTGTATATATTAGGTCAATTCCATGTAAATGTAACAAACAAGTGAATAATTTTTTTTTTGTAGCAATAACTTTTGTATGTGTTTTAGAAGAATCTGAAATGTAAAAATTTTACATCAAAAACTATTTTTGTTTTTATCTGTGGCAACACTGGAGTTCCAAAGTAGCTACTTTGTCTTGAAAGCATGGCCTGTGTTTTTTCATCATTTTCATTCCTTGAATTTTAAGGTAAGTAATATTTTTATCAGATTTTTGAAGATTAATTATTGGAATGTACTGTATTTACTATGAGAAAACATCTTTTAAATAGTGATTTGTAAATTTTAGGTACTGTAAAAAAATTATAAAAATCACCTTGTTTTGATTGTAGTGTAAGTTACAAAAATATAGTAAAGTTTCTCTGTCTGATTTAAAATTAGGATTTACTTCAAACTTTTAAAGTTTTTTTCTTTTCTATATGTAATGGTTCTCCTTTACCACATGTTTACATTTTGAACAAAAGTCATTTTTTCTATTTATAAAACATTTTAACTCTGTAGTGTAAGTCACAATGTAGTGTCAGTCACAACTTCTGCTGGATCTATCTGTTGTAGATAAGCCATGAGATTTGTACATTTCTTATATTTTGTTAATTTTAATTCCAGATGGCTAAATCAGCAGCTGAAAGAAAAAGAGCAAACGGAGAGACTTAAAGCAACTAATAAATTTCAATCCTTTAAAGAAAATAAAACCAAAAAAACAGAAGAGTAGGCGTACAGCAAAGAAAATGTCAATGATCATTGAGGATAAAGAAGCTCTACGAGTAAAAAAAGAGAAGAAATGAGAAAGCACAGAATGAAAAAATCCGTAAGAGATGCTTCTAAAAACCAAAGTACTTCTTTTGATCTTAATCCTGATTCACCAAGAAAAGCCTTTAAAAGTCCTATGTCATTTGGTAGAGCCGTTGCAAAGATCAAAAGGAATCTTCCCAAAAGTCCTAACAAATGTCAAGCTCTAGTGAAAAAGTTAGCGCACCAACTAGTTCCTAACATCTTAAAATCACCTGCTCCCCAGTCATCAAGAGTAACCAAATTAAGTAATGAAGTACTTTCTCGTGTAGCATCTTTTTTTGAAAATGATATTATATCCTACCAGGCACCTGGTACTAGGGATTTTATAATAATGAAGGATGAAGAAGGTAACAAAAACAAGATTCAGAAAAGATATTTGACATGGACTCTTGGAGAAACTTATGAACTTTTCAAAGCTGAAAATCCGAGTATTAAAATTGGTTGCTCTAAATTTTGTGAGTTACGACCAGATCATATTTGTCTTAGAGATCAAACGCCATCAAATTTATGTTTGTGTATTTATCATGAAAATGTTAGATTAATTTTACAAGCAGTCAAACAGTTACCAAATTATATCTCTGAATTTGTCAAGCTAATTGTTTGTGATGACAGTATAGAAGATTGCTTTTACGGAAGTTGTTCTATATGTGGAAATTTAGAGAAGTTTCACAATGTTATTGAAGAATTGAATTGATATTGATTTGAATTCGGAAGAGGAAATCAAATATTTGCAACGGATGAAAGATGAGACAAAAACCCTTTTCAGGGGAAATGTTACTTCTACTTTAAAAGCTGCTTTGGAAAAATGGGAATCCAAACTTCCACATTTTTTAACACATGTTTATATCAAGCGACAGCAAGAAACTTTTTTTTTTTGGAATTAAAGGCAGGAATATCGGCAAACACATTGCTGATACATTTTGACTTCAGTGAAAATTACAGTTTCTTCTATCAAGATGAAATTCAGTCGGTCCATTGGGTGTCGAAATCGTGCACAATATACGCGGCCATAGCTTACTTCAACTATCAAAATGAAAAGAAAACTGGGCCAATAGTTGTAGTATCAGTTTATATGCAGCACGACAAATACGCAGTCGCTGTATTCAACGAAAAAATCATAGAGAAAATTAAATGTGACTATCTGGAATTTAATATTTCAAGACTTGTTTATGTTTCAGACGAAACTGGACAACATTTCAAACAGAAATACTCTATCTGCCTTGCCATGTTCCAAAATTTCCCCATTGTAGAATAGCATTTCTCCGCAACCAGTCATGTTAAAGGACTTATAGATGGACTTGGAGGCACGATGAAGAGGAGGGTCAAAGAAGCCACACTCTCGAAATTGATCCCCATTCTGCACAAGAATTTTTTTACTGTGCACAAGAAATTTGCCCAAAAGTTATTGTTATATATTTCTGACAACAACATAAAGGAAAAAATAACTAGATTGAATAATATTTGCTCTCCAAATGGAAAAGAAATATATCCTATTCCTGATACTCAAAAATCCCACTGTTTCATTAAAATTAATAAATTACATACTGAAATTTGCAAATGTTTCTTTAAAACCCCAAAAATTTTGCACATTTGATTTAACTAATGAAGTTGTTGATGCAGAAGAAGATGGAAACGAAGATAGTGAAAAAGATGCATATGAAACAGAATTTGATGTTGGTGGCTGGGTATTGGTACCATTTGCGGGAAAGAAAAGTGTAAAATATTTTGTGGGACAGATATTGAACAAGGACTCATTTTCGATCAAAGTTAAATTCCTGCAATATAAGGGAAGTTATTTCATGTGGCCTGTAAATGAAGACTCTTCAGATATTGATATCGAAGAAGGCATTAAAAAATTACCAGAACCTAACTTTGATCGTCGGTTGCATATTACTTTTCCCAATTTTTATTTTTCCATGTATACAATGGCATAACTTTTATTTACTGTATATACAACTAGCAGTACCCGCATTTCATTTCATTTCATTTCACCCTCCAGGGTCCCCCGTACCTACCAGCTTAGTGGTTTAACCGGGATAGGGCCCTGAAGAGCGCTCTGTTCTTAATTTTGAACCAGAACCTAGGGTCGAGCAAACCATAGGCCCTAGCACCCCCAGAGGTATCGTTTCACTTGGAGGACTTTGTGACCACGACATTTTTAACGCCTCCCAGTCACCATTAATCAAGACGGTGGATCTTTGATCGGCTGGAATCGAACCCGGGTCCTTTCGGACACGAGTCCGATGCCTTACCGATCGGGCCACCACGGCCCAGCAGTACCCGCACTGCGATGCCTGTGCAATAAATGTAAAGGAAGTTAACTAAATATAGTTTAACTCACTCTTAAGACTTTCCTTTTTTTTTCGTGTGTGTGTGTGTGAGTGACGAAATTATTTATTTTTAGCGAAATTTTTACGTTTCAATGGAACTTTTAACACAGCTGTAGTGCCAAGATTTTCGAAAACTCTCAACGACCACAGCAATTTTGCCCTCGAAATTTGATATAATTCACCGATTTAACCGTAATTTCAATGTAAAATTGGTCGCCAAATCTAAATTGATTAACATAGGGAACCGATTGTCGTCAGGTAGCTCAGCCACAACCATTCTTCCATGATTTTAATGTGAACATTAAAAGGCAAGAAATATAATGTCTTTCGCGCCAACTCTTTGAAGTGATTACAATCTAACAGTGACCCTCAAATAAGCAAGATTTCACTGGCTGGGAGGTTTGGTAAATTTCTCGATTGTTGCCAAACTTTACGACGCCAAATACGAAGGGTAACTGAATAGCGGTGTTACCGAAAATGTCAGAATGGAACTATTATTGTTAAAAATTTAGTGATGGCGGCATTAAATACATGTTTTAAACATGCAATAAAATACTCTTTAGACTGCGAACAACTGCTGTTCCTTACCAGAGCGTTTTCTTTTCTTTGATTTGGAGAAAGTAGCACTGGCTGGGAGGTTTGGTAAATTTCTCGATTGTGGCCAAACTTTACGACGCCAAATACGATGAGTGACTGAATAGCCATCACTATTTTTTTTAACAATAATAGTTCCATTGTGACATTTTCGGTAACACCGAATTTTGAGGAAGTCAACTTAATAAATTTAAATTCACTTTAACCCCCTCTGAAGAAAAATTATTATATCCTTTAGTTCAAATGCGCTCCACAACCTTTTAAATTCCACTTAAAGTCATGTTAAAGTTTAAATCAATTCGCCAAATAAATATAAGAGACAGAAAGTTAAGTAAGTAACAGGAGATATTAATTAATCAAATTGAATAAATTTTCAAGGCTTAAATCTATACGCAAATTTAAACCACAAAGTAACTTCAGGGACAAAAGAGCAGCTGATCAGGAAAATGGACCTAGTGTTTCAGTATTGCGTACATAGTTAAGCCTTGAAAATTGACTAAATTTGATTAATTAATATCTCCTGTCCTAATTAACGGACAGAAACGTGCTAAAACTTTTCTTTTTCAGAAAAAAAAAACAACCTTTCCAGCGATATATAATGTTTTGGGGTGGGGGAAGGTTTTCCCCCCTCAATTATGGCGGATACACCAAAAATGAGACTAATTAATTAATTTAAAAATAACTAATTCGAAATTTAAAATTTGGCTTTCGAGGTGCATTTTACTGGGATACGTTCGAATTTTTGAGCCAAGTTTCAGGTCTGTAGGTACTGTGGGGGCTTCTGGCCAGCGGTTACAAACGAACACCGTCATCTTTATATATAGAGATAACTTAACTTCGATTTTACAATATTTAAAATTACTTAAATTTGTTCAATATCCATTGCTGCTGTAAAATGTACATGCTGTAGTGTAAGTCACAAAATGAATGTAGTGTAGGTCACGCACAGAAATGTTTATAAATATTTTTCTTTAAAAGTTGAAATTTTTTTTTGTATTCAATTTAAAAGCTTTAAACCTTCTATTAAAAGTGTACACTGACTGAATAATGAATTACTGCACCAATGAAGAAGAAAATTGAATTGAAAATGGTATCCAAAAGTTCACTGTCTTTCGTGTAGTGTAAGTCACATCATAACAATTTTATGATTTTTAGGTAAAATAAAAAGTGTAAAAATGTTTTCATATAGTGCTAAAAGTACTATATGTTCAGAGGTACACTGACATACAATCAGTTTTTTTGATAAAATAAAAATTGATTGTTAACTATGCAAACAATAAATAATTGTGATGAGCACTTTAATTTAGGGGTGTTCTTAATTTAAATGTATTTCTCAACTATAAGTAGCCATTTAAGTCAAGACTTTTGTTCTTTGAAAATTAGAGGTTATTTAAAAACAATAAGCTAAACAATAAGCTCAATATGAGAATTTTTCATATTGAGACATGAAAAATGTTGCAACATTGTCTATAAGTGTAGATTTATTCAGAATAGGAATATTAAATTATTAAATCATTTATATCAACTGAGAGGCAACTTATTATTATTATTATTATTTTGTATTTCATTTTTTGAATTATTTGTTTTGTTTTTACTCACTACACTTTCGTAAAACGCGTAATTCTTGTGTTTGCAGAAAATTATTTATTTATTGTTTATAAATTTATCCATCGTAATATTGTGTTCAAACATCGTTGAATTAATTTTCTTTAAAACATCTTTTCCGCCGGTTGATCTGCAAAATTTGACTGATTATAAATGAAATAAATATTCATGTTTTTGAATTCCAATTTAAAATTTCAGGAATTTGCAGAGGGTTATCTTTTAATATTCTAATCAGTTTTACGTTTGTTTTTACTCTGTACACACAACTATTTGTTTTGTTTTTACTCTGTACATACTTTCATACTGTATGTTTATAGAAAGGATTTCAGAAAATTACATTTATTTACTGTTAGTAAAACAATTTATCATAGTTTCTTGGTGAAGGTATACTTTAAAAGATAATATAAAAAATTAAAAAATTCGCCGATTAATCGGCAAGATTTTACCTATTATTAATAATCGGCAAAGTGACCGATTATGGTGAATCCCTAATTGCAAAAAAAGGCTTAAAAATGCTTTTCCAAGTTAATCTAAATAAGTACTTCTCACTTCAGAAAAAACACGAGTTTATAAACCTCTTTTTTTTAACCGAGCGGGCTCAGTCCCCAGGTGCTAGTTAGTTAATACTTAGAATCAATTAAAATGAAAAATAATTCACAAACTAATTAAAACAAGCCGTTAAAATGCAGAAAAGACCAACAAATCAAACAAGCTATTAAATAACGTTAAAATATACTAAAATAGAATTGAATGCCAAATTGTAAAATTGTCGCCAACAAATTAACTTTTAATTTTGTTTTTTATTATCTGATTTGTATATAATGTTAGTTACTATAAAATTCGATTGATGTTGCTGGACAATGACCACCGTTTTTATCCCAAGGATTTTGATCAAATGAAACAGCCCGTATAAAACGCTATCTAGTGAAGCCTTGGTATGACAGAAAATTATAAAGCGGAATACAAAACAATTGTGTCTGTGAAATTCATTAAAAGCCGTTAGGCATATTTTTTGCTTTTACATATGAATTAGTGTTGAATAAACATAATAGAGTCGATTAAGATCAATTTTGGTAAAATAAAATATATATATAGTATATAGGTTGAAAAAAAATGGAAACATTTTATGGGAGCGTTCATTTGAAGTTTGCCGAGGGAGAAACATTATCATTTCATCCAGGGTTGCCAGATTTAAGAACTGTAAATATGGGACAGGCTCTTGGGGTGGGGGGGGAGATTGAGAGATGAAGTCTAAAGTTCGAATTTTTGCAACGTTGACTTTGATATTAAACGTTTCTCACAAATTTAAACGAAGAAAAAAAGAACACAATGATCATATGAATAAAAACTTCATTTTTTACCATTACATGGTTATTTTTTGTCATGAATATTGGTAGGGAAAGGTTTTCCACTAATTATTGTGAAAATTCGTATTTCCTTGTTCATGACGCAGGCCCGTCATTTCAAATTTTGCCGGTTGGGGGAGGGGGGGGAGGGAGAGGTAAATGATGCCAAATTTCAATGTAAATTATACTAAAAAAAAGCAAAAGCCACGCTCATTTATATGTAAGTACATTAATTTCCAAAACCAGGGGGGAGGCCATTGACCACCCGTCCTGATGTCCCAAATGACGGGCTTGTCTTGCGTGAGAGATATAATAGTCGCTTCTATGACTAATGTTTAGTATGTACTTTTTCAAAAAACTAGACGAACCAATGGGGAATGTTGAACTCAAAATAATTTTAAGGAGTCATTAACAAAAATTTTGATTACAATTGAGTACACAGAATTAAACCTTACTATTTGAACTCACTATAAGAAGTTAACCTAAAACAAATTAAAAAAATCAGTATTCAATATTTTTTGGGGAAAAACTGTATAATTTTGTCAATATTAGAACATGATAATTATTCTTATATAACCTCGGAAAATTCCTTTATTTTAAATCATATTTGCTACTAGATTTTACTGCTGCAATAATTGTTTCTAAGTTTTGATGGTCTTTAGGATGCCGTAAAACTCAATGTAATTTATATTTCTGTCGCTCATTGTAAAAAATATGCAACTACAAGTTTTTAAAACGCGTATTCGTTTGCTAAATGGAATAACATTTAGTTACATCTTTTAGTATAAAAGCGAAGCGAAGCAAATTTCAAAAGATTGAAATTGATTGATTCAAAAAAAAAAAAAAAAAAATCTAGTGACTAATAGTAGCTGAACACATATATTTCTTGAAAAATTGAGAAGGGCTATTTATATCATAAGGCATAGCAAAATCATTTACAAGGAGATACACAACTTTTACAATGAAGGTTTGTTGATTGTCACAATAATTTCTGCTCTAAATGAATAGAACACTAATATTACTTCAGAACAGGAAAATATTATAATTCAATCAATTTTCTTATCACTCTATTTCACATTTCTGGTTTTACTCTATTTTTTTCTGAAAATAATGTTTCATTTTGTAAAATGCTGCTTCCAGCCAGAATACGGGACTTCAGCCGTCCCGTATCAAGGTTCCCCGGGCCGCGGGACAATATTTCAAAAAACGGGACTGTCCCTTGAAATCCGGGACGTCTGGCAACCCTGATTTCATCCTCAGTTATAATTCTAACATCAACTTACATTAAACCAATAAAAAGTGTAGCTATTTCTATTCTTTCTGTCAAATTTAGCAGTATTTTTTTCATTTGTATCATATTCTAAAATTTGAACTTCATACCACTTTATGGTTTTCTTTGATGCAAGTTTCTCAAATACATGATTACTAGCTTTTGCATTTTTTGTCGCTGAACCATCAATTCCCTTTAGGGCTGCATCCTTATCTTTCATTTCATCTTAGAAATTGCTTCATCAGAACAGCTTTTCATTTTGAAATCATTATTATGAGGGGACTCACTTACCCCATAGTGAGGGGACCCACTTACCCCAATAGGGAAAAATTACGACGTAAGTGGGACCCTCCTCTTAAGCACTTATTAATACTTTGCATAAAAATTCCTATTGCAATGTGTACTTCATGTTAAACTCTACAAGAAAACTTAATGAACATAGAAAAAATAATAAAACTAACCTTAAAACACTTTGAAAAATGTTGCTTGAACTCGTGAAAAAAAATTTTTTTTTGAAATTTTTTTGACCTAATTTATATGACTTAAAAAAAAATTCCATGAAACCCAAATATATGCAAAACCAATCATTGTGATGAAATTTAACATGATCAGTATAAAGAAGTATAAAAACCATATGCGTATTTCAGTTTTAACTGGGGGTGGCCCACTTACCCAAACCAATCCTATAGGGCGAGTTAAATTTCCTGGAAATTTGAGCTGGTGAAAAAAAAAATGAAATATTTTTTTTTAATAAAATTAGTTTTTAAAGTTATATTTCCTCAGAGTACATAAAATTTTTTTCAAATAAAGTGCTAAACGATAAAAAAATTATCTACTTATATTAAAAACCGAGTATCTATCTTTCTTTCTTTCTATCTTTCTTTCTTTCTATCTTTCTTTCTAACTATCTATCTATGTCACGCTTCTTTCTCCTGAACGCCAATGAACTAAAAGTCGAACCAGGTACCGATAGATAGGTAATTTTTCAGGCTTCATTAGTTTCAGTTTATATAATTATACGATTTTAATTAGCGAAGATATCAATTAATAAGTAGTCAAGTTTAAAGCGATTAAGCCTAATAAATGATTAAACTTCCAAGACATTTCTTACCGTTGCCATTTTGAATAAAAACGTTAATTAAATTATTGAACTGCTTAAAATTCCAAGATATTTATTTCTTACCGTTGCCATTTTGAATTAAAACGTTAATTAAATTATTGAACTATTTAAAATTCCAAGATATTTATTTCTTTCCCTTGCGATTTTAAATTAAAACGTTAATTAAATTGAACTTTTTAAAATGAAAGAGTGTTATTTTTTTCCATTGTCATTTGGAATACGTGTTATAACATAGTTCTAACAATTGTTTTTATTCTAATTATTAATGACATATTTTTTCTCTGGTACCATTTTGAAAATGTGTTTTTAAATAAAATTGCAATTGCTGTTTTTAGAAGGGGCTTTTTTTGGCTGCGATCCAAATATTAAAAGAACTTTTTCGTTCAGAATTTTGCAATTAATTTTACAGGAAGAAAGCGATTTGTAAATAATTATTTTTGGAAAGGAATTTTATTTGTTATTTAGGGAGAGTGCTAAGCATGCGCTACTTGACATCGTCTTTATTTTTGAGGAAGCATGTGCAAATAATTCGATTGATTCTTTGATGCAGGAAAGCTTTTTAGCGAGCCGCTTTATCGGGGAGTAGTTTATTAAACTTTTCCTTGGTACTTTAAAGGCGAGCCGCCTTGGCTGCGAGTAGTGAATTGAAACTTTCCTCGCTACTGTAAAGGCGAGCCGCCTTGACGGCGAGTAAACTGTTTAAACTTTCCTCATTACTTTAAAGGCGAGTAGTTTTCTCAAACTGCCTTCACTACATTACAGCCCGTGCAACGCCGGGCCACGCAGCTAGTCTACTTATATTAAAAACTGAGTATCTTTCTATCTATGTCATACTTTTTTCTCCTGAACGCCAATGAATTGAAAGGCAAACCAGGTACCGATAGATTAGTAATTTTTCAGGCTTTATTCGTTTTAATTTATATAATTATACAATTTTAATTAACGAAGATATCAATTAATAAGTAGTCAAATTTAAAGTGATTTGTCCTAAATGATTAAATATGAAATCCATTGTTACAAAATGTGGTTGCTATAGAACAGTAATATAATGAAAATAGGAACTTTGGATGAAGGCCTAACTAAATCAAACATGAAACTCATTAGTGGGCCACGTAAGTAGTAGTTTTATTGCTAGTTACTTGTAATTTTTTGAAACATAAATTAGTTGAAAAGCCATTTACTTAAGCCATTACATTAAAAACCGAGTATCTATGTATGTCTGCTTCTTTCCCTTGAGCGAGCTGAACTTGCTGAAACTTTCCTCACCATGTTGAAGGCACGAAGCATCTCCATAATTCGAATGACTATTTGATGCAGGAAAAAAGTAAAGTCGTGAAGCGCCTTTTAGCGAGCCGCCTTGGCGGTGAGTAGTTTGTTGAAACTTTTGTTACTACTTCAAAAGCGCAAAGCGCTCGTGCAACGCTGGGCCACGTAGCTAGCTGCCTGAAACATTAGCGGGCCACGTGCGTAATATGTCTTGAAATCTTATGAACATTTAATTATATCAAATAATATAGCATCAGAATGAAGTTAAAAGTGGGGGGGGGGGGGGGGACATTATGCATCAACATGTCCCAGGAAGCTAATCTAGCTGCCCTGGCAGCTAGTGTAATCAATATTTGTTGTTTTCAAAACAGTACCCTTCCTGTTTCAGAACTGCCAGTAGCAGTACATCTATATTGAAAAAAATGTCAATAGTTTTTTTAATATATTTTAAATTTCAAACCCATTCTCTTTTAATGAAGCTCAAAAGTAAAAAAACCTTAAATAAAATATAAAAATGTATTTTTTTAATATAAAGATTATTTTTATCAGCTTGATTTGTATGAGATAAAATAAACATTTGATTTCTTGATTACAATACTATTCAGGTTAATGCTGAAGCAGCCAATAAAATTAAAATGTTAGGGAAGAAATAGGTGTATAAGCTGCTACAAATAGCTTTTACTATACCGGCCGCCTATATCAGTCTTCTCTCAATTTTAACTTCATGGCTGCTTTAGCATTAATCTAAAAAATATGTATGAAGATCAGCTGAGTTTTTGAGTGTTGCAATCCAGAAATCAAATATTTATTTCATTTCATACTTTTTAGTGCAAATGAAGCTGATAGAAAGTCTTAATTTTTTAAAAAATGTTTATCTTTTAATGGGAATTGAATGTCTATGTGAATGTTATGCTGACCATTGTTATTTTTCTTCCATACAATAACAATTTTAGGTTGGTCTGACAAGGGAGAATTCTTGCGCAGTTGTAAGAGAGAAGGATAAGTCATCAATTTTAGGTGTTCATTTCGCAGACCCGACTGAAGCACAAACAATACCAAGTAAGGAAGAACTTTTGAAATCATTCGTACAATTTGAAGCTATTTCAAATTTAAAAGGAAAAAGAACCATATTTGTTGATATAAATAATAGTGCATTAAGTAAATGTAAATCATTATTGAATATCAGCAACATCAGAGCACCTGTACTTTGTGTAACACGTTCTTCTTCTTTACCTAACCTATTTAAAACTGGTGAATTTTTATTTTCGAAAACTAAGTGTCAAAACTTAATGGAAAATATCAATTTGAACCAGACATATACTGTCCAGTATCAACGAGCAATGGACAACTGCATTAAAGAGGTCATTTTAGAAGTTGATGAATGTGAATATTTAAAAAAGGAGGTAGTTAATAGTTTTTCCAAAAATGATGAAGCTAAATATGATATAAGTAAGAAGTCAATCATTGATTCTTTCAGTCAAGTTAATAGTAAAGAGCAGAATTCTGATCTGAGTAAAGCAGCTTTTAGAATTGATGATCATAAAACAAATGACGAAGATCAGAATATAATATCTGATGTTAATGTCCAAAAGCAAAACAAGTCTCTTACTTGCAATGGAGAAAACATTCTGAATGCTGATAAGATAGTAAACAATTCACAGAAAATATCTCAGAGTAGTACACCTATGGTAAAGGAGAATACAATCGAGCCACAATGTAATGAAAATTTAACCGACTCTAAGTTTTATTTAACTCAAGATGATATTCCAATTTCTCAAGAAATTCCTTGTGCTCAGCCAGTTTTGCGTGATTCAAATCCTTTTTCTTTAATAGGAACACAGCGAGCTAAGGAGATACATGTAGTAGAGTCTACTGAAATCCAAGAAAAATCACAAATTGAGACGGTAAACAAGAAACACGCCGAGAGTGTCGAAATAGAGCTGCTAAAGCCTGTTATGGATGTACATATCAAGTCTTCTGAAGTTAAGGAGCATTCACAGATTATGAATGTAGATTCAGAAGCGTGTGCTAAAATCATTGAAGCATTGCCCTTAGAATCAGAAAAAACGCCTGCGACAAAAGTGTCGAGGAAGCGTAAACACACAAAAGACAAATCTAGAAAAGGCTCCTCAAGTTCCAAAAGTGCTAGAACACCTGATATATATTATTCCGAAACTGAACTGAAAAGTATATTAAATTGTCTGAAACTATGCTTTGAGTTGAATGAATGAAGTTAGCAGGGGTGCCTTTAAAAGAGCGCAAATGCTTTGAGTTAGTCTAAATTTTGATTCTTCCACTGAAAAATATTTTGTGTCAGTAAAATTTTTGTACCAAATGTATTGAGGGTCGTTGTTTTTTAATTTTATTCAAGTGTTGCAATTTTAGATCAACAGGGTTAGAAATTAGTGAAAAAGCCTCGGACCAGTCAATATGAACATTACTGGTCCGCTTTAAATTTAATACTAAACAGGTTTGTACTCAAAATCATTTACTTTATAATTGTTGACTAAGGCTTGAGTACAAAACAATTTAATAATGGAATTTACAAATGATTAAATAAGACTGACTTTTTTTAACAAAAATTTTTATTTTTACAAAAGTAAAAAAATAGATAGCATAGGTAACAAATATATATTTACAAAAATGCTGTAAATTTAAAAATGCATTTTTAACACAAAATATACATCTTTGGTTTTTAAAATTTTAAGTTTACACATAAGTAAATGCTAGTCGATTAAAAACCTTTTGATTGAGTAAAAAAAGAGTATTTTCTAAAAATGAAATCTAACACATGTACTTGTGTACTCTCTCTTAAAAACTCTTTAAGTATAACATCATCAACATAAAAAGCTTTAAAATTTTGATTTTATAAATTAAATCATATCAAACAAAAAATTTTGTTTGATATTCAAAATATTTATCTACCCTTTTGTGATAGTGTCACACTTTACCATACCCCAACTTACTCCCTTGTCACGTGCCATGATTTACATAAACATATATTTGCAGTTCTGCAACAGAGCACTTTGCTAAAATCATATTTCGTGTTTTATTTTTAAATTTGAATAAATGTAGTTGAAGTCAAAAATATGCTTTAATGATAACAATAGAAACTACTGTCTCTTTGTTTTAGTGCTGAATTGAAGATAAACTGATGTTCAATTTTTTAGACATTACTAGGGATATACTGAGTAGCACTTTTTGCACTATAATTTAAAATACAATGATTTCGATTATTAAAATATTTTCATTGCATTTTTTTCTTAACTATTCTTTCCTCGAAGTAGTCACAACATTTTTCTTACTGCTATGAAAATGACTATCGTGACTAAGAATGAACAAATCGTTTGGAAGCTCCTAATATCTTTGATTGCCCAAGAATGAAAGCATTTGCACTATATTAATGTTTCCAATGACCCTAATTGCACGCTTTGGAATTTACAACAACCTATAGATTGTACCCACCTTAAAAGCTTAGCTGTAAGCGTTTGTGGGAGCGTTATGAGGCTGAAGATCAAATGTGCACATAGATTTTCACTGTGTCATTTGTTTTTTCTCGTCATATATTCGTTCATTAGATTTTTTGATAAGTCTCCTTACCATCGAGGCCAAAGGCAAGTTACACAACAGCAACATGTAATACAGCTAAAGCTTGACCACGGAGAGATGGCGCGTGACCTTGAGGTGGAAAGAGATCGCTTCATTTTAAAATAAGTATGATCGGGGAGAAAATTCGTATTTTAATTGCTTCGTTCATTTACGTTTTTCCTGCCTGCATAATCTCTCTGATGTGACCTATTATAAAATGAAGTGGCCGTTTCTATTTCTAGGTCAGCTGCAATCTTTTTGTGGTCAAGCTATACACATAAATGCATTCATGCTTTTGGCATGGTAGAAATTACATAGATTCTTAACTCTTACTCTGTATCGATTTCAAAAATGGAGGTTTTTTTTCTAAACTATTATTATTTTTAACTCATACTTAGAATACAGTTACATTTTATGAATAAAGAAATTACAAAGTCCTCAAAACGTTTGTTATTTTGAAGAATATTTAATATTTTCACCTACTCAGTATTAGCCAAGAACCTGATCAGAATTTATCCAAGTACTGAGTATTTACTGAATACTTGGGCACTAAATATTATTAATTACGTTGTTGTTTTTTTTAAAAGCAAATATACAAGATTCACTTTGTAAATGAAACTTCCAGTTACGATTAAATTTAAAACTTACTTAGTATCAATGTTTTTTGGAAATAAAATCAATGAGAATATAAAGGAAAATCAGGAAGAAAACAGCATTTTAATCATTAAAAATATAAATGAAAAAGGATAGAAAAATTATTAATATAAAAC
Organism: Uloborus plumipes; assembly: GCA_038373865.1. Classification (NCBI taxonomy): domain Eukaryota; kingdom Metazoa; phylum Arthropoda; class Arachnida; order Araneae; family Uloboridae; genus Uloborus; species Uloborus plumipes. Next base: position 93,686 of record JAXGGA010000621.1, read on the forward strand.
TTATATATGCTAATTTATTTTAACCAAATGTCTGAAGTTTTTTTTTTTTTTTGTAACCCCCTCCTCTTATCAGGAACTCAATTTCAGTCCCCCTCTCCAAAGTGTGACCTCGTTATGAATGGTCCCATTTAGTTCTTTAATGTCAGCTTCATACAGTGGCTGCCGTTTATATGAATCAACTTTGTTCTAAACAGTTTTGATTCGTTATACGGGCTGGTTTAATAAAGATGGATTTTGTTCTGTTTTTGACTATTTGATTCATTTAAACGGTTGATTCAATTAAGCTGCATCCACTGTATATAGTTTACAAATACTATGATAAAAAAAGTCCAATATATCTATACTTGAAACAAACATAACCTGGCAGGCCATTGCAAAGGTTACAGAGATCTTACTCACGGCATTACAACACTGCCAGGTTACATTTGTCCTAACTATAGACAGTTTATTTAATTTTGCTTTCTGTAAGGGTTCTGTTTAGAGATTCTTCACGAGTGTAGGCTCCTTACAGATAAAGTAAAAGTGATAAGAAAAAATATATATATAAATATATATTAATGTGAAATATAAAAGTAAATAATCTTGGAAATTTTTCATAATACATAAAACCATGCAGAGTAAAAGTTTTCATTCACAAAAAGCTGTATTATGGTTACACTTTATCGTTCCCCAAAAGATGTTTAATGTTAATTACTTTCAAAGTTTAAATTCCAGATAATTAAATACAGTTGACCCATGATTTTATAAATACAGGGCTGCCAACCTTATTAGGGAGCGATGTGTAGTCAGAAGGAAAAAAAAAGTGTAGTTTCCAGTGCTTAGGTGTAGTCTAGCGCGGTTCAAAAATCCCCCCCCCTCCCCAACCATTATAGGCCGATATGCTTAAATCCAGGGCCCGATTAAGACATTAAGGGGCCGGAGGCCAAATGCTTGTTAAAGGCCCCCTGTACTCAAACTTTACAGTTACATAAAACAATTTTAACTATTTACAAAAACAATTTTACCCATTTGGGGCCCCCTAAATTGTGGGGGCCCTAGGCCACGGCCTAGTTGGCCTATTCAGTAATCAGGCCCTGCTTAAATCTGTTCCTTGCGCAAAACAATTTCAAAACAAATCCCAATTTCAAACAAATTCCTAACATAAAACAATTGCAGGAAAATTATATTTCATTTTTTAAAATTATTAATAGATAATGTTCATTATACTGTTCTGCAGTTCTGAGTTTTTTTAAAAACAAGTCAAACTGAAGATTTGTCAAATGACAGCAAATCCACAGAAAAACTTACCAAACAAATTTCCAAAAGAAATTTTTAATCCAAATTCAGATTTTCATTTTTTTATTTAATTTAGTAATAGAACAGGATTAAATAAAGAAAAACAAAAAGTGAAATATTTTATCTATGAAGATTGTTTTAATAACAATGTTAGGTTTCCCGTTTTGCTTAAGCTGCTAGTTCATCAGGAAATTCCTTCAAATAACATTATTCGTGGTAATGAAGTATACTTATTTTTTAAATTCATTAAGCATTCCGAGTGTCAGTGCAAAGTTTATTCAAAGTATTCAAAGAACAGCATCCAAGTTCACTATCCAATCAGGATGAAGAAGACGTTGCGCGCCACGCAGTTCTTCCTATCATGAGCAAAACAGCTCCGGTGACGTCATCACTCCGATTACGTCATCGATGCGCTCAGGAGTGGAGTGGATGACTTGTGTCGCTTGTGTAGCGGCGCTTGTTTGGCATTCGTTTTAAACGGAAGATGCCATGCGAAATGATACTGGAATCGACTCAAAAAAGCATCATCTGGACATTCAACATACAAGGAACAATAAAAAAAAATTAATAATTAGTTTGTATGATAATTCAAGGAATGCGTAGAATTTGCTTCTCCTTTGCGTAGTGCGTAGTAAGCTGGATGAATGCGTAGTTACTACGCTAAATGCGTAGTAGTTGGCAGCCCTGTAAATACTTTAGGATTACAAAAATTAATAAAAAGTGTTTTTTAGATGGACTTAGTCTGACACTCTTACTAAGTAAAACAATTTGTGAATATTCACAAAACAAATATGATAGGATGTTAATTAAAATTGCCCATATTATTTTAGGTATCATATTGGTCCACAAAATGCAGTTTTAGGTTATATTTGGTTGATTCAGGGAGAAAGGATATTGAACCTTTTTATGGCCATCTCCGGATTCACGCTTCGGGTAAAACCAACTTCTGATACTATGAAATAACTTACTTGCATTGAATTATGCCAATTTAAAGTGGTAAAACTTGTCCTGACAAAAACAAAAAGCAATTTGTATTCTTTTGAGAAGCAATGATTGACGACTACTTTTCGTTCATTTTCACATGACCTTTCTGAACAAAAATACAAATAAAACAGGCATTAATGCACTTGATTAAGGCACACTTCAAATGCGTTCAGTCGTACAAAATGTGTATAAATACACTGCAGCTATAGTAAAAGTTTGAGTGTATAATCTCTAGAACTGATATTGTAATAATTCATAAGTACATATTGTTCATTAAAAAAATAAAAAATAATAATTTTTTTTAAATTCTAAAGCATTACCAATAATTCATTTTTCAATTTCAACTTCATTGCTTGCATTATAACTCTTCTTTTAAATTTACATCCTATGAAAGAAATCCAAAGTATAACTTACTTTCACATTTTATAAGGACATTACAATTTGCATATTAAAAAAAAGTGTAAAAAACGGGAATAAGTAAGCAATGAAACTTAGCCTGAAGAAGATCTTTCATTGCATTGACACATTCTGAGACACAATAGTGGATATTTAAAAAAATTTTGTACATTCTTCATTTCTTTCATTTAAATACAAGAAATGCGGATCTTCGACCATCTCATAGACATCCACTTGTTGGAAAATTTTCGGAATTACTTCTACATTTGCAATTTTTGTAAACACTTAATTTAAAAAAACTTGGTAAATTTATACATGTGTGATTCTAAACACATACAGAAAAATTGGAGCGTGTAAATAAGAGATGAGACTTTAAGATTACAACTGGCCAAATACCTATAAATTTATTTTAGTAAGTAGTATCAAAAATAAAGTATCAAATTAAAATCTTTCTACACCTTGTATTTTAAAATTAATAGAAACATTAAAATATTACTAACAAACTTCCTATTATCCAACAAGTCATTCACATGTTTCAAAAAAGGCGTGTGCATAACATAAGGAAAGGACATGTGAATGATAAAAGACTGTTAATGTATACTTCACAGCAGTTTAACTTGGCAGTGACGTCACTACGGGCGGAGCCAACAGCGTGACGTTAGCCTATGAAAAACGAGCTAGATAAAACGTCACAGCCTACTTGGCGAATTAGAGGAGACCGCTGACTGCTTGTGCGCTCTTATTGGCTCCGCCCGTAGTGACGTCACTGCCAAGTTAAACTGCTGCGAAGTATAGTTGACTTCATCCTGCAGATTAAGACAAAAATAGCTTCATGTTTCAAGAAAATGAGTAACACTATCTGGGCGAATACCTCCATGAGTTCAAGTGTTGGTGTAGCTTAACATCATTATATTATATATTAAATGTTTTTATAGTTCTACCAAAATCTTAGGATTTGATTTTGAATTATATAAGGCAACAAGCACAAGGAAAGAAAAAAATATACTGGCAAGACAAATTTTAAAAAATCAATCAAAATGCTCTAACTTTAAAAGAAAATAAATCAGATTTAATTTGTAAATATATATTTTTAACTTCAATATTCTACTTTCAGAACTTTTATTTTCCTTTTATGTCTTTATTTCCCTATGTTTGTTATAAATATGGAAAAGAGAATCTTCAATACTGCTTAAAATTGCTAAGTAAGCTGATTCAACTTTTGATAGAAATATTGTCATAATTTGTTTCAAGAAAAAGCTATCAGATCTTATTGCTTTTTAAAGTACTCTCACATTTTTAAATTTTTCTTACGCTGTCTTATGTTATACAATTTTAAAATTACCTTCTCCAACTCAGAACAGAAGCAATTTTTCTGGAGAGGTTGTTTTACATGCTCCATATCTTCATATTCCATACTGTCAGTTATTAATCTTCTTGAGTATTCCTGTAAAAAATTTAAAAATCAATGTATGAAAGAATAAAATTCATAACATCTACGCTTGAAATGTGTTTTATAAACATATGCAAAATCTTAGAAAAATTATGTTATTAGACTTGAAGGAATCCAACAAGATACCACTCAGTATCAACCAATTTTTCCTATATTGCGCTTGATTTAAAAAAAAAAAAAAACATTAATGTTTAATAAATTTCCAGCAGTTAGGCAGCCTAGTTTAAATAAGAAGCCAGTAAAAATTTAATACCTGTGTGCTTGAAAAAATAAATAAGATTTTTCAACGTTGCAGTAATCTGAAAATTTGTGCCATCAAATGTTGAAAAATCTTGTTTTAAGAAACAACTAACTTGAACAGTGCTATTGCAATTTGATTTACTAAAAATTTTATAGGCTTTAAATTCTCTTTGCACCTTCATTTAATACTATTGCTTAAAAAAAATCTTTCTTCAAAAAAGACAATATGATACCAAAACAGAAAATCTTTAAAATAGAAGGGCAAAAAGTAAAAATGTTTAAAATTTTACAAGAAACAAATAACAGGTAAAGGGAGAAAAAAAGATTTTCTACAATAAAATTTAGAAACTTACTTTTATCAAAGTAGCATAGTAACACAGAATGTCATTCGGCATTAAATTGGCTAAGGCAAATTGTTGTGCATTTTGAGCTATTTCTTTGGCTTCATCCTCATGAGACATTGCCCACCTCAATTCATCAACCAAGTTGGACAAGTTTCTTTGGAAAGGTATGTAATGGACCATTGGATGAATGTCACTGTAGAAATGTTCATAAAACTCTGAATCTTGCTTCAACACAAGACTTCCACCCGCCAAAAGATAAGGCATTCGATAAGCAGCCACAGTGCCATCAATGGTGATTTGATATCTATACTTCATTGTAAAATTGCAAAAGGAGCACACATTAACAGTGAAACAAAATTGAGGAAAATTAATTTTTCACAACAAAAATTCAATTACACTATATATAACCAAAAATCTTCGGACACAAAAAAAAAAGTAAAAATACCTGGTGAATTTTTTTGCAACTTCACTCTTATAAAGTGCATGTTAGAATTAAAACATGCACCAGTTACAGTATTCCGGTAAACATTCCCTCGAGTTTTGCATTTGAGGAATGATCAACAAATTGAAGAAAAATATTGATCATCCTGTACTGTAATAAAGCTAGAAATAAGCTGAAAGTTCCACAAAAGGTACTTGCTTTGTTCAACTATTCTATACATTTTCGTAAAAAGTATATTGACAAGAATATCAGCATTTCTTTATAAAAAATCTGGTATGAACCCCACACTACTTCCTTTTACGTGTAAATTTCTTAGTAGTTGCCTTAAGTGTTAAAAAAAGTGCTTGGAGTGAGCGAAGTGACAATTCAAATATTTACTTCCCTAATCTGCAACGAAACAATGCAAAAAAATGTTTTACAATGGTTAATTTTCTAAATATTGCTAATTTTAACATCATTCCGTGAATTTTTCGCGAAATATAGCCAATAGCGGCAAGTTGAACCCAAATTCAAAAATTTATTTTTTTCCCCAAGTTGGCATCAAACACTTGGCGACCAAAGGCTTGGCGACATATCGCCAAGTGGTTGCGCCAATTCATAAAACTTGAGTCTGCATTGAAATTAACACTGATTTACCTCAAAAAAGGGGTAAAACACCCCCTTGGGAACATTCGAATGCAACCACAAGGGTAGGTGCACAACTAGACCATCCTCAGAGCCTACATACCAAGCTAGAAGCTTCTATGGCATATAGTTTTTGAGTTATGCGACACACATACGTGCATACACACGTCACGAGAAAACTCATCGTAATTAACTCGGGGGGGGGGGTGGGGGGGTGTAGTTGAAAAGGATTTTTTGGCTGTTTACATGTTGGTATATATGCACATGCACGTGCGTATATATCATATGCACGTGCTGACAGGTCGAAAAAACTACTGAACATTCATTCGGGGGTGAGCAAAATCAAAATTTAGACCCAAATTTGAGTGGATTTTTTTTTTGCGATCACAAAACTTTCTTTCCTACCTAAAGGGAAGTAAAAATGCTAATTCACATCATATGTATTTTTGATTAATAACATACAGAATTAGTACTAAACTTTTAGAAAACTTAACGACATACAAAAGAAACTTTATATCATTATTTGAAATAAAATACAATGTATATAAAATGTATTATAAAATGTAAGGATTGAGCATGGGAATAGCATGGTTAAAACTGATTGAACTTTGATGCACCCCCCCAAAAACTAAGCGGCAAATCTGGCACTTTCTACGTACTTTTCAGGGTTGCTGTTTCTTATTTTGGTGTTGCCAATTCAGGTATTTTTTTTAGCATTTCTGGTTTTTGCTGTTGCCATACTTAGTATTTTCTTGTATTTTGTACCATCTTGGAGTTTAAAGTTTTGCGGCAACAATTTTTTTGTGGCAACAACAAAAACAGGAATTTGGCTTTTCGAGAAAAAAAAAGTCGCCAAATTTCCGATTTGGGGGGGGTATATCAAAGTAGTTCCCTGATTGAAAGCAAGTGTGGCTGTGTTTTGAATAGTCCTTTGTGATCAATCGGCTTTTCGTAATTTGAAGTCTTTTACAAATATTTATGCATGTTTACTTGGCTTAAAGATTATTACCATTTTCACACATGGGCAATAAAAAAATATCCCTTAAATGCTTAGATTTTGTTAAGTATTTCTAGTTTTTGTATTCCAGTGCATTGTCAAATTTTCTATAAGTTTGTTGAAATTTGGTCCAAAATCCTGAGTGCAATAAGACCAAAACATCTGAAAGAAGTTAGCATTTTTGAAAAAAAAATGATTATAACTTCATGAATCTCATGCCATTTTCATGGACGTGTGTAGAAGTATCAAGCATAGCAAGTAAATTTGTTTGTGAAATTTAGCAATTATCAAAACGTCCTTTTTTGTGTTCGTTTTTTGTCCCTTAAATGCATGTGTTTTAAAATTTGAAAATAAAATAAAAAAATCTTATGAAAGCTAAGAATTTTCATTGAATTTCTAGACTCTATACTAAGACTAACTTAGTTGAAAATTGTTTGCATTTGGTTACTATCAAAGTCTCAGAATAATTTTTACAAACCAAAATAACACCCTTTTAATAAATCATTGACATTACCAGTATTGTGAATATGTGTTATTATAAAGGAAACTTTTGGATAAAAACTGTTGGACTTACAAATAAAGAAATAGAGTTCAAATTATTGTTCATTCAAAATAATAAAAAAGTTAAAAACTTGCCTACCTTAAAAAAGTCGAAAAACGATATGTATTCAGCTTTTGGACCATATTCTTCGGCTTCTTTCGGATAGAAGAAAAAGTTCGTCAAAGAAGCATTTATCAAATCTGGATTTTGACGAGCAATTTTGATCAAGTCTAGTCTTTCTTGTCTACTGTCACGACCTCTCCAGAAGGCCATTTTAAGTTTTTCGTCCCATGGAGGTCCAGAGTTGCCCATCACTGATAATATATCAACCATCACTCTATGAAGAAAGATATTTATTTATTACTAATTTTCAATTAAAAAGAGCTACGTTCATGGATTATTTCTTCAGAGATAGGCAATTTTATTTTGGTTTCAATTAAGGGCTCATATAAACATTATCATATGAAAATAATTCAAAAAAGCATTTACTGCAACTGGTAATTATTTTACTCATATAATTTGACCAGCAGACATAAAGTGAATCATTTTATTTACATACTTATTTTAATATTATTCTTTTTAAAACTTCTGCAATGTTTCGACTTAAAAGAAGGGTGACAATTGCTCCTCATTATGAGTACTTATATATACAAGACTAAATGATTATCACAAACACAATTAAGGGTTGCAAATTCTTAGGCAATAAAATGTACCTTTAAAATTCATGAACTTACCAACATTAAAATTTATCCCATTTCCAATCTTCAAAGGTTACTCTAAATTATGATTTGAATTAAAATAAAAAAAAAAATAAAAACTAGAATTTCAGCACACAGTGTCTATCTGGAAACTATTGAAAAATTCAGATAACTGTTCATTAAGAATTTTCTTTTTGTATACAGAACATGAAAGGGGATGTTTAAACTAAAGCTTTTGCATTTAAGATAGGGGGAAAAAGCATACTATCTTAATCTTTAAGCTCATATAGCCTATATTGCAGGAAGAAATATTTAAAGTTCATCCATGAACTGCAATAAAAACAATGAGCCTCCCTTTTTTCTGATATTAACTTTACTACATATTTTATTATTTTTAATTTCAGGCAACTAAACATTCAATCGAAAATGCCTCACAAAATAAAAATTCAGTAAACTTCCAATTATTTAGTCCTTCAATACTTTTTTATTTTTTGAAAATAATTTACAGAAGCAGAAAATGAAACAAACTCGTGTTGAAAGAATAAAATATAGATATCACTTTCAGGAAATTCAGGAGGTATTTTTAGAACTGAAATATAAAATACAGAGCATATGTTTAGCTTAACGTCACTGTTTGAGAAGAGTGTTAAAATAACTTCAATTATAAATTAAGAAAAGCTCCAAAATTAAAAACTTAGGGTATAGGAAAAATTGAAGGATCTTGACCACAAAGACAATTTAATGAGCTTACTGATTAAATTGGTTTAAAAACATTTTTGGATTGATTTATGTTTGTCTTTAGCTGTTTTGCAAGTTACCTATGGAATCTTCTTATTTGTGGTTGGAGTTGCGCCCTCTTAAGTGGATCGTCAAGAGTTTAGTGTATACATTTCAATTTAACGTGTTTCACAATTATGAGAATAATCTGCAGAAAAAGAAATTCTGAATGCAATGACGCAGAGATTATAGTTGTCCTGATCAACAATATTTTGTTGCAGATTTTTAGAGTTTTGGCCTGATATATTCCTCATTTTATTTTGAAAACGCACTTTTTTTATGGATTTTTTCCATGCAGTAGAGTAAAAAAAAATTTTTTTTGAAAAAAAAGGCAGTTCTCTGTAAATTCGGAAGAAACATGAAAATGCCCTCATCATAACTGCATGCTTTCTTTCAGATTTCAATCTTTTTGCATCCTTAAAACTTCAAATTTTAGCAAAACAAAAGAAATTATTAAAATGTGGTTACTAACAGGAGTGTGGAGTCTGAGTCAGACGGATTTTGGATCAAAAGAGTTGGAGTTCTTAAAAAAACATGTTGGCTCTGATAATATCAGAGGCCTGATAATAAATCCAGGCTCTGATAATATCAGCCAATATAATTGATTTTTCAGCACTATACCTCGCTATTTTTTACGTTTATGCATAAAAGCTGTTATATTTTTCAATACAAATATTTTAAGTTATGCACATTTAGCTTTGATGTATATAATACTATAGTACTAAATGAACTAAAATATCAAGGAATTTTAAAAAATATGCATGAATGTTAATCCAAAGTTAATAGAAGAGTTATCTTTTCAGATCCAGCCTTAATATGATAATGTGTTTAGAAAAAAACTATAAAGTTACCAATATTGAAAGATGAAAGTTAGGGAGACTTACACATAAAACTACGGAAACTTTGGATACATAAATTAAGCAAATAAAGTTTGAGTGTAAAAAGGGATTTTTTAAACATAAATATGAATTTTTTAACTTTATACATTATTATAGGACCTGATCGAAAATTTGAAAACTGAGACCATTATTTTACGTTTTGGAATTAAAAAAAAAAGCCTACAACTTTTAGGTTTGATAAAAGAAAGAAAAAACTGATGCTTAAAAATAAGGCATACTTTTCTTTACTTTTATAAGTCAAAATAAACATCACTTGCAGCAGGTTCTTGTGCAGGAAGTTCAAATAAATATTTCACCAGCTTTTGGGAAATAAAAGTCTTAAGAAGAAGGAAGAAAATGAAATAAATTTTTTTCAAAAATGACCAGACATATACAGTTTTCATACTTGTGAAAGGTTTCAGTTTTGCGATTGAGATTGTTTTAAAGTAAGGTTTTTTCGCAAAATTCAAATCACTAGAAAATCCTTTTTTTAGGGAATTTCGCTGTTAATTCAAGAAATATATATGCATTACAGAAGCTTGAGAGAAGGCATCAATATTTGGTAGTCTTCAGATGTGAAACTATTATTTTTTTTTGCAAAAATGCCTACCTTCCCATCATTTCCAATGTAGCTTCTGTAATGTCATAAGTAGGCATGACAATGTCTCTAGTAGATTTTGAACCACACCAAGAAAATATAGGTATAGGATTTTGTTCCGGCTGTCGAGTCTCTAGGGGCCAATCTCCAAGATTGGCTATAAATTCTAAATCTGGCAAATAAAACTGAAAAACAAAAAATATATTTTGTTGAGACAAAAAAAGATTACTGCTTCATTATTAGAGAAATGTAACAAAAGTGAGTGCAATTCAATTCAAAATTTAAGCAGCTAAGTGTGGCTTTAAAGGTGTTGAACACTATAAAAAAAAATACGCTTTTGAAAATGGAGTTCAGTATAATTTCAATACTCTTTGAATGATGGGGAGAGGGGGGGGGGATGTGGAGGAACATTTTTTGCAGCTTTTTGTTTTAATATGTGACAACTGTGAACTTTTTGTTCAACGTAACAATGGTTCTATTTTTGTAAATACAAAATAAAGTGTTTTGAGGATAGGTGAGCTCATATTGGGCTCAGCTTAGGGAAACTGATGAATATATGAAATGTATGATGATGATGATGTCGTGTCTACGGATTGTGCTAAATATTGTCGAAGGTCCGAAGGACCGTAGCCGCTAACTTCGGTGCCTCAGGACTGTAGAGGGTCTCTTGCAGGAGATCTCTATCTGGTAGCAAACCAAGTTTCAGGATCGCTGCAGTAATGCTTGGGCATTCGAAGATGTGTCTTGGTGTGAGTAGGGTCTCTGGGCAGTTCCTGCAGAAAGGATAAGTCCTTGTCCCGTCAGGAAGCATTTTCATTCCTTTATAATGTTCTGTTCTGAGACGGGCGATTGTGGTCGTAATATTTCTAGGAACGTCGAAGTCGGTTATCAATGGCTTCTTTAAGGCCTGGTTTAAAATTCTGCATCTTGCCACTGCATTCGCATCTGCAAGTGTGATGGTGGAGAGGGGTTGGTCAAGACTACGTGCCTCTTTGGCCAGGGCGTCCGCGCACTCATTTCCCTCGATACCCACATGTGCGGGTATCCACTGCAACACGCAAGATTTCCCTTTGCGGTGCATCTGATCGAGCAAGTTATTTATAGTGGTGGTGATGTTAGTTTCTCCATTCCGGATGGCCTCAAGGGCTGATTTAGAGTCCGAGAAGACAACCAGTCCCTCAGCAAGATCCATAGCTTGAGAATTATTTAGGAAATGAGTTATAGCTTCCTTGATCGCCACGAGTTCGCTGGTGAAATTAGAGGAAATAAAGCCTGCATTAACTTTAAGGTTGAATTTTTCACTGCTTGGAAGAGTAAAAAGGATGCCTGCTCCTCCTCCATTGAGAGATTTATCTGAAGAACCATCAGTATAGGCAGTAGCAAGGTGCTCTTGCGAAAGCTTCTCTATTGTTTCAAGGCCCTTTTGTTTTAGTAGAATAGGGTCTACTTTTTTCGAACATGGTTTAAGCAAGTTTAAATGAATGGTCGTGTTCGGTAGTGGTTTATTTGGAAAAAGAGGTTCCTGTAGGAAATCAAGGGATGAATGCTCCAGATGGATCTGTCTTCTAATGTCTCTATCTAGCTGAAGGGTTGATGATCTTTTGAGCCTTGTTGAGGTTTTCCAATTGTAAAAAACTCTGCTCGATATATGGTCTTTGTTGTTGCTGCGGAGTCTATTTGTGAACTTGACAGTGGCGAGATTTCGTCTGCTCTCCAATGGTGGAAGACCACTCTCTTGTTGCACTTTTTCATTGTTAGTTGAGGAGACGGCACCAATTATAATTTTTGAGGCTCTATATTGCACAGAATCTAATTGTTGTTTCGTAGTAGTTAAAGCAGGAGCCCAGATTGGAGTAGCATACTCAAGGATGGGTCTGATGATGGTGCAGTATGTGTTTCTCAGGGTCTGAGATCTAGAGCCCAAGTGGTTCCACAAAGTTTCCTGAGGATGTTTAATCTTCCAAGAGCTCTATTTGCAGTAAGTTCTACGTGCTTTGTAAAGCGAAGTTCTGGGTCTAGGGTAATACCAAGGTAAGTAGGAGTATCGGCTTTTTCGATTTTTTAGCCTTTGAATATGAAATGTATATGTGAGGTATATGAAGTATACAAACAAAGTAAAGAAAAATATTTTTATTTATAAAACGTTTTAAATGTGTTAAGATTAAGATTTTTTAACTAGCACTAACATTTTACTTAGCAAAATGAAATAAAGGAAAAAGTAAAATGTAATTTTTATTTTTGTAGCAGTATAAAGTAAACTGTTTACAGAGAACAGCTATTGATGAATGTTTGAAAACAATGGTAGAAGAAATTGAAACTTTAAGAAGTGGTTCTGGGTAGATTATCCAATATATTGATATCCATGTTCTATTCAAAGTTTTATCCGATGAGAAGCAATAGTGGAAATATGGAATTCCCCCCACAAAGCTAAGAAAAATCAGTGTTTATTAAATATAAAATGTTGTGATGACAAATGCTTTTTGTAGGCTGTATTACCTAAACTGTATTCAAAAGACAAATATTTTGCATTGTAAAAAATATTAAATAACATAAAAACTGAAAGAAATTTCTTTTCCTATATAAATAAATAAGTATCCAAAATTTGATTTTTGAATGACATAGAAGTTAATGTATTTGCTATTGAGGATTCTGATAACAAGTTAGAAATATTTTCATAAAAAATTAGTAAATATTTCAAACTGTTTGAAAAGTGTTTGATTTATTGTTTTGTAAAAACCATTTTGTTTTGATTAAGAATTTCAAATCATTGATGAGAGGTAGGAAAATCATTTTTTAAAAATAAATCTAGCATGATAGTATTCTATTGAATGGAAATACAGCGTAGAACATTATATTCAGGAGCCAAAAAACTGGAAAAGCGGCAAATTTTGCCGATTTTCTCGCCATTTAAAAAACCTCCCCTGCATTTTCGGCAATTTTTGAAAAGGGAAGTTTTTTTTTTCTTTTGAAATACCTAAATGAAGGTGAATGGTTTCTTTATAAATACCATATTACTCGCATATAGCTAAGATTTTTTTTACAAAAACGAACTTCAAAGCTGAAGTTGAAGGGTCATTATATGCCCGTGGCAAACTTTCTGAAATATCTTCTTCAATTAAAAAGTGCACTCTTACATTTAAGATTTTCAAATTTTGTTTTAATTGAAAACTAAAAAATATTTTCACCTTCTAATGCAATTTTTTTATTGAATGACAGTTAATTAAAGCCGTTTAGAATATAAGTGATGATGGGAAAACTGCGGAAAACCAGATTCGTTAATTTTCCAGAAAAATTGATCATGGAATCTAGTGGTTGTTAAACGCAAGACTCTAATAACGTTGCAAGAACTTAAAAGACATATTTCTATTGATATTAAAACAATGCAAAAGCAAAACTTAACAATAATTAACTTAATCGTAAAAACGAAACCTTTACAGAAAAGGAAACAGAGGGAAAAAAAACATGTTCATAGTAGCGAATTTATTTCATACACTAGTTGAAAAATCGCGCATTTATGTTGAAAAACTTTTTCTTGCCCTTTTCTAAATTTTTTTTCTTCTTAATACATTATCCAAAAGTTTGGCTCTTTTTTTAAATTTTTTAATGCGAGGGTGTAGTGTCTTGTGTATAACTAAATTTTTAGGATTTTAAAATATTCTTTCACTAGCATTTTTTAATGTTGTGATATTTGGAAGCTTTTCTGAACCGTTTTCCTCTTATTTTAAGATTTATTTCTATTTTTTTAGTAATTTGGGTTTCATAAACAATTCGTAAATATCGCTTCTTAGCAATCCAAAAAACCGGGATTCAGATATCCGGGACAGGGATGGTCCTGAACATCCGAGATAATTGGTTTTCTACTGTAGTTAATTTACATAAAAAATTATGTTTAGATACTTAAAAAATTTCTATGCCTTCTGAGTTGAACTTATTTCAGCCATACTGTAATTTTAATTTTGATTTTGAAAGTATTATTGAAAAAATATTTAACCAAATGTCAAATGAGATCAACCAGGACAGCCACCACAACCAGCTCCGCTAAGAATACTATTGTTCAAATTTAAAGTTTTATGCATTATTTGTGTTTATAAAATATTATTTATTTAAACATTGTTTATTTACCTTGCGTGCTAATGAAAGAAGTATTTCATCCATGAACATACTGAAACCAACATGCTGTCCATAACATTTTCTGTAAATCTAAAAAAAGAAAAAACAACGAAAAACCAATTTTAGTTCCTTATTTCTTCAAAGACCAAACAATAGCTTTTCAGACACATAAAATCTTTTAAGTAAAAAAACCATTAAAATTTATTGTACAATCTTAAATAACAAATCCTAATATAAAAGACAATTTCACCTATTAAGATGTAAATTAACTTATTTACTAATCAACTTTTGATAACTATAAAATAAGTATATTGAAGATAATGTTGTGAAGCCCAAATTGCAAAAGCTAAGTGCGTGCGCATGTTTCTTGGTTACAAGAACTCCTTTCACTGCCAAAAAGTTCTGAGCTTTAAGTTGCAAGCAACAGTTACTATAAAACATTAAGCCAGTTATAGATGTTTTAAAACTCAAAAAGTTTCATACTGACAGAAGTTATCACACAATCGACAAAACCAAGACAAGAATGTTACAGGAAGAAAGAAGCGTATGTATTTAAAATCATTAATAATTTTTCATCACTAATCACCATATGACTAAACAATGTACTCATGGGTGCCACTCTAGAAAATGACCAGGACTGAAAAGCGCGTGACGTTAATTTGAAACACATAAATGTTAGCACGTAATATGTTCAATGTTTTATACACTAACATGTTGCTTATTTTTGGTGCGGCAATTTCCTGTATAATAAAACAAATTGCAAAATTAACTATAATGTAATTTTTCAGAACATGTTTTGGCAATCTAAAAACATTTTTAGGGAGAACATGCTAAATAATAAATAATTTAGAAATCAATTAAAAAAAAACTTACTATATGTTTCTGAAAAAAGAAAGCATCTGATTTTCTAGTTCATATCAAAAAAGTACTGATAGTAAAAATTATTTCAGGTAAGACATTCTTGGCTGTAAGATGCATTGTAATAAAGAGGTGTAAGATAACTTTCTGGGTGAAATGATTTATTAAATTAGCCTTCAAAAAAAAAAAATAATAATAATAATAATCTTTATATTAGTTTAAAAAAATTAAAAAATGCGCTTTTCGATGCATTTGTAATGCATCAACATGTAATATAGTAACATAGTTTATATAATATATTTTAGCATATAGTATTAATAATAGTACTAAATATATTACTTTTATATTTGCAAAGAACGTGAATTTTATCTTTTATTCAGAGTTACAAACAACTGGAACATTTGAACACATCAACGTGTAATAATTTAGTTTAGCCTTTAGTTTCAACAATAGTATTAAATATATTATTTTTATATTTGTAAAGAACGTGAATTTTATCTTTTACTCAGAGTTACATAGACATACCCACAAGTGAAACTAATAAAAGCGTATTAAAAAATTGGTTATTTTTCTAATTTTGGCACATGTATTATTTCTTTTGTGCTCTGAGTCCCTCTCTCTAGTTCTTTTTTCCTCATTGAAGACGGATGACGTTGGATGCAATCGGAAATAAAAAGATTAAATAGTTGCTTTTTTTTAAGCTGTATTTTTATAATAACTAAAACAAATTCCCAAATGGACCGAGTTTTTACAACAGACAGAATTCCGTCCCCTAGACAGAAGTGTGGCAGCCATGAATGTACTGAATTCAAATCATATTTAAACATAGAGCAAAGGTTTAATGGATTAGTTAGAAATATGAAAACTGTCAGAAACTTTAAAATTTCCTGTGAATGTCTATATTATTTGGATCTGGTAACGCAAAAACACCAGCAACGAACATGAATTGTATGTTGACTGTTATAAAATTACAGTTTTGGCACAAAGGTAAGTAAATTATGTGACACAACATCTCAATTTAAACTGCAAATTCATACAAATCTCCAAAATTTGCAGCCTGTCTCTCTTCCAAACATGTTGTTAAAAAGTAAAAGGGTTGGAATGGAAGAGAGCTTTAAAGATGTTTAACAAAATACAAATAAACATGTTTCACTTGATGAATGTTTTACTTCAATATTTTAATATGTTTTACATTCATATAAAGAACAATAATTCATTAATAAAAAAATAATTAAATGACTAGCAAACAGGCTATTTAGGCGGGGTCAAGAGGGGGTAATCGTGGCCCCTTCCCTGGCTTTAAGAAATTAATGCATTTACTTATATGTGGGCATGTTTTTTTTTTTGTTTGTTTATCCATTTTGTATATATTAAGTCAGAATGTAACCTTTTACCCCTGGAACAATTTGAAATACCTGCTAGCAAATGATACAAATTGCAAACATTTTGAAGCATACTTTCTTGGAGAAAGAGGATGAGGGAAGAGATTTGAGAGTTGAATTTGAGACAAACGTAGGTTGTGAGCATTGTGGAGGATGAAAGGCAGGAGTTCTGCATCTTAAAAATATTCTTTCCAGTCTTGGATGGTAATTAACAAAATAATTAAATTTATATTACATAACTAATTTATAACAGAACAAGACTTCAACAGAAACAGTTGATTATCGTTTCTGTATGAATCCTAACAACTTCTGCATACATCAACAAAAGCAGACCATTATGTAATATTGCATGCTTTCTCCACTGACAGCGTGGCTGTCAGTGGACCGCTGATGGGTTTTGGCCTAACCTAAAGGAGCATGTCCAAACCCGGCTCCTATTGGTGGATTTTCAAGAAGCAGAAAATTGTTAGCGCCATGTTGTACGATTACATAGCCAAACCCAGATAATATAGACGAACTCCCGAACGCCGTTCGCAGAAAACTTTCGAAGTTTGCAGAAAATTTTTGCATTTTGTTAAAAAAGTTATAAATTTAGGAAGTTTTCTATCTGAAATATGTCTTGATTTTGTTCATTGTGGGGCAGTAGCTTGTTACATACGAAACTGACACATTCATTAATCATGACGGATTGACAACCAACCTCATGGTAGAACCTGCACTTCATACAACTTGATATTTTTGTTGTTGGTAGCACTTTAGGATTCAGAAGCCCACTTTTTTTTGCAGAAAATTTTAAAGAAATTATTTAAGTTTGCAGACAGTTTTACATTTTATCTAAGTCTGTACATAGCATCTAAAATATGCCTTGAATATTCATTTGGTCTTGAATACTCTTGACAAATTGAATTCCCATTTCAATTTCGAGTCAAAGAACCCGGGTGCCTTCATACGGTGGAAAAACAAGGTGGCAAAATTCTGTGGTAATGGCTATCCGACAATAGAGGCGCAACATGAAAGAATGGTTGCTCACACCTAGCAATGCACAATGTCTGCAAATGGATACAATTTCAAGTTTTTCCAGGGGAGCCAAGTGTCCAAACACAATGTAATTTCATCGGAAAACATAAAAAACAACGCCCACTTATATGTAAATGCACTGATTTCTCAAAGCCAGGAGGGGGGCAATTGACCCCCCCCCCCCGACCTCCCTAAATGACGGGCCTAATCAAGATGCACTACTTTTAACTTACCTGGTTGGAAACCACAGAATAATGGCAAATACTAAATGATGCAGGGTGATTGAACCTCTCTAATGCATCTTCCATCACTTTGGTCATGTTGATTTTAGGAAAAATGCTCAAATCTGATTCAATTTGGGGATAATTTGATTTGCACTTCAGATCTTTCATCCAATCAGTCATAGATTTTGGGCAGTAGCACTGTTCATGAAACAATAAACCTGAAGAAAGGGAGTCAATTAATAAAACATACCATGAGCATTCTTTGTATTAAAAGCATTAACTATAAAATTATCACAAAGTCAGCATGACATACAGGGGCGCCCAATTTTTGGCAGGGGGGGGGGGAATATTAATGTGCCGAATAAAGTTAATTTTACCGAATGATAAAATACAAGCATGCACACATGTTGTACAAGCATAACATTTAGTGAGGAAAAACATTAGGCATCCTTTAAAAAACAATTTAAAAACTAAAAATAACAAATAATCTCAATGTTGCAATATTGTCTTCAAATTGCCGAATCGTCAGCAAAATGTGCCGAATACAGAATTATTGGGAGGTCACAGTGACCTCAGCGCCCTCCCATCGGGGCGCTCCTGGTGACATAATGGGTAGCAAACATATTTTAAATACCCTTACTCATCATTTCTTTCCAACAGGTAGACGCACTGCAAGTATGATTCGAAACAAAGTCTCAGTGGCTTAGAGATTCATGAGGGGTTTGCCACTCTATTCTTCAAGGCATTTGCAAATATAATAGCAGACCTCATGATAGAAATTCCTTGGAGTGGGTTGTTTTATAAGGATTTTTATTTCATTTTAGGGGTCTCCATTGAAATTGAGGGGGGTGAGTCATTACTCTTGGGAAGGATGAGCGCTTCTGCAATTAGGACTAGTGACGCAATCAGGGGGGAGGCACAAGGCCAAAGTTAAGAAAATCTGGGTGTCGGCTATTTGTTGATAAGACTGAATATTCATCACATTGTAGGGATGACCATTTATTTTAATACCGTTGATTGGACTTGTATGGTTAATGGTTACCGTATTACCCCACATTAGCCAGCATGCCGGAAATGAGAATGACCAGCATGCCGGATAGTTCAAGGTTCATTTCGCAACAAAACAAAAATAAATTGATCTCCCCAGTTGCAACTGCAAAGCAAACCCTTGTATAAGGAAAAATAATAATAAACACCTTTTTCAAAAACAAACAAATGAATTTCAGATCTTAGAGACGAAATAAATCATGGTGGTTTGATGGTACGTTATCTTGCTATTGGGGCATTTCACGGTATTTGTGACATAGGGGTGTCCGTAACAAAACTTTTGAAAAGTTTAACATTTTTATACATATTGAAAAAGTACACTCTAAAATATATGAGTATCATATTATTTTCATAGTTCACTTTATATTATGTTTGTAATTGCACCCAGAACATTGAAAATGCAATTTTCACAGTTACGGACTCTACATTGAATTTTTCTTTAAATCTGGCTTAAACCGATTTTTCAAAACTGTTACTTGAGACAGATAAAGTATAGGCTCACCTCTAATATAGTTAACAATTTTAATCAAAAAGTGCGTTCTATAAAAAATTATGGATTGTGAAAATGATGACTGTAGAGTCCGTAACAATAATTGGAATAAAAGTTTAGTTTTTAAAGAAAAATTCAATGTAGAGTCCGTAACAGTTAAAGTTGCATTTTCAATGTTCTGAGTGCAATTACAAACATAATATAAAGTGAGCTATGAAAACAATATGATATTCATATACATTAGAATGTACTTTTTCAGTATACATAAAAATTTTAAACTTTTAAAAGTTTTGTTACGGACACAACTATGTCACAAATACCGTGAAATGCCCCTATTATTTATTAACATTATTACAATATTAAAACATTTAATTGTATTAATAAAATGATCCATACTGCCGTGTTACAAAAGTGATATCTGCACTGAGCGGCAAATGCAGAAATCACTTCTTAATTTCTTATGATGCCTTTATAGATGGCACTTTTTTCGAAAATTTTATTTTAATATTTCCCTTTCACAAATGACAATAAAACAATGTATTTGGATAATATATGTTGCAATAAATTATATCTGGCGACAATAATTCAATTTTTATAAAAAGGGACACTAGGACATAACTTATACTATTTTTAAAGTTTTTAGTGTTCTTGGGATAGTATTAAATTATTTTTTTTCCAACCTTGGTATTTCCGCCATGCCGGAAAGGACCAGGTACCGGTCATAGAAAATCTGGTGACCCTCGAATTTTGCAGCATGCTGGCTAATACGGTATATATGACCACTTCCTCTCGACCTCTACAGCCCTAGGTAGGCCCTCAGCTTACTTCACAATTTTCTCCCACAGAACCGGTTGTCTTGTCTTTTAAATTACTAATTTCCATTACGGCTAAGCTATTGAGTAGGTCGTTTAAGCAAAAAATGAGAAAATAGTCACTCTATTTCATGTTTAACTGATACACAAAACAGCAACATTTTGAAATATTTTTAATCTTTTAGACATAAAAAATACAAGAATACCTTCAACGATATATGGAGCACCTGCCACCCATTTTTTATCGTATACTACATCGATTCGAATGCCGAAACATGTTTCATACAGCCTGTATCGCGCAACAAAAAGTCCATCACCAATCTGAAGGAGTTGGTACCAAATGCGACATCTTTGCTTCAGCCCCACAACTTGGATGCTTAAATTTTCAGGAGATGACACAAAGCTATAAACAAAACAAAAGCAATGAATATGTGCAGTAATTTAAAAAAAGAAAAAAAAATGAACTGAAAGAAAAAAATGGTTTCATTAATACACAACATGACTGTACTTGCACTACAGAATCATTTGCATGGAATAGTTGTAGCAACTCTACTACTGATAAGAGGTTACTGATTGAAGCAGTACATATCGGCTTCAATCAATTCAAAGACATTCATGGATTTTTAAAGATTAAATAAGATTATAGTTATTAGAATAATAATAACAATGAAATAATGCAACAATAAAAAATTGTTTAAAACTGTTTCTGCACTTTGAAATCAGCCTTTTCCTTCTATAAAACCATGAATTTTTACATTAAAAAAGAAAATGTTATTATGCACCCAAACAGCAATAGTTGTTAAAGCCCTAGTTGCATTTATTGTATTTTTACAATAAATGCAACTAAAAATAATTCTTACCACTGCTTCAGTTTATGTACATCCATTTTTTGTAATGGAAAAACCATTACAAAAAATGAATGTACATAAACTGAAGCAGTGGCAAGAATTATTTTTAGTTGCATTTATTGTAAAAATGTAACCTTTTGCGTTTCGTTACTTTTATCTAATAATTAAATTTTCTTTCAGAGTAAAAAAATTGTACGTTCAATAAAGTCATGCAGATTTTCATGTTTATTTAAATTTGCATTGACAATTCAAGTTAGAAGTTTGTGTCATAAGTAAACACAGCAAATTGTTAATACTCATCTTGATTTGGTGTTTCATGCCTTATTGAATTGAGCTGATTGCCTCCTTCTCCTGGATTTGAGAATGAATTTACACATTAATGGAATTGTTTTTGTTGTTTTTCATTAAAATTTGCATTGAGTACACCCTCTGCCCCCTCCCTGAAAAATTTCGAAATGACAGGCCTATTAGGCACACCTAAAGGATAAAATACTAACTGAAGATTTAAATTCTTGATGGATTTATGAAAGCAGAAAAGCATTGACTACGAGAAAAAAATATTTCAGGTAATTTAAAAGCTTTAACCTGAGATAAATCGCTCTAGGTGTAACCTACCCACCACCTTGCTTTCATTCAAACTTCTCCCCAACCTGTTTTAGAAAGTGAACGATTCTTTGAGTAACTGACCCAAAAGTCATAACCTTGAAGGGGTAGAAAGGGCGAGGAAATTCTAAAAACAGCTTCTTTGGAACTGTCTAATACGGGTGTGTCATACCCTGCGGAAGCATTTGTGCTGCAGTTATGAAAGCAGTAGTATCTTTACATATGCGAAAGTATCTTTTCGGAATGGTGCGTTATCATAGCTATGATGAGGAAATGCGACATTTGAGGACAGAAAAATTAAAAAGGACAGAAAAACCAAATTTGTCAGTGAAAAATGTGACAAGCACATTTGTGTGGAGCATATGGCATGCATTTGCAAAAAATGCACAAATTGAATGTAAGTCCTTTAAAAATATATTTCCTTATTATATAGTCTTCTTTCTCATTTGTATTTTTACCCTTTTTGAAAACAAATTGAACTTGTAAATGCGAAGAAACCACCTCGGGTATGAGATACCCGGCACAAGCAGTCCCATTCCTTTTGGCCGCGCAATTAATCTCGGGTTGAATAAACGTTTTTCAGTCAAAAATAAGAGTGATTTTAAGATCTTTAGATGAAAGAGGCAGGATTGTCATTTTTACATTGTCAGACAGGTATTTCCATAGATGTGGATGTAGATTTTGTTGTTTTTCGCACTGAGCATGCAACTTTGACCTCTAAGGAAAATTTCGGAACGAAGGGCCTCGAAAGAGACATTTTTATGATTAAAATACTTGTCGGGTTTTCCACTCATTTGGAATATTATCGTTCAAAAAGAAATTATTTAAAAATACATGACATCAATGAAGAAAAAAACCCAAATTTTTTACCTTTTGTTTTCCTCATCCAGAAGATGAATGAAAAAAAATCTGACAGGAACAGTGAAATTTGCTTCTAAGCCGGGTCCGTATATCTTACTATTATTCAGCGATAGAGTAGACTCTTTCGCATTGCAGTGAATTACGTGAAAGTTGAAGCATAAATAAGTAGTTAAAGTTATTAGAAGAAACTGAACTTGAAGCATATTAATGACACTTCTCAAAGTTATTCTGGAACAAGGAAATATCGAAATCAAATTCATGTCTGTTTTAAAATTGAAATAATTGCTGCGAAAGAAAACTACAATTTAAGAGGTTTTCACTGATTTGTTCAGCATGGAAAATTAGAATAAGTAGCGAACAATTCATTGCTAAAAATATGACCAACCGGTTTGTCTAGCAACATAACCTTTAACCTGATTATTCTTTCAAAACAAAGCGAAGAGGGGAGGGGCGGCACAGTTTTAAAAAATTCATTACAGTCGCAGTCAGTATGAAAAATGTGTCAAAACCTGTCTGGTTCATTCAAAGGCATCATAAAAGTGGTATGAAGTAAAAGAAACGCATATGCAAATGAAATATTTATGTACAAGGCAGAACATAAATATTTTTGCTTGCTGGAAATATTTTTTTTAATTCGTAAACTTTAATGCAGTTTTACGAAACTCTAATCTGGCAGCAGTTATAACACGCATGGACGCATGTTTTTGTGCGAATGTAAACAATTCGTATTAGTAATTGTTTTAAGAAATTAATGAGATGACTCAAGCTGCTGATTTTACATCTCTTCCTGTAAAATTTGGAGAAAAGAGTTCAGTGGTTCGATATCTATTCATGAAAAGGCATGAAGCTGCTGATAATATTTTAAAACCCACCGACCGAACTTTGTATATCATCAATGTACCTTCTTACGTGCAACAAGATTGTGTGAAACATATCTTTGATAAGTTTGGCGACATAGAAAAGGTATTTATACAGTTGAAACCCAATAGTAAAAATGACATTGATGACAATAAATCAACAAAGTATTTTGTAGAGAAATCCCCTTCGGGCTGTAAAGTAGTGTACGTTGTATTTAAAAAACCTTCCAGTCTACGGAAGGCCTTGCTTTTGAAAGATACTGTGCAAATCATACCATCAGAACTATTCACACCCAACATCGGGAAATACGGATGGTGCAGATCATATAACTCAAGCTTTATTGATGTGAAAGAAGTTCAAAAAGAGATTGAAAAGTTTATGTCTGATTATGATAATTCAGTGGTGGAAGAAAAGCGGAAGGCACAAGAATTGGATGGAGTTACGGATGAAGAAGGCTGGATCACCATTTCGAAACACAGCAGAAAACCCAAGATTCCCCGAAATGAAGCAGTGAACAAAAAGTTTAAGAGGTTCGAGATTGAAAAATCAAAGAAAACGTTATTGAATTTTTACAAGTGTCAGTTGCGGGACTCTAAAATGCAGCATTTAGCTGAGTTGGGTAAAAAGTTTGAAAAGGATAAAGAACGCATTGAATTGATGAAAGTAAATCGAAAATTTAAACCATTTTAATTTGCTTTCATTGATTGTATAGTTTTCATGTATGTTAATAAATATTTTTTGTCAAAATATCTGTTTGCTGATTTAAAGAGTATAGAGTCATGTCTGATCCAAAAGTTTTCTTGATCTCCATTTTCAGTGTCTTGATTAGAGATGCATCAAATACCAGACATCCGGTTAAAATTATTATGTAATATTCATACGAATACTTGGTAAAACTTTTTTAAAGTTCTAATGATTCTATTTTTGCTAGATATTAAATAGAAAATGTTCATGTATTTTCATTTTTAGCATCCTAAATTTATTTGCATTAAATGTAGTTATTAATTGAAAATTAATAAAAAATAAATCAAGTCATTAGTGCAACAAACACAAATTAAAACAGTAAATAGCTAATTTGGTTTTGCTTATGTGCAATTTTGCCCAACTTGATAATTTATTAATTTCTTGATGATTTGATAGCTGAAAATCATGGTAACATGTTAGGAACCTTGAACTTATAAAAACATAACTTACTTAAAAAATCTTTACAACTTAATTTTGCTGTATTAATTTCCTTAGCAATTGATAATATAGTAAGTAACCGATAATTTAATATCTTATTATTTTGAATGTGGCAGTATTAGTTAGTACCTAACACTTGTAAGTCATTCTGTACTTCGGTTTATAAATAAATGATTGATTATAATGTTTAGTTTGGTTTACTTTTAAATTGCCGAACATAAAGTATTCAGATGGAATGAATATTCGGTTTACCTGTTGAATATGCTATATGCCAAATACCAACCAAACATTTGGTGCACCTCTAGTCTTAATACTTTCTTTTGCTTCATATCGTGAAATTGGTTTTGTTCTAAGCAGTGCTAGAAATAAAGACTTCAATAATTGCGCTTAGCCTTATCAGGGAGTAAAAATATCATAGTTTTCTTGGTTGAAAAGATCAAAAATATTAGATTTTTTATTTTTTCAAAAATACGTTAGAATTTTTTTTTATTAATTAATTTGTACTAATAATTACACTTAAAATTGATATTTTTTAAACTGCGAAGTTACTATTTTTCAAATTAGTATTAATTCATTAAACAGCTGTCACAACGTGATGTAAATCGTATTTAATGCAAATGCATATGATTTAAATCAAGTTTAATGTAGATGACTTGTTAGTACATTATAAATATGTTAATATAGAAGAAAAGCAAATATGCTTTCTGCAGATGTCGTTTTATACTGATTGAAAATTCTATTTTTTGAATGAATGAAATATTCATGTTCAGAAATGTGTGATGTTCATATTTTTGTGTGACAAATATTGCTTTTGCAATCAATTTTTGTCAAGGGTTAATTTTTGCAATCGTGATTTTTGCAAAGCGTTCGTTTCCACTGCAACGATTTTTGTGATTTAGTTTTTATTCTGAATGAATGTCAGCAAAATTTTGCTTTTGAAATTGTTTTATTACTCCATTTATTTTTTGAAAATAAGTGCTAATTTAAACGCAATAGGAAATATCGTGAATCCGGTGTCTCTAGAGCCTTTTACTCAGTCACTTTTACTAGTGTCTTTAAATAATGGGCAGACAATGAAACTCTACTAAACTGTGCCAGTATTTTTTTTAATTGTTTTTTTTTTTTGGAGGTTGGACTAAATTTTTTAAAATGTGTATTTCAGTTTTTTTTCTTATAGGAGTTTGGGAAAATTTTCCTGTGTATATAGGTCTATTCTCCAGCTTTGAGTAGTACCACATACATACCATGCAGCCAAGATGTTGCGCCACTGCTTCAGTGTAATTTTGCATTCCTTAAGTATCTTGAACCATGAATAATATCTTAAATGTGTTTAGGATCTTCTGTGCAACCCGACTTTGTTTTTATGTCAAACCACATGGAAGTATATATTTTAAATGTAAAGTTTGGCAGTTTAATTAAGTCAGCAGATAAATATACCTGTTCCAGCATAACACCTTCCAAGAATGCACGATTACCCCTAATTACACGGCCACTTGGAAAGGCACCGGTAGAAATAGCTTGAAATATGTTTCGTAAGTACTTTTGATCAGTACTCATATTGAAATATTTGTTACCTCAGACGGAAAAAAAAAGCCTGCTCCACAAATTGGCGAATGATCAATTATTAGAAGACTTTTAGTCTAGTATGGCTCTTTCAATAAGTTTCGATTATGAATTTTGGTCACACTGTCATGTTTTTTGAAAAGATGCTGTAGAGTAGAGGTAGTTCATTTAGGTGCAAGCAGTGGTTGGAAAAACTACTTTTCTTTTGTAGCGAACTACAACTACAACTACTTTTTTATAAA
Organism: Uloborus plumipes; assembly: GCA_038373865.1. Lineage (NCBI taxonomy): Eukaryota > Metazoa > Arthropoda > Arachnida > Araneae > Uloboridae > Uloborus > Uloborus plumipes. The sequence continues at coordinate 120,027 of JAXGGA010000621.1, forward strand.
TGTAGCGACTACAAACTACTTTTGAATTGTAGTCGCTAATTCACTACTTTTTAAAAAATAAATAAGTAAAAAGCATACACCGTTTGAGGATTGACCAAAAAAATTCGAAAAGTGGTTTACATTAATAAAAAAAACCTCATTTGAATATAGAATAGAACTAGGAATTGTCTTTGAATTTATTTGTTGCTTTGTCTTTTTGTTCCTTTTTTTTATTTATTTTTTTTTACTAAAATTTGTCTTTTTCAATTTTTTTTTACAATTTTTACGAACATTCGCCACAAGAAGGGATTAAAAAATTGAAAGATTGAAATAAGAAAAGGTTTAATTTTTTTTTTAATTTCTTGACAAGGAATATTTAGGAACATGAACATTATTTGAAGGAATATAAAACTTATGGTGCCAAATAAACCAATCACATCAAACAGATAGAATGTATTTCGTCAAAATGATGTATCTAAGATCAGCTCATATTTTTATGGTTCTTATTTTTCATTGCGTGCGCTGCTGTACTTGCGCGAGATTTGCAGCAGTCGGAGTCAATTAAACCTTGTTTTTTTTTCTTTTGTTCTCTCTCTTTTCTCTTTAAATGTTTTTTCATTGAAAGAGAAAAGAGATTTATTTTTTTAAATTAATTTTTTATTATTTTTTTTAATTTAAAAGTAGTTTCCAGAAATCGCTACAAACTACCATTTTTTGTATCGCGCTACTCACTACTCTACTTTTTTTTAAAAGTAGTGCGCTACATTACAAACTACTAAAAAATGTAGCTACTACAGTAGTTTCGCTACTTGTAGCACGCTACTTCTGACCACTGGGTGCAAGCTGCAATAGACAAATGCACCTCTGCAGTGCACGGTTTAAAAATAGTTTTAATAATCGAATCTTACCTCATTTAAATTCAGTGTTTGCATTTGTTCCATCACAGCCTAAAACAACAGAACCATTCCCAGAAATGTCTCAATCTTTGAAAAATGCTAGTATGATGGATAAAATAGCGTTGGCTTCGACAGATTGAATGATAACGTCATTTTTATTTTGAGTGACGCTCCTGCACTGGATTGTAATATTCTAAAACTGTTCATGGATGGAACTTTTCCCCTCTTTTTTCTTTGAACTCAAGTAGCATCACTGCCCATTGAAAAAGCACCATTGCCCATTGAATATAAACTAGCTATATGATGTAAAAATAAATGAATTTTTATAAAATTATGCTAAAAAACTTATAAACTCATTTCTTGTACGTTTTATAGGTAAGTTTTGACAACACCATTTTGTGCACATGTTTTCTTGTATTAGAACCATTGAAAGTTCATCTGTTTTTTTACTTATGAAATTAATTGGTATGTCTACAGTTTTCTTTTTTATTGAAATTTAGTTTATGAATGAAGAGATTAAGCCAACAAAGAAGCTTTGAACGGTTATGATTATTTTGTAAACAATTTTTATAAATTAGTCCTCACATTCATGTAACGTCAGTCACAAAATTGTATAAAAGTTTGTTTTTCTTAAACAAAACTAAACCCAAGATTACAACAAGTCAGATTCTCTTCATTTATGATGATATCTTTAATGTTCTTCACTTAAATATTTAAAATTAGTTGATCTTCAGTCTCTGGTGGGGAGGGGGTTATTCATAATTTATTTTTTTTATATCATCTTTTAGCGGCGTTTCTCTAAATTACAAATTACCCAAAGAATTAAAATATATATATTTTTTTCATCGTTGTATTGCTATGTTTTTAAAACCACCTCCGAAGTACACATTTGCCCCACAAGTTGGGGCAATTGTGTACGCCGCATGAAAATCCTATACCATTCAGTTGTTTTGCTGTTGGGCCAAATAAGTACAAAAGAGCAGTTAAGGACAAAAAATTCTGTACATGATTTTTTTTATTTCCGAATATTCCAGCGGAAGCTATGCACTTGTTTTGTTGCCCACCTTCTGTCCTCTCTTAATTGGCACAGTTTACAAAGGTGAAAACAAAGTACAAAGCATAGGAGTAAGAGGTAAAAAACGTCTTTAATAGAAAAATTGAAAAGAACATGTCAAAATTTGTATCTTGGAAGGTAAAAAAAAGGAATTATAGTGGCAAGTCCTGGCCAAAATGAGAACAAAAAATTTGAGTGAGACCTCCAGCAACTCTGCTAACCCATGTTGTAGGAGGAAAATTTAACTGGGAATATCAAAACAACTCTTCTTCCCACAGATGGCTCTGAAAGTTTGGTGATATTAGCATTGCCATCGATTTCGCTAATATTTTCAGAGTGAGGGTTAACGAAAGTGTTTCGAGGCATCTTCTTTCTGAAAACAAACAGAATCAATTAATTTATTGTGAGGAGGTCAATCAAACATTTGGGAACAAAAATATAGCCCTAATAAGATTGTAAAAGTCTAATAAGGAGTGGGTGAATGTGTATTCTATGTAAATTTTGCTTGGGATAAATGTTTACTGTAGTACACATTTGCCCCAGGAAAAAATACACATTTACCCCGTGACTGAAAACAAACCGGGGTAAATGTATACCCCAACATTATGTACAGGTAAACATTAATTTAACTAATCTGCAGCCATTAATGAAGAAAACAACTTACCTTTAAGTGATTTATCTAAGAACTAATCAAATCTAGCTGAAAATGGTGATCCTGCAGCACTATAAACAAAAGTCCACGAAATGTGATTCATAACGAAAAAAACATCTGACGAAATAGAGGCGGATTGAAAAAGCCTCATTATCTGGACATAGGTGCAGTCATCTGAGAAGTGATCACTAAACTACAGGCTTCCAAATGGCGCCACTAGATAGCAGCTAGCTTCAGTTTTTCCTCCCTTTTTCAAATGAGTACACATTTGCCCCAAGTACGCAATTACCCCACTTCACCCTAACATCAGTCACATTTCTCTTTTTACTAAGATGCTTTAAATAAACTACACAAATGGCACTAACTGCTGCAAAACGGCAACATATTAGGTGAGAGAAATTTAAAATGATGGAAAATATGAAGATTAGTAAATGAAACACAGTGTATGATAAAATGAGCAGAGAGAAAAAAAAAGTGATCTGTCAAGTTTAAAAAAAGGTAAATTAGGAAAAGAAATAGAATGAAAATGTAGAACACAAAAGAGCCGGTTTTAAATAGAGCCTGCCCTTTTTTTCTTTTTAAATTGAAACTGGGCAAACAAGTACTCTTAACTCTTCGTGTATGGCAGTTAAATCAAAGTGTTTGCAATGAAAACATAACATGGTTAAGCAATTTTGGACCCTATATGATCTTAGGAGACGTGCACCAGGCTGGAAAGGTATCAAAATTTCTTGGAATAATGAAAACTCTGAAGAGATAAGATGCTAAAAAAGCATCTGCAATACTCCTAGAAGCAGATGGATTTATTTGTGAAACAATATCTACTTATATTAAAAACTGAGTATCTTTCTCACTATCTTTCTTTCTAACTATCTTTCTAACTATCTTTCTATCTTTCTATGTCACGCTTCTTTCTCCTGAACGCCAATGACCTGAAAGTCGAACCAGGTACCGATAGATAGGTAATTTTTCAGGCTTCATTAGTTTCAATTGATATAATTATACGATTTTAATTAGCAAAGATATCAATTAATAAGTAGTCAAGTTTAAAGCGATTAAGCCTAATAAATGATTAAATATGAAATCCATTCTTGCATTGCAAAACGTGGTTGCCATGAAACAGTGATAAAAATGATGAGAATTTTGAATGAAGGCTTAACTAAATCAAACACGAAACTCATAAGCGGGCCACTTACGTAGAATTTTTATCGCTAGCTACTGGTAATATTTTGAAACATTTATTTGTTGAAGAGCCATCTACTTATATTAAAAACTGAGTATCTATGTCTGCTTTTTTCCTTTGAGCGAGCTGAACTTACTGAAACTTTCCTCACCATCTTGAAGGCGTGAAGCATCTCAATAATTCGAATGATTTTTTTTATATAGGAAAAAAGTAAAGGCGTGAAGCGCTTGTAAGCGAGCCGCCTTGGCGGGGAGTACTTTCTTTAAATTTTTTTCTCACTACTTTCAGGGCACGAAGTGCCCGTGCAACGCTGGGCCACGTGCGTGGTATGTCTTGAAATCGAATGAACATTAAATTATATCAAATAATATAACTTCAGAATGAGGTAAAAGTTAGAGAGGGGAGACGTTATGCATCAACATGCCGCAGGAAGCTAATCTAGCTGCCCTGGCAGCTAGTATAGAAATAAAAGTTGAGAAAGCAAATTTGCGGAATTGAAACATATGTTTTTACTCATATGTAGCAAATTACAGTGCAATATTTCCCTGTGAAATTACCACAAAAGCTTCATAATAACCTACACTACCTTTTGAAATTGCCACATTATTTTCCTAAAGATTCGGAGAACTGCAATATTAGTGAAGAAAATCCAAATCGCAATCGATTGTATGTGTATCTTTTTTTGTACTGTGCAAAAAAGTTTTTACATACTACACTTCAAGAAATGTGAAAATATTTTCGCTATCACCACCGGGTTTGCAGTTATCTAGTTATATTTGAGTTATATTTTTTAATAAATTAGATGCTAGAGCAGGTAATCGCTCCCTCGATGACGTCATGAAACAATGCAAAATCTTGATTTTTCAAAACGTCATAACTCGGTCAATTTTTGTGGTAGAAGAGTGATTTTTTTTTAGTTTCAAACGTTACAGTGTCAAGAATGTTTTTCTAAATATGATTAATAGGACTGGGGGGCTGTATAAAAATTTAAATTTCGTAACTCTTTCAAAATTTGATTTTTTGAAAAACATTGAATAGACACAAAACTCCTTTCGTAATTTTGAGATTTTTTCCTAAATAAACTATATGCTTATCTCTAACGGTTTAGAAATTAGCTATTGGTCCACGATTGGAGTGGACACCCTGTATATTATCCGTAAACTGAGCCTTATTACTTCGCGCTGTTTCTGCTATTATAGTACTGATAGGAATCATTTTTGTAAAGTTAATTAATCGTATCTTGAAATGGGCTGCTACCGATTGAAAATTAGACAATGATTTCACAAGATTGTGTTTTCTGTTGTTTTATTATCTGTCACTAAAGACACCTTCGCAAATGACACAATCTTAAAATTAGCTGGAAAGGGCAGTTTGGTTGTTTTCTTCGCACCAACACTGCATTGGCTGTGAAAACCGTTTTACAGAGGTCATTTGGAAAATGTCCACCTGAGGATGAATGGCGAAAGGCGAAGGAATTGATTGCTAGTTTGGCGAGTGATGACTCGAAGATAGTTAGCGGCAACCAATATACTACGGCTAGTCGGATGATGAAAGTTCTTACAGTATTTATAAGCCAAGATACAGAAAACGCTCGACTATGCTCTGTTGGCTTAGGCACCGTGCGGTTTTTTGCGGTTTTTTACTCCTTCCAAGAAAAAAAAAAAGCACCGTCAATGATTAACTGCATTCATTTTAACTTGATAAATCCATTTTTAGACATTCCTGTTTCTTCCTTGCTCCAATTTTCCAATGACATAAACCTTCCACGTTCATCAGAACCTGACTAGTTGAAACGTGATTGTTAGATCTACACTATTAAACAGTTATAGATTTTAGATCAACATTCCTTGTGGACTTTTATATCTACATAACTTACACGCATAAACAAGTGATCAGATTAGTTTCGTCCGAGAAAATCTCCCCCCTCTCCATGCGTTTTTAGTTTAACCTGGTCTGATCTGTTTAAGTCAATTTGCACAATTTGATTGCATATGGGTGTAATCCGTTTGCAATGCGTTTTTACTTTTACAGAAGTTTTTTACGAACTTTGTTATTGTTTTCAGTTATATTGTAATTAAATTTAAGAGTTTAAATATAGATAAATATAGATACTTCAAAGTTTTTCCCAAAAATTTAAAAATATAATTAAACCAACAAACATATCGGATTTAAATTCCCAAACATTTCTGGGAAAGAGCTCTAAAACTCATTTTCCCAACATTATTAAAACTCGCCTATAATTACTTTTTTTGAACTTCAGTATCGAAAAATTACCGGTGGAGAATCCCTCAAGAGAGGGGCAATGGGGAGATCGCAATTCCCTTGTATTCGTTTCTGGTGCCAGAGCACTCTAACAAAACTTTCCCAAACCAATTTATAAATGAGATCAGTGGTGGAAAAAACTACATTTCTTTTGTAGCGAACTACAACTACAACTACTTTGTTATAAAAGTAGTTAACTACTTTTTAAAAAATGTAGCAACTACAAACTACTTTTGAAATGTTGTCGCTACTTCGCTACTTTTTAAGAAATAAATTAAAAAAAAAAAAAAAAAAGCATACACCATTTGAGGATTGACCAAAAAAATTCGAAAAGTGGTTTAGATTCATAAATTAATTTATTTGGACACGGAATATCACTAGGAATTTGTCTACTTTTTAGCCTACTTTCCCGTTAAAAATAAAAGAGACAAAAAAAGCATTAAAATTGGCTTAATGCATCTAAAAAATGTCGCCAAGTCCAAAAAATATCGCCAAGTTCAAAAAATATCGCCAAGTAAAAAAAAGTCAAAAAGAAACAAAAAAATGAAATAAATATCGAAAAATTAAAAATTTGAAAGTAGGGTATTGAGATGGGGAATTTGTGTGTCGGTCGGTCTGTCGGTCGGTCTGTCGGTCTGTCGGTCTGTCTGTCCCCCCCTAATAACTTTTGAATGAACATTCCGATTTGGACAAACTTTTTTTTGTTGGAAAGATCTCGGCGAGTACAGCTCATTCCCATATTTGATTTTTCGATTTGAACAATTTTTGGTTCAACTTTGAGCCGTTCAAACAACCGGTCCCGCGATACTAACTTTTTAATGAACAGTCCGATTTTAACAAACTTTTTTTTGTTCGAAAGGTCTTTTCAAGGATACTTCATTCCCGTATCTACATTTTTGATTTGAACAATTTTTCGTTCAACATTGAACCGTTTAAACAAGCTGTCACCTCTAATAACTTTTGAGTGAACAGTCCAACTTAAACGAGCCCAAAAAATATCGCCAAGCCCAAAAAATATCGCCAAGCCCAAAAAATATCGCCAAGCCCAAAAAATATCGCCAAGTCCAAAAAATATCGCCAAGCCCAAAAAATATCGCCAAGTCCAAAAAATATCGCCAAGCCCAAAAAATATCGCCAAGCCCAAAAAATATCGCCAAGTTAAAAAAAAATATCGCCAAGCCCAAAAAATATCGCCAAGCCCAAAAAATATCGCCAAGTCCAAAAAATATCGCCAAACCCAAAAAATATCGCCAAGCCCAAAAAATATCGCCAAGTCCAAAAAATATCGCCAAGCCCAAAAAATATCGCCAAGTCCAAAAAATATCGCCAAGCCCAAAAAATATCGCCAAGCCCAAAAAATATCGCCATGCCCAAAAAATATCGCCAAGTCCAAAAAATATCGCCAAGTCCAAAAAATATCGCCAAGTCCAAAAAATATCGCCAAGCCCAAAAAATATCGCCAAGCCCAAAAAATATCGCCAAGCCCAAAAAATATCGCCAAGTCCAAAAAATATCGCCAAGCCCAAAAAATATCGCCAAGTCCAAAAAATATCGCCAAGCCCAAAAAATATCGCCAAGTCCAAAAAATATCGCCAAGTTAAAAAAATAAAAAGGTAAAATGAATATCGAAAAATTAAAAATTTGAAAATAGGGTATTGAGATGGGGAATTTGTGTGTCGGTCTGTCGGTCGGTCTGTCTGTCCCCTCCTAATAACTTTTGAATGAATATTCCGATCTGGACAAACTTTTTTTGTTGGAAAGATCTCGGCGAGTACAGCTCATTCCCATATTTGATTTTTCGATTTGAACAATTTTTAGTTCAACTTTGAGCCGTTCAAACAACCTGTCCCGCGATGCTAACTTTTGAGTGAACAGTCCGATTGGAACAAACTTTTTTTTGTTCGAAAGATCTTTTCAAGGATACTTCATTCCTGTATCTACATTTTCGATTTGAACAATTTTTTGTTCAACATTGAACCGTTCAAGCAACCTTTCCCCCCTAATAACTTTTGAATGAACATTCCGATTTGAACAAACTTTTTTTTTGTTGGATAGATCTCAGCGATTACAACTCATTCCCATATTTGATTTTTCGAGTTGAACAATTTTGGTTCAACATTGAACCGTTCAAGCAACCTTTCCCCCCTAATAACTTTTGAATGAACATTCCGATTTGAACAAACTTTTTTTTGTTGGAAAGATTTCGGCGAGTACAACTCATTCCCATATTTGATTTTTCGATTTGAACAATTTTTGGTTCAACTTTGAACCGCTCAAACAACCTGTCCCGCGATGCTAACTTTTGAGTGAACAGTCCGATTTCAACGAACTTTTTTTTGTTCGAAAGATCTTATCAAGGATACTTCATTCCCGTATTTACATTTCCGAATTGAACAATTTTTCGTTCAACATTGAACCGCTCAAGCAAGCTGTCACCCCTAATAATTTTTGAGTGAACAGTCCGATTTAAATAAACTTTTTTTTTTGTTCGAAGGATCTCAGCAAGGATACTTCATTACAGTATTTAAATTTTCAATTTGAACATTTTTTCGTTCAACATTGAACCGTTCAAGCAACCTTTCCCCACCTAATAACTTCTGAGTGAACCATCCGAATGGAATAAACTTTTTTTTGTTTGAAAGATCTCGGAGAGGTTCATTCCCTTATTTCGCCTTTTGGTTTGAACCATTTTTCGTTCAATATTGAACCGTTCAGAAAAAAATTTAACATTAGCGCCTACGGGGAATTTAAGTTGAATGTTGATCCTGGAACTTAAAGTCGGATTTCCTTCAAACTAACTTTGTAAAAAAATGGTTTTGATAAATAATGTTTGTAAAGTACTTTTCTGAATAATCTTCTGTGAGGACTCTGATTCCGACTCCGACTCCACAAACATGGCGGAACTGCAGGCTCAGAAAAAAATGACTGACTGTGCAGACGATTTTTTGTTTATTTATTCATTTGTGTTATTGTATTTATTACTATTATTTTTTTTTTTGGCAGACGATTTTTTTTGTAACAAAAGTGTTTCATTCACGAGGGCATTTTATTCTTTATTTATATTTAACAACTGGCAACGGTTTAAAAGTGAAAATCGAGACATTTTATCGACGGACGAGTTTTTTTTCCTTTCTTTGATAAAATGTGTTTTGATGTACTTTGTACTTTTAATTTTTTTTTTTTTTTTTGAAAACGATTGAGGAATTTTTCTGCGGAAGAACTGTAACAGTTACATTCTTTAAAAGGTGCGACAAAACTTCATTTATTCATTTATTTACTTTTTATGTCTCTATTTCATCTGATGAGAGGGGTATATTTTGCTTTTAGAAATCAGTTTTAAGTGCTAAAAAGGTATGTTTGACATAATGTTTAGTCTCAGATGATCAGGAGAATAATGATCAGATGCTAGAATGCCGATGTCGATGTACGGGAAAGTAGGCTCGTTTAGTTCTTGACAGAACTTCTTGTTTTTTGCTCTAATTGGTCCTTTTAAGAATTTTTTTTTTTTACAATTTTACGAATATTCGCCGCAAGATAGAACTTAAAAGTTGAAAGATTGAAAAATTCAACCTTTAAAAATTCTAATAATTTCTTGCCAGGGAATGTTTAGGATTATGAAAATTATTTGTCGGAATATGAAAATTATGATGCCAAATAAACCAATGACGTCAAACAGATAGAATGTAAGGCGTCAAAATGATGTATCTAAAATCAGCTCACATTTTCATAGTTCTTATTTCTTATTGCATCCGCTGGTGCTTTCGTGCAAGATTTGCACCTATCAGATTCGATTAAACCAAATTCGAAACAATTTCTTTCTTTCTCTATTTTTTTTTAAATTTTTTCATTCATTTATTTCTTTATTTATTTTTTCAATTACAAATTTAAAAGTCGTTTTCAGAAATCGCTACAAACTACTATTTGTTTGTATCGCGCTACTCATTACTCTACTTTTTTTTTTTTTAAAGTAGTGCGCTACACTACAAACTACTAAAAAATGTAGCTATTACAATAGTTTCGTCACTTATAGCGCGTTACTTCCGACCACTGAATGAGATATGACTAGGAAGGTTTTTTGCTCCTTCCGGCGATTGTTAATAATGATAGTTTCTAAGTTTGTGTTTAATGGGCCGCTGTATATACTGATATGCGGACTATATAATTCAATTTATGACTCACAATTGCAGCTACAGGCGACGAAACATTCGTTCGTTTTTGTCTCTTCCCGTTCGTCCTTTTAAGGTATCAGTTGTTCACTCTATTATCACCCTGAATGAAAGATTACAAGCTGACTTTTCGTGAGTGCCAAGAAACCAAACTGCAACTTGCACATTTGGGGCTTCTACAACTAGCGGTGAAATGTATCCGGTGCACTCGAAAATGCTGATCTACGTTCTGATAAGAGAAGAATTTCTCTTGTTTGTCGACATTTTTCATTAAAATTCAGCTATAGTTTTTAATTTCTATTAGCAATACAGTTTTAAAGACATTAATTGAATCGTTTATTTCAAAAAATCAGTCAACAGACAAAAGTTCTAATTAAAAAAAAAACGTTTGTAGCATCACTTTTAATTCGCTACTACAACACTTTTTAATGAAAGAAATAATACTAAATATGTGTACATTTTAGTTTAAAATGTCGTAACCTTCTCAGAATTTTTTAAAAATAAGAGTAAAAATGCGTTTTCGAACTTTTGGAGCTTGTTTGTTGACTGGTTTCTGAAATAAACGGTTCAATTCATCGCAACGTGTAGTAGCAATTTGAAATTAATAGGGAATTTGATAGAAGTATAAGTTTTAAAATTAGTATTTTTTGTGAATTAAATGAAAATTAAATCTTATTTATTGCATAAGTTTTTAATAAATGTCTCACTAATTACACATTACTTTTATAAGCAACGGATAGTTTCAGTATCAGTATACACTTTTCCCATTTGTGCATTCTAATATTCAAGTCTGCTTCTATTCACCTATCTATAAATGGATGAATGTTTCTCTGTGTGTGTGCTCGTTGTATGAATCCACAATTTACGTCGGACTTTACTGAATTTGACACAAAGGTTCTTTGATGATCTAGAATTCATACCCTAGGGTTGTTCCTTATTGGGCGAAACCCTTTTGGAGGGATTTCCTTATAATTAGTAATATTTATAATAATAATAGGAGGACTTTCCTTCGTTTTGGTCGGGTCTATGCCAAATTATGCACAGACAGTGTGTCTCGACCACCTTGGGTGTTTCCTTAAAACAAAACCAGCTTTCATCTGCTCCTTGCCAAAATTTAGCACAGAGATCTTTGATGCTCTGGAATTCACGTAGAGAATTAGAGTCGACCCCATAAGGGCGGTTTTTGCCAGAAAATCTTTGTAACGGAATGTTTACGTCTATTAATAACAATGACTAAATTTTTTGAATAAAAAAAAATCTAAAGAAGTCTAAATTTCGAGTCAAAATTGCACTTTTTTTCTGCACGTTGATAGGAAATTTACTTTTTTTCATAAAACTCAAGCTTGGTTGTTGAAAATGCGTTACGAGACACAACTTTAACTTTGAGGTAGACCGTGCAACGTAGAGCTACTACTCAATATTGTTCAAAAGTAAATTTTTCATAATTTGGCGAGATATTTTTCACACGAGTATTGGGAATTTTAATGAAGATAGATTTTGTCTTCTCCCAGTTTGCATGTCGGAAATTCAGATGTACCGATGTTGTAACCAATCTACGGAACGCAGTGTCAGATTAGCAACACCAGCTTCAGAAGCTGATTGTGGGGAGGAAAGACAAGAGAGTTTTATCTTGAGCTAACTAGAGTTTAGATCTAAAACGACTCAGAATTTCATACCTATTCTAGAGCATTTTGGTATTGTTCATTTTGAGTGCCCGTTTATTAGTTTTGAGGTACTTTTCGAACTTACACTCATGAACAATGAAGAAACAAATTTCTTGAAAAGTGAGATAATGAGATATTATGATTTTTCTTTCCTAAAAAACTAAATTTTCTTCTTCATAATATTACAATAATCCCAAGTAGCATCAACTCATCGGATTTTGCTCGGCCGATCATCGAACTCCTCGTAAACTGCACCCGTAACGCACGATGACATCGTTCCGATCAGTATCCGAGTACGGTTTTCGATGAGCTACTTTAACATCGGAAAGCGATATCCTTCCGATCAACTTTCCCGATGAAAATAAGCCGAGCTATATTCCATCGGAAAACGATATCCTTCCGATCAAGTTTCCCGATGAAATTCATCGGCACGGGACTGTTCTGCTCGTAAATTGCTCCAAATCTCATCGTATTTCGAGCAAAACTCATCGATTTTGCTGCTCGGATTCTGTTTGGCCGATGAGACATATTGGATCATCGGCCGATGAGAATTTCATCGGGTTTCGATGAATGGCCGATCATCGGCCGATGAGATGCTGCTGCTGGGGATTGTGCATGAGAAAAGCTGTTAAATGTAATGCAGTTTCATTTAGAAAATAATTGCTGACCTGTGCCAGCTAGGCTGGCAATTTGGGGTACGCTGCTTCACTTCCCCAACTGTACGATAATTTGGTGTGAAAACCGACTTCCATAATACACACACGCCATAAGGACCAGCTTATAGGATAGGCAGCTATTCACAGCATAACAACATATTCACACAAAGATAGGACAGGAGAGAGAAAGAATATTCATGCCCGAGCAGGGATTCGATTCCATAACCTCCCTATCCGCAGTCAGACTTCTCTAAACCAATGACGTAACTTGTAAAAAATAGTTTAGATTCTGTCTTTAAAATATTTATATTAAGTGAATGCATTTCTACCAACGGGATGCTGACATGGATGGCACGCAATCAAAAGCTTTCACATGGAAAATTTTCCGCCATTTTTAAAGATAGCGAATGACCTTTCTGATTTGTTAGTGAAGCGATGACCCATCACGGAGGAAACGGGAGTGATGAATGATCATGGACACGATACATTAATGCTTTACAAAGAACTAGAAATAATTTAATTATAGTTTAAAAAAACTAAAAAATACGCTTTTAGAGAGATTTTTCTTTACAAATATAAAAATAATATACTTAATAATATCATTAATACTAAAGGCTAAACTATATTTCATGATATTCTAGCTAATTTCCCTCTGATTTTCAAAACTATTAAATATTTGCTAAGTTGACATGCACTTATAATACTTTAACATGCGTAATATAGTTTTGCCTTCAGTATTAACAAAAGTCTTAAATATATTACTTTTATATTTGTGAAGAACGTGAATTTTATCTTTTATTTGGAGTTACATACATATATACATACATACAACCAAACAAACCCACACGTGAAACTAATAAAAGAGTATTAAAAAATAACGAATGTCAAAAGACTATCATGATCAGCTCTGTTTTAAAAATACTAAGTTTACTCATGTTTTCTTTCTATACATTGTGCATATGCATAGAAATAAATACACATTAAACTTATCATACATTTATCTATGACTAGAATGAAGTTTTTTTTTAAAGTCTGGTACCTAACCCCTATTTTAACTCTTTATGTCCCAAATTAAGTTAACAATGAATTTTTATACATATTTTTGTTTTGTTTTTTTAGTTGAAAATACATCAAAAAAACATTTTTAATGAGTGAAAAATTTTGAAAATTCTGGGGGTCTAAGGCAACCTACGCCTTAGGGCCCCTAAGAAAACTGTTTCTGATAGCAGGTACCATCTGTCGGCTTCTCGGAAAAGTACAAGGAATGGTATTAACCCATTAATGCGTAGGGGACGGTCCAAAAAAGGTCCATTTAGGGACGGTCCAAAAAAGGGTCTGAATTTCCCCAAAATGAACATTTCAACCAAATAATAGTGTTCAATCAGTACCTTAGTATTGTTTCAATTCGTTATTAACAGATTGCAGCACATAACTCTTGTAAAGTGCGTTCTGTAGCAGTTTTAATATGGTCTTTATCAAAAATGACATCGTTCACAATCTCAAGAAAAAAAGCTAAGTTTTCAAAGTTATTCCCAGCTTCCCAGTTTATGTTAATTGCTGATTTTATTTCTTCTTATAAAATGTTTTTTTAAATATTATATCGTAGGCAGAAAACAATTTGAGTAAAAAAAGTATGTACCCTCTGGGGTCTATCGTAACTTTTAAGGGACGATTTTTCTTTCCTTAATAAAAAAAATATTTTTTACATAATATTTTTTTTATTTTTTTTCCTGTCCATTAAACACTGTTTGTAACCAGTATACAAAATATCTCTGGGAAAAAAAGTCAGACATTAATGGGTTAAGCTTCAGCATGATTCCAGCCATTTAGGATTCAAATTACTAAATTAATATAAGCGGGACTTCTGAGTCCCGTCGGGGCATAAAGGGGTAAAGGCACTACTAAGTCTTAATTTAAACGGCAGTTTCGTGGAATGTACATTGCACAAAACACGCACGTTAGTTGTATTTGATGCTTTACTTCTGAATTATTAGCGGTATAATTATTGCTGTACTGTCCGAACAAATAATTACTAAAATAGTAAGAATGTTGTTTACCAAACATTTTTTTTTTAATACTACATGACAGATAATACAAAAAGTTCAAAAAGATTTTCTATTGCGCTTTTATGAAATTAAATTTTTCTGTCTTTCTTTTTTTTTCCTGGATGAAATGCGCACAAATTAACTTTTTACCAAGCAAACGATTTTTAGCTTTGGAATCATTTCAAGTGCTTTTCTGTTATTAAGGTAAAAATATTCGAATTCAGCTTTAAATTAATCTTTCTCTGACCTGACCTGAAGCCTACCTAATTGAGTATTTAAACGAAATTTTTGGAGAGAAATGCGCAGTTCTTGGAAATCTCTATGGAGACGCATTTTGGAAATCCGGAAATTTGAAAGGTGAGGCGGAATGCTTTGGCTTTAAAGGAAAAAAAAATCATTTATCCTTTTTAATTTAAAATTATTAAAAAGTATGAAAGCTTGACAGGTTAACCATTTTTAAACTTTTAAGTAATTATAATTCAAATTGCACTCCAACTATATGTTGGGCCGTTGGGTTTTAATGAGCTTCTGATATTCATTTTTAACGAATTGAAAATTTCGCGTATTGTTAAAAATGACTTTGTATTTCAATTATCCTGTACTTTTTCTATGCAAAGAAATAATTAAAACTGTTTGCAACAATTGTGATACAATAATATACTATCTCCGTCTATCATAAGAATACATGCTTATTTATGATACTTTATGCATTTTTGTTTGAGAAATCGATGATTGCGGTGTTGAGAATACAAGGAATGCTTATTACTTGAGAACTCGAACATAGCTCGTTGAGTGAGAATTCAAGGATTGCTTGGTGTTTGAGAGTTCAAGGATTTCTTTTTGCTTGAAAAATCAAGGATTGCTCATTTTTTTCGATTGGTTCAGGTTAATCGTTTGCATAATACTTGACATATTAGCTATTCATGAAGTTTCATGCTATAATAATTTTGAGTTCAGAATGCGTATTTGTTTTGTCATTGGAACGAAAAGACCTGGCGTGTCTTATCGTATAATAAAATACTGGTATATTTTCTCCAATCAGATTAGCAAAAATACTGGCATATTATCCCATATGCCACGAGCAAAAATACCAAGTATATTTTCTCCAATCTCATGAGTAAAATATTGGGGTATTTTCCTCTTCCTCATTTTGCATTTAAGCAGTTCCAGACCTTAATTTAGTTATTATTGCTGTTTGATAGATGTTTCAATTTGAAAAATGAATACAAACTGCTATTAAAAAAATTGAAGAATTCGGCTATTGTATTTCATTTTTCACCCCCTTTGCGGCACGTGTTTTTGAGCTAATATTTAGAAAAGTGCCAATTTGAGTCCCTAGTGAATTTTCACTAGTATTTCAATAACTAGTTAAAAAAATAATTTCCCCAGAAAGAAGATAAGGTTCTGCTTTCATTTCATCTAATAACATCAAAAAAAAATTTTTTTTTTATTCAGAAAATATTGTTTTTATACATCAAAAATCAGATCGGTAACGTGTCCCCAGTAGCAAAGCTTAGCATGCAAAAAGGTCATGCGCACTTTCTAACTTCCCCAAAAAAACGGACTTGCACAAAAAACGATTCTATTTTTACCCCTTTGTTAATATTTTACTTCATTTTTGTTTTAATCGATTTCTGATTCTCTAGCCGATGCGAAATAAGCGTGTCCCAAGTTCCGCCGTCAGAGTGGTAACAATAACTTCCGATCTATGTTTAGGCTCCCAAAATCATTTCCTGCACCTATACCACGTGATATTGAGTACCTGGTGGGATGTTTTATCGAATCGTAATTAAAAATTTGCATTTCTGCATCTAAAATTGTAGGTAAGGTTTTTTAAAGTGATTTTATAAAATGTGTGTCATTTGAGTCATCAGATCGGTAACACGCTCTAAAATGCGCAGTTTTTATTATTTTAAAAATTATTTTATATATAAGTATAGTCCTTTATTACAAGTGAAAAAACCACGTGTTTGATTTTGGTTTAGTGCGATCGACTCGGAAATAAAAAAAAACTTTGTCAGTTTGTCAGATCGGTAACAGTCAGAGCGGTAACATTGAAAAACAGTGAATATGTTACAGAACTAACTCACACGTTTCAGAATTATAAAAAGCAAAAATCATAGGTTTTAGCCATATATATTGAAAATTTTTGTTCTTAAAAAATGAAAAGCAATGCGTTTTAGTACAATTGCTTCATTTGTGGTTTGTATGACCTAAAAATAGAAGTTAGTAAAATAAGAAAAATTGACACTGCAGAAATTAAGTTAATTAATTATTATTATTTTATTTATTTATTTTTTTTGGTGCTTCAATTTCTCATAACTTCGCTAAATAACTAGATAATAACTAGCATGCTAAATTTGAATTTCTGATCAAGAAATTAAATTTCCTGCAACTAATTAAAGAAAAGCAAGCAGCAGAGTTCTGTGTTGAAAAAGTTGAAGTTGTGTGTTGTTTCAAAACAAAACAAATATTTTATTAGCTTGGATTTGGTAATCTCATAATTTATTTTATCTAAAAATCTTATCGCTTATTTTTATTTCCAAGAAATGCTTTTTTTATAATGAAATTTGATTTTTTAGCCTAATATATATATTTTAATATAATTATCTTAATTCTATGTTAAAAATGCAAGGAAATGATATCATATTTAGAGATGTTAACGAAGACTGAAAGCATAAACTCAAATATGTAACTCATATTAACATCAGATCTGTAACATTCATCAGATCTGTAACGGCCTAAAGGTGAGTAATCTAAGGAGGGGGTAAATAACTTCCTTGACCTCCCCCCTTTTATTTTCTTGCATTTAGACCCAATTTAGACTTTAAATCCAATATTAGTTTTTTTCTGCAAAAAAATTTTTTTTTCAGAAAACTCCAACTTCAAATTGGCACTTTTCTAAATATTGGCTCTTTTATTAAAGTAAAAAAAAAAAAAAAAAAGACAATTATTTACTGACCCAAAAGGAAAAGAAGGGGTGGGGTAAGACTCATAAATAATTTTTCGCCTTTATGATAAAGACCACCCTAGTGAGCTTTAGCATATATGCTATTTAATCTTAAATTTAGCACGACTTTCACAGGCAGAAAAATACATTAAATACCTTAATAAGTGTGAGTCTTGCGTGCGAGCGGCCTTCATAAGGCTTCATCCTGTCCCCGAATCCAGAGAGGGAATCCTGCATTCAGTAGTGCGTTCCATCGCATGCAAATTAGGGAAGAAAGAGGCAGTCGCATCTTTTTGGCCAAAATGTCAGTTTGTCGTCCTTATTGAAAATTTCGATGCGCATGGTTACCTCTGGTTAGTGATTAATAGCCCAACTTTTGGAAAAGGAAATTCACTGAAATATTTGTGATCCAGGAGACATTAATAAATATATACCTACAGGTAATATAAAGACGTAGAAAGGTTTATTATCTATACAAAGGTAAGTTGTGTGTCTTTGTGTTGTTTTTTTATGTAAGGTAAATTTCAAAATGATTGGTTTTGCAATAGTATCTAAGAGAATGTGGGCAAAGTGAAATAGTTAAGATAATTTATCTGTTTCAAAATGAACAAATTGGAGATTTGTTTCGAAACTAATCGTGTATTAAGAGGAATATTATTTTTTGCAATAAAACTTGCTTTAAAATGTTATTTTTCATTTTTGGCAAATTATTTTTTTAATAAAAAAAAAGAAAAAAAAAATGTTCCCCTCAAAAAACCATGGAGCAAAGTGAAAAATAATATATTTTTGTAATGAAACGTTTTCTGTTTGATGATCAACGGTAATTTTTATCAAATGAATGCGTAAATAAACGAATAGATGAATTAATAATGAAAAAATAAAATAATAAATAATTAAATGAATGAATTAATAAATATATGAGAAAAAATAAATAAGTGAATAAAATAGAGAAATAATAGGAAAATAAGTAAATACATTTATAGGGGAAGATCGCCTATATTGGACCACTGCTTAAATTGGACCTCGGGCTTAAAATCTAGTACGGAGATCTGTGCTACACTTTAACAGTAAAAATATGAAGTTTTAGGAAGAAAATAAATGTGTATGAAGTTTCACCAGTCTTCGTACTGTTTAGCGTGAGTTAAGGCTTGATTTGTGTTGAAAACGTGCGAAATCTTATTTTGTGGACTTGTTTCTAGAAGAATAACTCAAAAACTTGTGAATTGCCGTAAAATGCTGTTACAGTATTATAATGTGTGTTTAATAAGGATTATATTGATGTATTTATATGACCGATTGTGATAATTTTTGATAGAGCAACGAGCTGAAGAATAAAAAATGGCGTGTTTTCCTTTATTGGACCGAAAAAATTTTCCTATATTGGACCGGTGGTCCAATTTAAGAATATGATTTTAAATAAGACTTTTTATTAATCGTAACATAAAATAAGTGACTCGTCTTATTTAATAGCGTAGTTAAAATTATGTTAAGCATACTTTAACACCTATTCACGATATTAATTTAAACTTTTTTATCAAGCACATTTTTATCAAGTAGAAGCTGCAACTTCTTAAAATGTATGTTTTTTTTTTCCTCTTCATCCATTAAGCTGCAGTTTCAGGTTGTGAAACATATTTATTAACTTAAATAAAATGTATGCTGGTTTACCGATAGAAAAATTCTACGATATTTTCAAAACGATTTTAAAAGAAAACAATTTATATGCTATTAAAATGTTCAATGTAGATGAAGCCGGTCTTTTCATTGTCCAAAAGCCCAAAATATATTGACGTATAGAGATAAACACCAGGTTGGAGCAGTAATGAGTGGTGAACGTGGTAGAAATACACTGGTTATTTGCTACATGAGTGCAACAGAATTGCAAGCTCCCCATGCTTATTTTCAAAAGATTACGTTCCATGAATGAACTTATCGTAAAAGCTTCACTGGTGAGCAATATGCTTGTTCAAAAAAAAAAGGGTTGGATCACAAACGATAATTCATACAATTTATACAACCTTTCATCAAAACTGTCAATCCAAGCAATGTAAAAAGAATGTCTTTCTATCAATGGATAGACACAGCACTTACATAAAGAACATCGATACAATAAACTTGGCTAACGAGAACGATATAATAATAATTTCTCTTGAAGCACATCATACACGTAGATGTGGTCTTTATTCAGTCTCTGTCTACATATTTTAATCGAGCATGTGATACATGGATGCGAGAACATCTAATGAGATCCATTATCTAATATTGCAGAGGAGAACTATTTGGTAACTCTTATATGGGCAAACCGCAATCAAGGCCATGGCAAAAGTTGTGAGTTGATTCTAAAGAACAGGAGTTTAGCCTGTTAATTGACATGTGTTTAATGACACTGATTTGGCTGCAACAGAATTAGAGGCAAGTAGTCCAGATAAAACTACTCAAAAGGGACACAACAGGTTACATGTTCGGTGTAAGTTGTACACCATGTACAAGAACTAGCTACGACTTAAATTAGTACAAGCTCTGCAGAATCGGCGGATAGTTCTCATCAAAACATGATTGTCAACTCTAACTATGATTTTGTAAAGCCGGCTCACATATCACCTTTGCCTAAAAAATAGAAGGAACAAAAAGGAAGGCTATCTCAGCAATCATTCTAACGCCGTATAAAAGAGGCATAGAGCAGAAAAAGTCACACAAGAAGAAGCAAGAAACTGCACAAAACAATTGTTATTGCAATATTTGTCATAGAGATGAAGTGCAAAACATGATTAAGTGTATGAAATGCCATCGGCGAGTTTATCAACACTGCCTAAGTGAGGCCGAAGCAAAAGAAATTCTGTTGCAAATCCTGGAAAAAAGCTGTATAGTTCAAATATAAATTATTCTATGATTTCTTGGCACGGTCCAATTTAGGAAGCGCATAGTTCAATTTAGGCACATATATTCCTAAATTGGACTTTTGCAACTTTTTATAAGATATTTTTTTTTAAAATAATCTTCATATTTTCAGAAAATATAAGCTCATAGGGCGGTTCCTGATTAAATTAGGCTTATGATGCCCTATTTTGCATTTCTGTTTTGCTTCACATTGAGCGACACAGGCCTCCTGTTCTTAGGGGGTCCAATATAGGCGGTCTTCCCCTAAATAGGTGACGTAATAAGTAAAAGAATGTAAATGGATCAATGAATGAAGAAATACGCATGTGATTAAGGAAATGAATGAATTAGTAAACGGAGTGAACTATTTCTCTTTGCCCCACCCACTTTGCTGCTTGTGCACGTGACAATTTTCAGTGTATATTTATATCAAAACCTGTCTAATATAAACTGAACAAGTACTGCACTGGGCATCAGTAGATCTCAATTAGTATTTAAAGTGATAATTATGACAATTTTTATCATTTTATAATAACAAGAAATAAAAAAAAATTAAATTAAATTAAAAAAAAACACGAATATTACCAAATGTGTATCAAATTCTGAAATTGACTTGTATTATTGTTTTCGTTGATCTTTAGAGCTATTTATTTGCTTGACTGGAATCAACTAGAATATGTGACAAGGAACTTAGTTAAAATAATGCTAGGTAAGAGAGTGGCGCTGCAAACTGAAAGTATTTTAACATTTCACTTTGCCACACATTCCCTTATATTTTACACTTCCTTTCTTTTTGTCCAATAAAATTTTCTAACATTTCCTTTAATTTCTACATTTTTGATTTCAAGTTTGAATTTAATTGCTCCGTTTTCTCCCTCAGTATTGGCGTAAGTTAGCTATAACTGATGCTTGGATGCGTATAAACAGAAATCAATACTGGCACATAAAGCACCCGATTTTTGAAAAAAAAAAAAAAAAACTTTGCTAGCTTTAATAATATAGCAAGCTTTATTATACAGTTAATTGAAACTACAATACTATTTATTTAACATCTCGCATCATAAATATTCGAATATAGTTTAGTGTTCGAGAATTAATTTATTAAAATTAGTATTGTATAGAATCTTGATTTTCGGCAGTACTGTTTTTTATAAATTACAGTTATTATCGCTGGCGAGCGATATTCATGTAGCTGCAAATCCTTGCCTAACTATTCATTAGAAACTGAATCAGCACTGGGATTTTAGAAGGTTAACCGAAAATCTTGCGCTCTCTAAATATGCAATGTCGATATTTCTGTTATAATATGCTGATAAAATACTTTCTTTATGCTGATCATGTTAGCGGGATATGTTATTTTCAGTAGAGATGGCAAGGAAAAAAACCCGAAAATTTTGAGAAAAAACTAGTTTTTTTGTTTCACCACCTCCCTCCCACGTTAATTTTCTAAGAGGTGTGTTTCCACTCGAGGAAACAATAAAAAAGTTTTAATTTCTTTTACAAAACAATGTACATGCAGAAATTTATTATGCTAGCTGTCCAGCTAGCTGAAGCATTCGCTCCAGACAGCGGAAATTCAAAAATCTGCTTTTTAACCCTTAACTTCACAATTTATAAAATTTCTATGAAAAAATTATTTCAGCTAGTTCTTAAGTAATAATAAAGAGATAAAATATTTTTTAACAAAATAAGCAGTTTTGAATTGAATTTCAGTCAGTTTTTTGTTTGAGGCAACGTATAAGTAAAATCAAATTTCTTAAAAGCTTTTTCCAATAGCAAATTAAAATTACTTTTAAATGAACGTAAATTGTTTAAATTTCTTACCTGGTAATTTATTTTTTCAGTAAACAAGAGGAAGTATAAAATATAATGGATTCTTTTTTAGCAAAGACAGTTCTCGAGGCATCAGAAATTTTTATAATTATTGTGATTTCTAGGGGAAAGGTGCTGTCAACTAGAGACAAAATAAGCATCTATTTTGTTGCAGTAATCTTTTTTTTTTCTCAGATAAGTGATTCGTAGGTAATTAAAAAACATTTTGAGCCTTTTAAATTGAAATAAATCATATGTTGCAAAAATGCAACAGTGGGAAGTTAAGGGTTAAGGGTCATTTCCAAAAAAAAAAAAAAAAAAAAAAAAAATCGAAATCAAAATGTGAATTTTTTTATTTCAATTTTGTCTACAGTGTGAAAAAAAAAATCTATAAAATACGGCCTATTCCCCCAAAAAGAAAAGACAGCTTTGAGAAATGATATATGATGACACTAAGATTTATCAGGCTAAAAAAAAGTTTTCTGTCCTGATTTTAATGCACCAACCAAACAGTGTCTTAGAATTCTGTAATAAGTTTAGATTTTAGATTCATTTAGTGTGTGTGGATATTAATTATGTGTGTGTACGGGTACGGTACACATGCATGTCAATGCATGTAACAAACTTCTTACTGAGAAAGAAAATAAATTTTGTTTGAAATCTCACAATTCACGCGCACAAAAAAAAAAAAAAAAAAAAAAAAAAAAAAAAAAAAAAACCCCACCTGCACACACAAATTTTTGTTGAGAATATTGATTTAGCAATTTAAAAAATCACACTCAGCTCAAAATTAACTGCTTAATGATGACTAGACTTATTTGGATAATTTTGGCATTTTAAACTCAGAAATCTACTGATAGAAAAAATAAAGGCTTTTTTAATAGTAAACAATTATACTTGTACCTAAGAAGGAAAAATATTGAAGACTGCATCTATAATTAAATATTCAGTACTTGTTAAGTGTTGTAATAAAATAAAACTATTAAACTACATTTTAACTGGTTAAATTTTTTACAGGAGGAAAAAAAAAAAAAAAAAAACAGAAATTCTGTTCCGGCTTTGACATTTCCGGAAATTTTGACCTTTAGTTTTTGGTAAATTGTTCTTACTTAGTTTTTTGTAGTATTATTATCATTTACCAAATTATTCAAACCAGTTTTGAATGCGTTTTAAGAAACACTTGGTTAGTCTATTACCTGAACGTCGCTAGCTAAAACCACTCTATTAATACAGGCTTTGTCTTTTTCTTACATGAAGAAAAAGTTTACTAATATTTTGAGTTGAGGCTGAAAAACAGCATTACTGGCAGTAACGGCAGTTCGACTTTTTCTCTGGAGGGGAGAGGGGGAGTAAAGGATATTAACTGTAAATTTTTCCAAAAAACAGCAAAAACCACTCCCACTTGTATTGAAAATATCGATTTCCTATAGCCGTAGGAGGTGGGAGGGATATTAATTTCCCAATTGTTCCCCTCCTTTTCCAACCTAAATGGTGGTCTGATAAGCGAGCAATATACAGTCGACGCTCGTCATAACGACCACTCGTTAAAAAGACCATCCTAATATAACGACCGGTGAGAAATCCCCTAACTGTATTCCAATATACTCTATGTTCTACCTCTTAAAGCGACTACTCGTTATAAAGACCGTTTTCTGTAGGACGGAGACGGTCGTTATATTGAGCGTCGACTGGGGGGGGGGGGGTATTGCATTAATATTTTTCTTCCCGACACTATGCATTTTTGTTGTGCCTCTTATTATAGCTTGTTCTCAGATCTTTATACTTTAAAAATAATTCTAAAAGAGAAGGCGTGGAGAAACAGAAGTTCTAATACTGGTACAAGGTCAACAGTTATCGTAGTATGAAGCACAATTTATATAGTATTCATTTATTTACTTTTTGCATAGATTAATTCAATTTTGAAAGTATGATGTGTTTGAGTAAACTTATAGCAATTTTTTAAGCTTTTGCTAGAAAATAAAATAAATTAGTAATATTACTGGCAGTGATTTTTGTGCCCATTCAAATTTCTTGACAAGAGCCCAATCCTCGTCAGTCCGTGGGACAGACCTTGTACAGACCTTGAATTTTCTTCCTTGGTTTAACTTTGCCTAGCGTGCGTTTCAAAATGACGAAAAGTTGAATCATGAATGAGATTATAAATAAAAATTATGTTATACAGTAAAATGGGGTGAATCTGTACACTTTTCAGCTTTAATTGTAAAAAAAGGAGTTAAAAGATTTTTTTAAATTTGATTTTTCGGGAAAAAAACTTCGGTCTTGCATTGCTTTTGATATTCCAAGCAAAAACAAAACATTTCGAGCATTAATAGGGTCAATCGGAACACATGCTAAAAATTTTATTTTTTTCAATTAAACCTGTAATAGGTCTCACAAACATGAGTAATATTGACGGGGAAGAATAAGAATAGATAGTTATTGTCAAATAAAAATTTATTTTCTGTACCAGTAAACGTTTATGATTTGTCAAAATTCAAAATGATTTTGAACTTATGAAAAATTAAATTAATTTTAAGAAATGCTTTTGAATTGAAATACAAAACTGTAACATAAATTGAAGTCACTCAATACCGTCTACAAATATGTACTTGTCTTTAAAACTAGCAGTTGTGGCTTGGCTTAAGTTCTTTCATAACATCTTCTGGGATGAACGCTGCCTTTTCTTTAGCTTCTTGAAATTTCTGGGTTTTGGGCATTGTCCTGTAAGATTTTTTCACTTATTCATCTATTTCTGTGTGCTGGATTTTTGCTACATAAAGTCTGTACGAGTTTCCCCCATGTATTTTAGGTAAAAAGAATTCTCCTGGAGCAAAAATCTTCTAAATCTGCAACCTGAGCCAATATTTAGAAAAGTGCTAATTTGAAGCTGGAGTTTTCAGATAAAAAATTTTTTTTGCAGAAAAAAATTAATATTGGATTTTAAGTCTAAATTGGGTCTAAATGCAAGAAAATAAAAGGGGGGAGGTCAAGGAAGTTATTTACCCCCTCCTTAGATTACTCACTTTTAAGCCGTTACAGATCTGATGAGTGTTACAGATCTGATGTTAATATGAGTTACATATTTGAGTTTATGCTTTCAGTCTTCGTTAACATCTCTAAAAATGATATCATTTCCTTGCATTTTTAACATAGAATTAAGATAATTATATCAAAATATATATATTAGCTAAAAAATCAAATTTCATTATAAAAAAGCATTTCTTGGAAATAAAAATGAGCGATAAGGTTTTTAGACAAAATAAATTATAAGATTACCAAACCCAAGCTCATAAAACATTTGTTTTGTTTTGAAACAACACACAACTTCAACTTTTTCAATACATAACTCTGCTGCTTGCTTTTCTTTAATTAGTTGCAGGAAATTTAATTTCCTGATCAGAAATTCAAATTTAGCATGCTAGTTATTATCTAGTTATTTAGCAAAGTTATGAAAAACTGAAGCACCAAAAAAAAAAAAAAATAAATAAATAAAAAAAAAAATAAACAAATAAAGTAAATAAATAAATAAAACAATAACAATTAATTAACTTAATTTCTGCAGTGTCAATTTTTTTTATTTACTAACTTCTATTGTTAGGTCATACAAACCACAAATGAAGCAATTGTACTAAAACTAATTGCTTTCTCTTTTTTAAGAACAAAAATATTCAATATATATGGCTAAAACCTACGATTTTTGCTTTTTAATAATTCTGAAACGTGTGAGTTAGTTCGGTAACATATTCGCTGTCTTTCAATGTTACCGCTCTGACTGTTACCGATCTGACAAACTGACAAAGTTTTATTTTTATTTCCGAGTCGATTGCGCTAAACCAAAATCAAACACGTGGTTTTTTCACTTGTAATAAAGGACTATACTTATATATAAAATAACTTTTAAAATAATAAAAACTGCGCATTTTAGCGCGTGTTACCGATCTGATGACTTAAATGACACACATTTTATAAAATCACTTTAAAAAATCTTACCTACAATTTCAGATGCAGAAATGCAAATTTTTAATTACGATGCAATAAAACATCCCACCAGGCACTCAGTATCACGTGGTATAGGTGCAGGAAATGATTTTGGGAGCCTAAACATAGATCAGAAGTTATTGTTACCGCTCTGACGGCAGAACTAGGGACACGCTTATTTCGCATCAGCTAGAAAATCAGGAATCGATTAAAACAAAAATGAAGTGAAATATTAACAAAGGGGTAAAAATAGAATCGTTTTTTGTGCAAGTGCTTTTTTTTGGGAAGTTAGAAAGTGCGCATGACCTGTTTGCATGCTAAGCTTTGCTACTTGGGACACGTTACCGATCTGATTTTTGATGTATAAAAACAATATTTTCTGAAGAAAAAAATTTTTTTTTTCTGATGTTATTAGAAGAAATGAAAGCAAAACTTATCTTCTTTCTGGCGAAAATTATTTTTTAACTAGTTATTGAAATACTAGTGAAAATTCACTTGGGACTCAAATTGGCACTTTTCTAAATATTAGCTCACCTTCTGTCATTCTAAGATCTAGTTGCTCACGAGAAGAGATAAGCACTAATAGATCCTTGATCTTATCTTGACTAGAAGAGTTGGGGTTAGAATCTTGATTTTTGAAAGTTTCCTTTAAATAAGTTTGAATTGGAGCAACAGAACCAAGTGTACCGATACACCCCACAAATATTTTTCCTATGGCATTTTTCAGAATTCTTTATTTTTATAACAATTTTTAAAAAATGTAAATTCTAATGCGGTATTATGTTGTTCAGAGACATGCATATTTGAAACATATCACTCTTAGGTTTAAAATATAAGAAGATTTGTACTGACATATGAAGTTTTGCAGTTATGAAAACGTGCAGCCCTCTTTATAAGCCAGTAGTGTTGCCAGATTGACAAAAGTAATTTATTCCTACTTCCTATGATCTTACCTTTCTAAAAAAAAAAAAAAAAAAACTAATGGCGGAAAATACCCCATAGCATATTTATGAAGAATTTCTTTGTACGGTCGGGAAGTTTTGTTCCGATTGACCCCGCTGTTCCTATACACCCCTTTTTACGGTACCTAAAAACGGTAATATGAGGCTTGTGGGGATCATTTGTTCATTCTGTTTTAACTTATTCATTATGTAGAACCCTAAATTATTTGTAGTTTATTTAATCAGAATGCATTTCGATGAAAAACATACATTTTTAACACGAGGTAGTGAAACTTTTTGGATTTGATGTACTAGTTTATTTAACTTACTTATTTACATTTTTTGAATGCAGCATCTTTGGCCAATGTGGAACTTGTCAGCCACTGATGACGACTCCTTTGCGGATGATGATGCACCAACTTGGATCTACGAAACCCGGTTCAACGGATGGAACGCACCGGAAGATGTTTATGTCAGTCCATACTGGCGCCAATTTAGAGCACCAGCACCCTTTATGCATTATTTACTTGGTACCTTGTACATCGTACTGATGGTCGTAGCATGTGTTGGAAATGGAATAATTATCTACGTCTTTGCTACGTGAGTACTCTAACTATAAACTCTTTTAAGGTGGTTTTTCTTGTTTCTGAAGCCATAAAGATTGACAGAGTATATGCGGGGTGAATGCTTGTTTTATTTCTTAGTTCGAATGTCCTGGTCGGTATCTAAGTAAATTATCTTAGGTGTAAGAGCCTGGAGAAAAGTTCCATCCACTTCAGATTTGTGTCCAACTTCTATGATTTGTGGTGTTATTTCTCAATGGATAATACAGTTTCCTACTTTCTGTAGTAGGGATAACGACGTTCGTTTACTAGGAACAGCCACCATTTTCGTCATGTTGAAAAGGTAAAGTGCCCTCCGGTCAAGGGCACATATAAGGGGGGGGGGCCGAGGGGGACCGCCCACCCCCCGAAATCGAGAAAGACTTTTTCAAAAGTAGGTGTTCGGTCCGTGTTGCTCAAAAAAAAAAAAAAAAAACCTTAAGAAAAAAGCCCACTCTCTATTAACATTGTTTTCAAAGGTGTATATAAGGGAGGGCCCCAGAGGGTCTTTCCCTCCTATACCCTCCCCCCCCGAAAAAAAATTCGGATTTTTTTTTTTAAATAAAGGTAGTTATTATTATTCGGTTTAAGTTTACTCTTAAATTATTTACATACTTTTAGCTTGAAATACATAAATAAATAAATAATTATTGCTAATAATAATTCGTTAGATGGCACCAGGCAGTGGTGCAACCCAAGAGGGTCAGGGAGCCCTTGCGCTTTACTCAAGAGAAAAAAGAACGTGTCTTGGGAAAATGAAGATATTTCAATTAGAAAACGCATAGAAAAAATCCTAATCATTTTGAATAGAAATCTTTAAATGAAAAATATTCAACACATGTAGATTATTAGTCAGCAAATTACGTTTCTCTCTTTCTTCTCATTCCCCCTTTTTTTCTAGTCAGTCAGGAAATAAGAGTCTTTAAAATAATGCTACACTCAATAAATTTAAAATAAAGTGTAATCATTCCTCCCCGGCAAGAAATTTAAAATAAAGTGTAAGTATTCCTTCCAGCAAGAAATTTAAAATAAAGTGCAATCATTTTCGGTTTTAGTTTTTTCACAAATAATTTCCAAGCTTTCAGCTGAACAAAAAAAAAAAAAAAAAATCGAAAAGAGGTAGAAGTCCAAGCCGGCCGAGCTAGAAGGGGCACGTAATTTTCAATCTCTTTACCAGTGGTGAAATTAAAGAATAGAGTGCCTCTCAGTGGCGGGTTTAGGGTAGGAAGTCGAGGCCCGTATATCCGCCAAGCATGAATTCAAAGAAGGCTCATGACCCCCCTTAAAGAGTCCAAAGAGATCTTAAAATTTCGCTTTTACAACGTGTAATTTAATTGCAGTTTCAAGACTTCAATATCCAAAAATTTTCGGAAGAGAGTTCTTTTCCCGCTTCTTCTTCAATACCTTGGTCAAACATTGCCTCAAATGGCATTTTAGAGATTTAAAATTCAAACAGTTAACGGTAGTTGATATCCCCCTTACTTTTCTATAGTCTTTAGCTCTAAAATGTGTTTTTAGAAAAGAGAGAGCTCCCGAATTAGTCTCTATGCCCAAAAATTTCCGGAAGAGTCCCTAAATCCTTTTATTATCCTAAATGTTGTCAGACAAAGCCTAAAAGCAGTTGTTCCTATCAAGAATCATGGCGTAAGCGGCGCTATTGAATTATTTTTAAGGGGCGTTTTTAAAAGTTTTTGTTTTCTTTTTCTTTCACGTGTGGCTCTCGTTTTTAGAGGGATCTTCGTGGAATTCTTGGATGATAAGTTTTTGCTCTTGGGGGTAATGGGCACCTCTGCTAAAAGTAAAATTTTGAACCTTCAGTTTCAAAAAATAGAGCTTAAAATTGCATTCTTGAAGCTTCAATGCCGCAAAATTTCGGGGCACAGCGCCCGAATCCTGCCTCTTCTCTTGACGGTATTAAAGATAACCTAAATAAAAATGTTTTTAAAACATTAATTTCGAAACATTTCGGGAGAGAGTCCTTGCTAACGTTACTACCAAAGATGGTCTAAAGTAAAGATGGCTTAAGGTTTCAATTTTGAAAATTTTCGGAGGGAGATCCCTAACCACTTTTTGTCTCTTAACGTCTCCAAAGAGAACGCGAAATTGCGCATCTATGTATCGAAAATCTTTCAGGGGAGGGTCTTTGAACTTTTACTTCCCAAAGATAACTTAAATGAGACTTCAGTTCAAAAAAAAAAAAAAAAACTCATCTTCTTTTTTTTACTCTATCATGAAGAAATATATCCTGAGTTGTGCTTCAGTGTCAAAATATTTCAGGAGAGATGCCCCGAGTCTTCTCAATTCCTTTAACGTCACTAAAGATAGCCTGAAATTGCGTGTTTAGAATTTAAGTTTCAGTAAGTTTCCCAGAGGAGTCTTGATCCTCCAACGTCATCAAAGGTAGCATAAATAATTTCAATTTTGAAAAAAGTTTTGGAGGGAATCTAAAACTTCGTAATTTTCTATCTTTTCCAAAAATTACAATATTTTAATTCAATTTGAAAATTTCTACCTGTCTTACAGTAATAGCGAAAAAAAAAAGAAAGTTGGGGGGGGGGGGGGCTAAGCTTGATTATATGGGCCCCCTCCGAAATAAAAACCTATATACGCCACTGCCTCCGGTTTCAATTTTCAGAACGTGATTGCATGTCCTGTTGAGCGTGAGCAGCAACCTGTAGTTCATTTTTAACGGGTTTTAACAGGTCGTATTTCTTACTTGGATGCGTTGAAGAACTTACACACTCGCAGTTTAACACTTACATGCCTCATAGATATTATTTATTTATACTAAATTTATGTCTGAGTTTATTATAAATTAGCGGGATCCGACCCCCACTAGCTACGTTGACCAATCTTGTGCTCGCTCTTTCACTAAGCGGGCTGCAGTGTTTGGTTACTGATTAGTCCAACCTTGGCTCTAGTGTCTTCTTCTGACTGCTGCGCATTTGGTGCCGGACTTGTAGATATTTCGTCCGATTTGGAGAAAAAATGTCAAAATTTTTGCCAATCCGAACCTCAGGATAAATAAGTGGTCTGTAGCATATAAAAGTTTAGATGTTAGAATGAGAACAGGTGGAATGACTTCCTGTGAATGTTCTAATTCCAATGTTACCCGTTCCATTCTTGGAGTCGATAACTTTTTTATGCAACTTAAAACTTATTTTTGAACAATTTTGAACTTTTTAAACTCTTTTTTTTTCTTTCCATTTCCAATTCTGAATTATGTTCAGAATTTCAAGTCTCTAGCCTACTGGGAAGTTAATAACAAATCAATCACAGTATTCCACTCGAGCGGACATAAAACAAACAGAGTTCATAAAAAGGTAATAAAATGACACATTACGGTTCAAAAAAATTAGATTATTAATTGATGAAAGATTAATTCATTTATTTATTGCATGTTTTTTGTGCTGATTTGACGTGAGTAAATAGAATTTTTATCCTATCGAAATATTAAATTTTGTACAAGTATAATTGCAAAAGAAAATGTAACCCGTAATGTTTTTGATTCTTAATTAGGTTGTATGTATAGCGGGGTTATCATCGATGGCAACCTTGGTTTATGTACAGTGAACTCTCACTTATGCGATGGCCCAAGGGACCAACAGAAAAGGCGCATAAGTGAAATAGACGCATAAGTGAACAAGCCTATTTAAAAGTCTAAAATGCAACATAAGTTCTAATAAGAGCCTGAATAAGAATGTTTCTACAAAAAATGGTCATATTACTACGATTTGGCAACTACTGAAACCTAATTTCAATGATAAGGAGAAAACAAAAATTGTAGCATACCAAATCACAAACTGGTCCTTTTAAAACGATCCATAATAGATAATTGTCCCTCTCCGAACTCTAGTTCATGTGGAAAAAATGCCTTCCGTGAGCAATAAAAGAGAAGGATTAAACAGCAAAGGGAAGAAACATGCTCATTTTTCAAGAAAATAAATTAAATTGTTTACTTTTTTCGAAAAATTCGGCGCATAACAGAAATATTTATCTTTAGAGCGACGCATAAACGAATGAAATTATCATTATTTTACTATGGAATGTGCTGGGACCACTAAAAATCGTCGTATAAGTGAAAAAGGCGCATAAATGAGGTGGTGTATGAGTGACAGTTCGCTGTATATTGTATTTGTTGCCTGCTTTTACTTCAGGTGCTTTTGAGAAATATGACTTGTTCTTGTGTAAACAAATGTGTTTACAGTTCTTACTATAAAATCAATAGCAAATGCTTGAATGTCTAGTTTATACATGTTAATGAAAATCTTACAAAATACAATAAACACAATAATAAACACATATTTACTTCCAAATAGAATGAAATGTTAAGAAAAAAATTACAGCGCATGAGTTTTACAGCAGCAGAGCTAAAACATGCTCTCTAATTTAAAATTGACTCCAGCCAATTACTTCAGCTATAGGTTCGAAGTGTCACCAAGTTTTGGCGCTATTTGGCTATTTTTCGCCAAATTGAGCAAGATTGCAAGAAATTAAGCACATAAAAATGTGAAAATAACACCTCTTTATAAACGTTACGACAATATGTATAATCTTTTACCCACAGATACTGACCTGACGCATTAAAATATTATTATTTTTTAGATCGAGAGCTTTAAGAACACCAGCAAATATTTTTGTTATTGGACTGGCAATATCGGATCTTCTTATGATGGTTAAAACGCCTGTTTTCATCTACAACTGTTTTCACTTGGGACCTGTATTTGGAAACTTAGGTAATATTTTTAGAAAATTTTCTCAGTAAAAAATACTGTAAAAAGTGTAGGCTCTTGCCATATCTTACTTTCATTGCCCTTACAATGAATTAAAATTTGTTTCAATGGTAACAATAGGCTACAAAAGTTTTTGCTCTTTTCAGCAACGCAAGAACACATATCACATTGCAGCTAATGGGGGAGTTTCCGAAATTTCTAAAGTATTTTTTTCTAAAAGAGCATGCTTCAAAACATAGGAATTGATCATTTTTTTTATTTTTTGACACAGTTATATATTTTTTATGAATTATTTTAACCGGTGGGCAGATGCTATTCCGAAAAAAAAAAAAAAAAAAAAAAAAAAAAAAAAAAAAAAACCATCTGCACATGACGTCAGTGGTGCACGTAAGCGCGAAATCTAATTGGTTGTAGTGAGATGACGAAGGTCGTGACGTCATCGATTCTTGCGATTGGACAACTCAAGTCAAGCAAAATGGTGTTATTGGAAAGAGAGCTGGTAGGTGCACCACTGACGTCACAAAAACCACGCCCCGTTTTTAAGGTAGGGTATTTAAAAAAATTAATAAAAAATAAACTGTTGGGAAAACTAAAGTATTTTCCGGACCCATGTTTTTTTTTTATATCATTCTATCAATTTCAGTAACAAAAGTAATACTTTTGACTGAAGGAAACTCCCCCATTGCTCGGTTGTACTAATCTATGAAATAAGTATAAAATAAGGATTTCACAGTGTAGTTGCTTTGTTATATTAAATTCTTGTATCGTTGAAAATGCGAAATTTACAGTGAACATAGGTGCAAGAGAAAAATACGGAGGACTTTTTTTTCCAAAATAGAAGAGCGTGGACATAACGTAGGATGAAAATAAATAGGTATTACTGATACGTGCAGAAACAAGTAATTCCATTACATATTTTCAAGCCAAATTTAAAAGAAATAATTTTAGACACCGAAACTACGAGACTTGACCTCCGACAGTTTTTGTAAAACTTAACTAAGTTGGAAAATAAGCCTTAAATTCTAACTTGGGATTACCTATATGAGATTACCTAGATTACCAAAATTCATTTGAGAAAAACAATCATATATCTTACACACACACACACACATATATACATACATATATATATATATATATATATATATATATATACACTGTTAAAAATTCAGGAAACTTTTATGGTAAATATTACTGTAAAATGTTGCATTTACAGTAACGAAAATATTTACAGTAAATTGTACCATAAAAAAGAAACGATTTCAGCGCCAGTTGATAAACCACGTGACTTACTGAGCGAAGCATGTAATACTCAATTTCTGTTAGCCATGTGTGGTCTATTCGGTACAGTGGATAGAGAAGCAAAGTGCGATAACTGCGTCTTGGGTTCGATCCTAGCTTTTTGCATTTTTTAACTCTACTTTTCTCTACCGCAAAATTTTACAGTAAAATTGGATTTTACGGTGAAAGTTACTGGCAACATGGATGCCAGTAACTTTTACCGTAAAATTTCAGGAAAATTTCTAACAGTGTATATATATATATATATATATATATATATATATATATATATATATATATATATATATATATATATATATATATATATATATATATATATATATATATTACTGATAATACTGATACTGATATCTATTTTTATGAACTAACAAAAGTCAAAAATATTTTGCCAACATACTTTTTTTGAATAAAAATAAGAAAAATTGCTGTGGTTTAATCTATCGTATCAGTAGTCAATCTAATGTTTCAAAACTTTATATGCAGCTTTATTTATTCCTTGCAGGCTGCACACTTTACGGCGTCCTAGGCGGCTATTCAGGCCTGTCCTCCGCAGTCTGCAATGCAATCATTTCATACGATCGATACCGAGTCATCGTCCATCCTTTTAGCCCATCGAAAATGACAACAGGAAAGGCCATCGCAGTACTAGTGTTTATCTACATTTACATCTCGCCGTTTGCACTGCTTCCCGCCTTCCACATTTGGAGTCGTTTCGTACCCGAAGGATTCCTCACTAGTTGCGCAGCCGATTTCTTCCTGCATGACTTCAACGGAAGGTCGTACATCGTTGCCACATGGTTCTTTGGATGGCTGATACCGATCAGCATTGTACTGATTTGCTATTTCAACATATTCCGGGCTGTCAGGAACCACGAAATGAAAATTAAAGAGCAGGTAAGATGCAGTCATTTTCACCAGTTTGAAGCATCAGCATTACTTTCAGTCATTTAGGGTAACTCTTAACCATGTAGGTTGTATAAAGCTGCCCATGGCGAACTGTATATGATTGAGGAAGGGTGCTAGTAGATGTGGGGACGTCAATATTTATTGCGAAAATAAAACTCTCCACAAGTCATGTCATCCACCGTTTAGTGCGTTTTCAGTAAAATTAAACGAAATGAGCTAAGCATGATTTGAAAATTGTTTGCAGATAAAAATCGTCTACGTGGAGTTGATCAATTTATATGCAAGGCTGAACTCAAGGACGGAGCTTCAGTTCACTCAAAATGAACAACTTCGGTTTATTTTGCACCAATTAATATTTTTTTAGTGTGCTTGACAACAGAAGAACAGATGGAGCAACGCTACACCCTGGTGGCGGGGTTACAGTAACTTACAGCTTCTTCTTTTAGTTTTAAAAAATAAGATGGCAGTATTGAACGTAGCTCATTGTGTTATCCCTCCAATGAAGTCAGTTTGGAAACTACTGTTCAATGCAGATTTGTATATTTGTTGAAATATTTCATCCTGTATTGTAATATTCTATGAAATGTGGTAATTTATAGAAATCTTGTTTTTCTTACGAAATAAATTAGGCAGTTAGTTGGTAAAGAGTAGAAACAACTTTCATTTCGCTGATTCGAAGTTGCTGCTCTATTACTTTATTTTAGCCCAAAGAAGGGATAAAATGTCGTGATAAATGAACTTCTCTGCCGTAAATATTTAATGACCTGTCCTTTGCTCCTGTTTGTAGAACTAATTGTGTTGACATTTTTTCCATCTTTAGGCAAGGAAAATGAACGTAGACAGCATTCGGTCCAATCAGGCCCTCAACAATTCCTCAGCGGAAGTGAAGATAGCAAAGACAGCGTTTTGTCTCATATTGCTGTTCCTATTTTCCTGGGTACCCTACATCACAGTAGCTTTCATTGCAAGCTTCTCCGACCCCAAAGAGCGTATGATCACACCACTGCTGTCCATGATTCCTGCGATGACTCTGAAAGCATCCGCATGCTTCGATCCTTTCGTCTATGCTATTAGCCACCCTAAATATAGGATGGAGCTACAGAAGAAGATGCCGTGGCTATGCATCAGGGAGCATGTGCAGACTATCCGATTAGATGATGACAATTCGAATGGGGGCTCAGAACTTAAGACCATTGACAGTATAACGACTAATTCAAGTCCATAAATCACACACTAAAAAAAGGCAAGAAATAACCACAATAATCAAAGATAGATCGTAATCAGGCCCGTCATTTATGTGTTGGGAAGGAACAACCACCTAGATTTGAGAAGTTCATGTAAATACGGGAGTGCTTTTTTATTATTATTTTTTAATTTCTTATTCTTTGATATAGGGTGAGTTCTGGTAAGTGCGTCCACGGGGTAAGTGCGTCCACTGGGAATTATATGAACACTGTCCTGAAATGTCTTCTGCAACACATCGACTATGTTAGATAACTGTCTAATGATAATTTCAATAGGTAGAATTCAGGCCTGAGAGACGGAACACAATCAGAGACAACTTAAATGTCTTCAAAAAAAAAAAAAAAAAAAAAAAAACTGTAAAGTAAAGATTGAGAAGGTTTTGTTTCAGTTTCTTTTGTAGTCATATCAAGCAATTGAAGTCAAGAAATGCAAGTTGTTTCTTTTGAGTAATAGCTACTAATAACATACATGAGGTATTTTGATCAAATACTCTAACTAAAATTTGTTTATATGACCGTACGCACTTTCCCTTTCTTTAAAGTAAGGTGGGCGTGGGGGTAAGTGCGTACCATTATGATGGGGCAAGTGCGTACCACTATCATGAGGCATATGCATACTATTATGCGGAGCAAGTGCGTATCATTATGATGAGGCAAGTGGAAACGTAGAAAATCCGGCTCTCGTAATTCACCTTTAATTTTGCTTATAACGTTTTTATAAGCCGATAATAAATCCGACGTCATTTCCATCAAGTATTTATGTTTACATTGAATGCGGCATAATATTTCAATTTTATTCATTACCTCTGAAATACATTGGCTTTTAGATATCAGTTAGTAAATTTTTCGTTGAAAATAGCGATCATAAGCTATACTTAATTTAAACCAGAATGACAAATGAAGCAATGAAATTAAGTGAAACACTAAATAAGGAACCAACTGATTCAAAAAACGAAGGTGGAGTAATGAATAAATTATATTTAAGAAAATTAAGATCAGTTTGTGAAAAACTATTTCAATGTACAAGAAAAAAAAAGTACAAGTATCATATGATGATCAATTATTTTCTTTTTTTTTTTGCTCTTTATTTTGTGTTTTTTCTTACTGCTGCTGATTCTAATAAGAAAAATATTTTAAAACCGCATTTATTCAAAAAAAAACAAACGAATTGTTCACTCAAGTCACCTAAGGATCTGTCATACAAATAGAATTAAAGAAAATCCCAGGGGTACGCACTTACAACAACGCTATTGGACGCACATGTCTCATCTTACATTTAAGAAGGGGTAAGTGCGAACCCTGGCTTAAACACAGATTGATGTAAATGTATTAAACCAAAATAAACTATGTAGACTAGAAATGATTATTACTAAATAAAAACAACTTACATTTGCTCACTTGTTCTTATTAAAAGAACAGAGGAAGAATCACAGACACAACTCTCTCAATCTTCAAATCACAGTTGTTTGCAAGACACGTGGGATATCACTTATTGCGTTTCATCCAGTGGTTGGAAAAACTACATATTTTTTGTAGCGAACTACAACTACAACTACTTTCTTATAAATGTAGTTAACTACAGCTACAACTACTTTTTTTTCAATGTAGCGCGCTACACTACTTTTGAAAAGTAGTCGCTACTTCGCTACTTTTCAAAAACATATGAGAAAAAAAATTGAATTTTCATTGTAGGAATTTAATTTTGAGTTTCAAGGGGGTTGGCAAGGGCGTAGCTAGGGGGGTGCAGCTGCACCCCCTAGATCAGAGTCAATGGGAGGTCACTGTGACCCCCCTTTTTATTTATTTTTTTGACAAACGATTTTGTCCCCTTTCCTGCTTTTCATTGTAACATGCTGATGCAGACAAATAAGTTCGTATTTTATTACTCGGTGAAATTTGGAATTTCATTCGGTCATTGAGAGTCTCCCCCCCCCCTTCGCCTCCTCTCCCACCAATAAGTTTTAAGTCCTTGGCGCCACATCAGAAAATCAGCTTCATTCTTTACCTAACACGGATCCTTGTACCAAACCCAAATTTGTCTTTTAGCATGAAAACAACTTTTTTAATCTGAGTATGCGAAGAATAAAAATTTTAGGGTGAAATATTATAAGTAAGCTTGCCTGTTTTTGAGGAGAAAATTTTTAATTTACCGAATGAAACTCAGAACTTTACTGAATGATTAAAAAAATGCATTCTTATTTATGTCTACCAAAAGAGACGTGAGGCATCACAAAAATGAATAAATTAATTAATTAAAGAAAAAAAATAAAATAAAATGAAGTTCAGTCTCAAACTGTCTCACTGTTTTCAAATTTCATCAGCCAATTTGTATCGGATAAGAACTTTTTGGGAGGTCACAGTGACCTCCTATTGGGGTGCCACTGCTTGCACCACCCTAACGTGAGTCCTGGCTACGCCCTTGGGGAGTTGGGTCTCGGTCTGAACACCATCCCTATTAATACGCCACCTATAAAATGAAATGAAAACGTTTTTCCAATTGTGTCAAATGATGTCAAAAATATTTAATAATTGATTTTTATTATTTTAATATTTTTCAATACTCCGTCACTAAAGAAGCAAAAATTAAGAAATATGAAAAACATACTAAACGGTACTAGTATTCATTATGAAATATTAATAAATAAGCTATCTGAAGTGTGAAACATAACTAAAAATGCTTAACTTACTTCAATATGCAGTTTTAAATTGTATGCGGATGACTTAGAAACAGAAAGTTTTTTGTTCAAAGTGCAAAGTTTGCACGAAAATCATTTCAATAACTGTGAAGTATTTATTATACGCCGGCCAGGGCAGCTCGATATTGTCATCTTCTATCAAATTTGTATCCTCTTCTATTATAATTGCTGCCATGGACATTGGAACAATAATCCAATTGAGCATTGAGCGCTAAAGCATTCATTTACATGACATTCTCGGTTGCTATAAAACACTAACACTCAGTTATCGCTCATTCATAAATTTTCCTTCCTCAGCCATACACTATATTCAAAGCAAATATTGGCGGAATATGAAAATGGTGACGCCAAAGAAACCAATGCCATCTAACATATAGAACTTATGGCGTCAAAATGATATGCCTGAGGTCAGCTCGAATTTGTATGATTCATTTTTCTCACGGCTTTCGCAAAGGAAATCGTGTACGATATGCGCCAGTCAGACGGGATTGAATCTTTTTTTTTTTTTTTTCTGTTTTTTTTTTTTTTTTTTTTTTTTTGCTCCATTAGAAAGTAGTTTTATGAAATCGCTACAAACTACAACATTTTTGTATCGCGCTACTCACCACTCTACTTTTTTTAAAAAGTAGTGCGCTACACTACAAACTACTAAAAAATGTAGCTACTACAGTAGTTTCGCTACTTGTAGCGCGCTACTTCCGACCACTGGTTTCATCCATGCAAGCAAGTGCTGATCTCTCATATTAGGAATTATCCCAAGGCAATTACCTAACATATTTGAAGTTAAAAATCAACGTAAATAAAGCACAAATAAGGTAGAAAGTACAGCAAATAGCTATTTCAAGGCTACAATGGAGCCCCTTCATCAGTGCAAGAAACTCAGCAAACAACATGAAAGCTGTAAGAGAACTGAGCGCGAAGCACGTGTGCCCCGGTATTTATAACAAATGGGCGAGTGCGCTTGAACTCACAACAATCAACTGAAATTGTCAACAATCAACTGAATCAGCTGATCGCTGATTGGTCGGTGTTTTCCCGCTTTGTTGTGAGTTCAAGCGCACTCGCCCATTTGTTCTAAATACCGGGGCACACGTGCTTTGCGCTCAGTTCTCTTACAGCTTTCATGTTGTTTGCTGAGTTTCTTGCACTGATGAAGGGGCTCCATTGTAGCCTTGAAATAGCTATTTGCTGTACTTTCTACCTTATTTGTGCTTTATTTACGTTGATTTTTAACTTCAAATATAGTTCAGCACAAAGCCTATTTGATCATTTTTCATTTAATTACCTAACATATTTAATATCTGCCAGAAGTTTTTTCCTGCTCATATTCACATAATTTAAGATGGACGCACTTACCCAGCTAGGTAGGGAAAGTGCGTACCTTAGAATAGGTGTCATAAACCAGGTCACAAAACATATGCTTATGGTTTATTTGACATATTATATGCTTAAAAAAACTTAGTAAAGGATCTGAAAAGAAAATTAAAAAAAAAAATTGTGAGTGTACAAGATTTTTCATCAGAACAGCATCCTTGAGAACATGAACTTTGAAAAAAAGGGTACGCACTTACCAGAACTCACCCTAATATATAACTAGGACAAACCGTTTGGTTCATTTCCTGGAAAAAATTTGAAATGGCGGGTCAGATAACAATCGAATGTAATCAATGACCATAGGAGCTAAATTATTGCTCCTATTGAAAATATCAGGAGCACAGAGTGGAGCAACAAAAAAATGTTCTTGCCCAATGTTTTGTTTTCTAATGTTAGTTAAAGTAAAAATAATAGAAAGCCGGAAGTATTATATTACTCGCTAAAAAGATAAAGCAAGGAAAGTCGGAAAACTTTTTAACTTACAGCTCTGAAATCCGGGGGAGAGAAAAAAGCCTACCTTTCCCAACATCATAAAAACTCGTTATAAAATGCATGTTTTTTTTTTTAAATAACTTTTAAAACTTCGATTTCGAAAAATTACCAGAAGAGTGGTCAAAGGATCGCCCTCATTGCTCCTCTCAAGTATCCGTCCCAAAATGAACTGTATACTGAAATGACGTCACAAATTGGCGTTAATTTAGCGATGAACCTGTCTATCTCGAATTTCACGGAAAGAAAGAAAAAAAATGAGATACAGAAGTTTCGAGATATAGAGGTTGTAATAAAAATGACAAAAATAAGCAATTGGAAGTCAAAAAGTTGATAACTTGTTTTACATTAACATAGTTGATTATTCTACAGTATGATATGTGACAAGTAAACGTTTTACAAATTTTATTGGTTATATCGATGGTAAGTTTATGCACATCTTTAAGTACAAAAATTATCTTTCAATATTTGTCGTTCAAAAATTTTGATATTTTTACTTTCTCTACAATTAAAGGGTTACAGTACCTTTCTAACAAATTTCTTTAAGTAAAAAAGTTAATGCTTTGAAATATTTTTTTCTGCACTTGTTTAACATTCAATAATTTATTTTCAAACATTAAAAATTTTGAAAACTTCTTTTGAAAATTTGAAAAATGTAAGAAAATTTCAATTTTTTTAAAACCCTAAGGCTATTTTGTTTCTGCACAAATTTCAAAATTTCTTTTTGAGAAATGATCACAAGGATTACATCAACAAATCTGTGCATTCATTTTCTTATATTTTGATTAGAAAATATTTTGTGACCTTTTATGTAAAAAATTCTTAGAAAATTTTGTTCTTCGAGGTTTAACAAACTCTAAAATTTTTTGTAATTTATAAAACGCTTATTCAATGCACAGTTTTGTTAAATATATTATCCTGAGTGCAAAAAATATTGCTTTAAAGTTATATCTTTAATAAAAAAAAATCCTTAGCATTTCCAGTAACATAGAAACACTAAAAACTGATCACCGAGAAAAAGCACTTTAAAGTTTGGCTTTTCCATTAGAACACATAGCATGCATGCCCTAAAGTCACTCATAAATTTTTAAATAATTTAGCTAGAATAATGCTATTTTTTTGAGAGTTTTAAATAACTTTTACTTTTGAAATAAGCAATAAAAATTTTTTTGGTCTTTTGGTCATTTTTGAGGTACTGTAACCCATTAAAACAATATAAATATGAGAAGGGAAGAAACACAAAAAGTACAATAAAATAATTATTTTCAAGGGTTAACTCTGGAAGTTTTTACCCAGTTCCACAACGCCCCCTTCTCCCAGTTTCCGAATGAATGGAATTCCTTGAAAACTTGCTTCCTGTACATATAGTTTCCCCTGTGCTACATATCTCTAAGACTTGAAGGACTGTATGATTGCCGATATTAAAATAGATGACTTTGGTCTATGAGGAAAAATCATTGAAAAAGATTAGTGGGATTGAAATTCAAAAATGAGAGCCGTCGAAATTTGAGATATAGAGGTTGTCGAGAAAATTCGCTAGAGACAAACATGGGAAAAAACATTTTTATGCTGTATAGGCAGAGGGAAAAAATTTTCGACATAGAGAAGTTTTCGAAATAGGAAGGTTCGAGAAAGACAGGTTCGCCAGTGGTTGGAAAAAATACATTTCTTTTGTAGCGAACTGCAACTACTTTGTTATAAATGTAGTTAACTACAACAACTTTTTTTTTAAATGTAGCGACTACAAACTACTTTTGAATTGCAGTCGCTACTTCGCTACTTAAAAAAAAATAAATAAAAATCATACACCGTTTGAGGATTGACCGAAAAAATTTGAAATGTAGTTTACATTAAAAAATTAACTCATCGGAATATGGAATAGAACTAGGAATTGTCTTTGGATTTATTTGTTACTTTTCCTTCTTGTCCCCCCCCCTTTTTTTTGCTAAAATTTGTCCTTTTTAGATTTTTTTAACAATTTTTACGAATATTCGCCATAAGAAAGGATTCAAAAGTTGAAAGTTGAAATTTTTTTTTTAGTTTATTGCCAGGGAATATTTAGGAACATGAAAATTATTTGAAGGAATATAAAAATTATGATGCCAAATAAACCATTGACATCAAACAGATAGAATGTATTTCGTCAAGATGATGTATCGAAGATCAGCTCATATTTTTATGGTTCTTATTTCTCATTGCGTTTGCTGCTGTACTAGTGCAAGATTTGCACCAGTCAGAGTCAATTAAACCTTGTTTTTTTTCTTCGTTCTCTCTTTCTTATTTTTTATTTATTTCATTTATTTATTAATTTTTTTAATTTAAAAGTAGTTTCCAGAACTACAAACTACTATTTTTTTTGTATCGCGCTACTCACTACTCTACTTTTTTCTAAAAGTAGTGCGCTACACTACTAACTACTGGAAAATGTAGTTACTACAGTAGTTTCGCTACTTGCAGCGCGTTACTTCCGACCACTGGGTTCGACTGTATTGCCAAGTTGGTTGAAAATTTGAAGGCAAAAAGGCTATGTCTGGTCCTAAATCAGATTGGCGGCATTGGTGATATCTGATGAAACTTCTTTAGACGATAGACCTCTATTTTAAAGTGTCGATATTCCTATTGTTACTTTGTGAAACTTTTTCCTGTATCTGTATGCAACAAACTAGGGCGTGTGAATATTTAAAGAGGCTTATATTAAAAGCCTTTTGTGCCCGTGGAATTTTCACTATCTGTGTTTTTATATCAGGGAGCTTTTCATGTATCTGTACTTGCTGATTTCTTTGTGAAGTTATCTTTTGATTTTTATTTTATTTTTTCAAATTAAATTCATGTTCTTTCCACACCTTTGAAATTAATTAATAATGTAATTGTTAGGTTTTTCAGTTTATTTTCTGCGTATCCTTCAAGTGCACGTTTACTATTAATTTTTTATGAGTAAATTTTGGCATTTTATCTTTTGTGTTCGAAACCTGAATTTCATTTCCCTCAATCAACAAAAAATTTCATTATTATTGTTTTTAGCATTCAGTTGTGAGTTAGTTTCATGTATTTTTCGATTAAACCGTTGATTTATACAATTGGGTGTATATAACTTTCCTTGTTAATTAAATAATTTATCAGATTATTTCCTGCGTGTTTGCTTTCATGGCCATGAAAAAATTTAGGGCACACATTGTAGTAGAGTTATGTTAATTTGATATGTATTAACGTATGTATTTTAAGCTGTGTATTAAATATTAAATAATTATAAATTTTATAAAGACATCTATACATATCTCTCTCTTCCTTGTACAATTTTTTAGTAAAGTTGATGAATTGAACGGTAAAATTACTGATCGTCACCGGAAACCGAGAGGAAAAAAAAATAAGAAATAAAAAAATAAACAAATAAACAAAAAAGGGGAGATTGAAAATTTTCTGACAATCTTCATTCGGCCATAACGTCAAAAAAATAAGGACTTTAAAGTGTACAAAAGCATTCAGTAGTTAATAGTATTTCAACAAAAATCGAGATGCTGGGTTTATAAATTATTTAATTTAAGAAAAATTACTTTTTCTTATATAAATTAATGTATTTAGGATTATTATTTCAATAATGCTTTCTATAAAAATGAAAAAAAAGCTAAAAGAGGGGGGGGGAGAATTGATCACTATTTCGAAAGAGAAAAGTAAAAGTGAAATTGCTATCAGCTGCCATTGGCGACTAATGAATTTCTCAAGCTTTTCCTCTCAGAATTAAGTGCATAAAGTAATGCAAACATCAATAAAAACATAATTCCTATTACAATAGGTAGCGGAGCAGCTTAAAAAGTGTGCCCTTCATTGCTCTGATTTTCCTCTCCGTAATAACAATTGACATTGCAGCGGCACGATATTATTGCGACATTCTAATTCTTAAATGCGAAAATTCCCACTGTGTTTGTTCTATATAACTTTGTAACGTTGTTTGTCATATGACTGTTGGCAGACAAATTTTTTTGTAATGTTTATATGTTTGTTTCAATAAATAATTTCCACGCTCTCTTAAAATCTATTTAATAGTTGTACTTAATTTATTATCACTTTTTTAGTTCTTGTATTTCGTTAAGTTCTATTAGATTTTCACAGGCGAACATTTTTCTAGCAAAAAACTAAAACG
Source organism: Uloborus plumipes (assembly GCA_038373865.1). Lineage (NCBI taxonomy): Eukaryota > Metazoa > Arthropoda > Arachnida > Araneae > Uloboridae > Uloborus > Uloborus plumipes. The sequence goes on from JAXGGA010000621.1 coordinate 164,626, forward strand.
TAACATCAACGACGCTTAACCCACTAATGCCTAGTGTCCCTTTTTAGGGAAGGACGGTCCAAAACAGGGTCTGAATTTCCCCAAAATGATTATTTCAACCAAATAGTAGTGTTCAATTAGTACCTTGGTATTGCTTCAATTCGTTACAGACTGAAGCACATAACCATTGTAAAGTGGGTTGTGTGTGGGTGTGTTTAATATGATCTTTATCAAAAATTGATATCGTTTACAATCTCAAGAAAAAAGCTAAGTTTTCAAAGTTATTCCCAGCTTTCCAGTTTATGTTAATTGCTGATTTTATTTCTTCTTATAAAATATCTTTTTAAATATTATTTCGTAGGCAGAAAAAAAATTAGCAAAAAAAGTATGTACCCTCTGGGGTCTATCGTAACTTTTAAAGGACGATTTTTCTTTCCTTAATAAAAAAAATATTTTTTACATAATACTTTTTTTATTATTTTTTCTGTCTATTAAACACTGTTTGTTACAAGTTTACAAAATATCTTTAGAAAAATATCAGGCATTAATGGGTTAAAACAACAAATTTTTACAAAACATTGCATAATGTATATTGTATTTAGAGTGTTATTTAGTTATAAAAAGTGAACAGAAATTTCACATGAAGCTAGATTTATTAAGTAAGCACTTGTATTATTGGCATAGTCCTTTCATAAGAATTGTTTCTAAATAAACCACATCAAGAAATTCCCCTAAGCGTAAAATTCCTTAATTAGCTTATTGAATAGAAATTTTAATGCAGATTTAGTTTTGGATTTAATGGTTTCTTTGAAGATATTTGCTGAAAAGGTATTAAAGTAATTTAAAATTGACGAGAAACTTCCAGAATTTACAACTTCTGTGATTGTCAGTCTCGTTATTTCTAATGATATTATTTCAGGGGGATCTGCCATCAACCTAAAAAAAAAAAAAAGGTATAATTTTTCCGCTGCAATTCAATAAAAATAGGTACTTAGTAAAAAAAAAAAAGCTCATAACAGAATACAAAATAATTTAACTTTTAACATTAATGGGGGACAAATAAATATTTTTGCATTTTATTTTCAGCTAGCGTTACTTTCTAAATTCTCTATTGATGTTTACTGACGCCATTAAAATAAAAAAAATCTTTTTTTAAGTGCAATGCAAAAATTTATTCATTTTATAATATTTTTAAATTCTGTAAAATAATTCTCCTAATTCAAAATATTGAAAAAACTGAATTTTTTTCATTCTCTACGGGTACAAACTTTTAACCAGATTGTGTCGGAATATGTACAAACATTACTTTTTCTAAGCCTCGGGGGGTGGGGGTGGGGGCTGAATCCCCTAAATCATGCGCCTGTCTAAAAGTGTAGTGTCATTGTTTGATTTGACAGGAAATGGTTACTTGTGGGGTGCTTCCACTGTAACTTAGAATAGCACGATTAATGGATTTTATAAGATGTCAATCACTCATAAAATCCTGAAACTTATTAATGAATTTATATTGATATTTTAAAACTTTACTTCATGGAAATATCGTAATTATTAAAGTTTATTTTCAAAGCTAATATTAGACAACAGTTTGAGTCTACAAATTAAAATGTAGTTACAGAAAATATAAACCGTAATATGGATATAAATGATTTCGGATTTGTTTCATAATTCATTTTGAAACCTTATATCCAGATTCTGAGATTCATCTCAAAATTATGAAACTTAAACTTGAATCCATTAAAGTGTTGTCGAGGTAAGTACAAACAGAAGATTTTTGTCAAGTAGAAAAAACAGAAGATTCTTGTTAGAACAGTAGATCCTTGTGAAAGTAAAAAAACTGGAAGACCCTTGCTAAAGTAGTACAAAACAAAGTAAATTTCAAAAAGAAAAAATAGAAAATGAAAAAAAAAAAAGAAAAGAAATCTTACATTTTTTAAGGATTAATTTATTATGTTCTCTTATGAGCGCACAACCCTTTCAAGTTTAACCATTTATGATTATTTTTAAAGATTAATTCCGATCATTCTAAAATCAAAATAAGATTTCTTAACGAACTACATGTACTACCCACCTGTCATACATTACTTTCACATCGGCAGCAAAATCGCCAACTTTCACTACTGCTTCTCCCATGAATGCAAACAACAACAGCTTCCTCCAGTTGTGAACGATCGTCATGTTGTTAGTCGTCAACGTCAGTCGTAGAACTGCCGGTTCCTGCACTGGCACAGGACATTGCAAGTCCACCAGTCCTTCTCTTCCCAGAGTAGTGATACCAAGGATGTAACCACTGGTAATTTTCTGAAGGGGCATGAACCTTCTCGCTTTTTGTTCCAGGTCCAAAATCAGCTTGTCAGGGGTCACGTTCCTCATTTCGACTATGGTGCGGTCAACGTGGTCAGCCACTGCACATGCATTGAGTGGAGGGCTACATATGTCTTTCCGTATTAGACCTGCAATGTAAGATTAAGAGTCATGTGGACCCCACATGACTTCCTTATAAGCCATTTTCTTATTTGTTTAGTAACTAATTTTAGCTACCGTGTACACTTTAGAAGCTAGACATCGTAAGTATGCCCTTTTTAAAAAAATAATTTTTTGTTCTTTTTATGATTTTTGAGAAACTTTCCAAAACGCATTAAGTATGGTTAACAGAGACTTTAATACTTAAAATTTGAATCAAGAAATTTGATGTGTTTGCTGGTATATGAAATCTGAAATTGCAACAACAAAATATAATTGGAAAGCATAAAAAGAGGTGTTTTAGAATTAGTAGAACATTTTGAATACTTAGACCCCTGGGGTTGTTGGGAACGAATGAAAGAAAGACAACTTTATTGAGATTATAGTAAATATCGCTAGTGTTGTTAACATTGGTGCTATGGAAATCCTTATCGACATGGGAACGCAATATGGAAAATGTTAACTTCCAATACTGCCCTTGGATGCATCACCAATTGTTTGTTGATAACTTTGGATTAATAATTCATGTAAAAACTTGGCGGTTTATCCAAAGTAGTCACAAATTTATGACTTATTATTAAAAATCATTGAAATCAACATTGGTTTAAAAAAAAAGGAAAAAGAATAGAGTCTTTCAGAGCACATGGTTGCAACATTACGAGAAGGTAAGGGGCACAACTACACCTTATGCAGACCCTACGTACAAAACTTCAACGTTCTTCGGCTTGCCTTTTTTAAGTTATGCGAGATATATATTACGTACGTTCATAGATACATAAATACATTCAGACATATGTACAAACGCCACGACAAAGTTCGTTATGATGTGCTCGGGGATAGTCAAAATGGATATTTATTCATAGACTTACGTTCGTACATACACTTATGGTTATAAATATCCATTTTGACTATCCCCGTATCATACTTTCGGTGATGTGAACATTCGTACACGTCACCAAAAGTATGAGGATACTTTCAAAAATTTGCAATTTTTACTTACTTCTAGAGAAATAAGGGAAATAGGTGAATAATTAATTTGCTTTCAAATTTTCAGTGTTCTTATTTGAAATTTTAATATTATATTTATCTTGTGTGATGTCAAATTTTCTGAAAGTTTGGCACGGTTTGACCAAAATCTCTGCGTGTTATAAACTAAAACCGGTACTTAAAATTGGCAGTTATGAAAGAAATGTTTATATCTTTGGGAATAAGTCCTTTCTTCACGAAAATATGCAAATTAATCATGCATAGCGTGCAAATTAATATATAAAATTCACAGCTCATTCCTAGTTATTTGCGATGAAGGATGATGAAAGAATGTTTTTGTTCAGACTCCCCTCCTTTTCGGTTGCCTTAACACTTGGGCGATTTAAATTTTACTGGGAAATGTTGGCAGAAGCCTACATTTTATGTGACAAAAGTTACACAACCTTAAAAACCTTAAACAGAAATCGATCCCTTATTTCTCTAGAAATTCGCGAGAATTTTTGAAAGTGCCCAATGGACGTACGAAAGTACTAAAAAATGATGTTAATAGGGCCAAATGCAAAAATCTTCTGATTTCTGAAGAATAATCTCTCGTACCAAGGAACCACACTACTAGTGCAATAATGAAAAAGTTCAAATTGGTAACAGTCAAAAGAGCACCTCGAGACATATTTTGGACGCAAAAATTATTTGCCCTCCTTAACCCGTAATCTAGGTGTGAGGTCTTAAAGTCTTGCTATTTTTAAAAAAAAATGCCAAATTCAAAGACTTGGCTAGATTTGATGACACCATTTCACCGTTCGCATGTGCAAGACATCTATCTACAAATCATGTGAAAGATGTCTACCGTTACTCATTGAAACTCTAGCTAAATTTGGTGACGTTTCTTTACAATTTTGGCAGAATTTAGGATCTCATACTTCGACAAGTGGGTCACGAAGGTGAATAAATTTTACGACCAGAAACATGTTTTACAATTATCTTTCGATAGATACTTATGTTTTTTTTTTTTTTTTTCATTTTTGCTCTATCGTATGGTTTCCTCGTTAGCATCAATTACTAATCTTTAGTTTAGTGATTAATTGCTGTACGGTGCAGCTCCATTACCCCTTTAACAAAACAGCGTAGGGGAATGTGGGGCAAAGTGAAATGGTAAAATATTTTCATATTTTGCAGAACCACCAATCTAGCAATATTTTAACTAAGTTCCTAAACATATAGTTAATTCCTGTCAAAAATGAAATCGTTCCAAAGATCTACGAAACATTTTTTACCAGTCATTTTCAAAATTTGATACTATTATTGTAATATTCTTGATTTTTCAAAAATATTTCTTGTTATTACAACATATTTTTTTTTTTTTTTGTAATTATCATTTTAACTATTAACTGAGACCTACCGATGTCCGTTTCAGTCCTTATTAAGTTTATATTTGACGTATTTTTATTTTAAATGTTCAATGTAATCAGTAAAGTGCAAGCAGGGCAAAGTGGATGGGCAAAGTGAAATAGCCCATTTCGTTTGCTTAAGCATTCACTTTCTAAATCACGTATGGATTTCCTCAATTAATTATTTATGTACGTTCTTTTACTTATTAATTCACATATTTATTCGTCCATTCCCTTATTTTGTAATTCATTCTCTATTTTCTTCACTCATTTCTTTTTTTCATATACTAATTAAAAAAATAAATAAACAAATTTATTTATTCGGATATTGTTTCGTTAATAATTGAAGGGCCAGGGGGAAGAAAGATGAAAGTGACCAAAAAGTGATTTCGAGAAAAATGAAAAACAAAGTTTGATTTCTATTAACTCCTTTTGTAATATAATCAAACCTTTTTTTTTTAGTGTATCAATTCTTAATATATGTTAGTAATCAACTGACAGGGAACAAAAAATTTTTATGAAAATTATTTATCTGGGAAATCCAGGTATACATCTTCGATGTCATCGTGTCAGGGGAAAAAAAGATGAAAGTGACCAAAAAGTGATTTCGAGAAAAATTGAAAACAAAGTTTGATTTCTATTAACTCCTTTTGTAATATAATCATACCTTTTTTTTAGTTTATCAATTCCTAATAGATGTTAGTAATCAACTGACAATGAACGAACAATTTTATGAAAATTTATTTATCTGGGTAATCCAGGTAAACATCTTCGCTGTCATCGTGAACAGCCGCTGGATTTAAGGTGGGAAAATTCTCAAAGAATGCCTTCACAGCAGGGTTCACCAAAATTTTTTTAGCTGTTATTGCAGCAAGTCGTTGAACTTTGGTTGACAAATCGGCAATGGTCCACATCATACAGGTTAGTTAAAGGTCTACGTGGAGCAGGACGTTTTCTTGCGTTTTTTCCCCCTTTTTGGTTTTTTCCAAAGGATTTCAATGTCCATGTAACAACCAGAAAAAGTGTTTCGGTTGAAAATTTTTTGAAGGCATTTTAAACAACGCACGGGCCTAGTGGGAAAGGGGCAATTTTTCAAGTACATTGGCTTCAAGAATGCTGTTCATATCTTGAAAAGTTCTTGCTTGGAGTTGATCACTCCAAAGGGCGACGGCCTCTCTCTGCTATTTCTTATAACATACTTCCATTCATTGGGGTGCCTGATTCAATTGCTGATTTCTGAGACCTGATGGCGTCACACGTGCTGCAGGTGTCCTTTCTCGAATAGCCGAACGATATGTTAAATTCATTGTTGAAAATTGATCGGAATGTGTCATAATGTACAATGTTCTCTTTGTGAATTTCGTTATACATCTTGGTCAATTTGGACAAATTAAGATCTTCGGGTAGATATATTTTGTCCGAATCGTTTAAAGAATAATGGGATTTCCGTCCCTTCAACAAATTTATGAAATCCTTTGCAAGATCACGAGTTTGATCCGTGATTTTATGAGGGCGATTTGTATGTTTACCCCCATTATCTTTGGGACTGCAAACCTTCTTAGTTAATGATTGTTGAATGGTCTGAACTCGTTTAGGCGTAATGCCAAAAATAAACGTGAACGCCTTGAAACAAACATTAAAATCTCTGTTGCTCCTAACAACATCGACACTCACTCTAAAATCGTAAGAAGCCTTTTTTTCGCGACTACTGCCTTCCATGCTCTTTCGTTTCTGCACGGGTAGTAACAGTAATCAGTCGAGAAAGAAAGGAACTTTGTTCGTCATAGGAGTTAATTTCGTTGAACTCCTTTATCAATTTCATCCTCTCAAATTCATATACAGTTTGAAAACATTTAAGCCACCCACTTACAGTCAGGTCCTGGTTCATGCGAAGAGAGCCTTAGTTAGTTCATAACCTCATTCATTCTCCCAGTCGGTTTCTTCTTTTGTCAGTTTGGTCGGAACTTTCCCCACCTCATCACTACTCTCTGCAGATTTCAGAGTATCCATCATGCTGTTAGCCAATATTATCTTTTTATGCACTCACCATTCAGGAAAAACAATAAGCCACAAAAACAATATGAATTTAGCGATACACGATTCAACAAGTTAGTGAGTGATAAGCTGATTGCAAGGAGGTTTCCGCAACACAGCTGCCCTCTACCGGTGAATTTAAATTGACATTCATTTTTCTTCCATCCGCGCTTGTGACATTCATCTATTTTCCCTCTTACCCCGAATCTTTTCATGCACATTTCAGTCGATTCTAATCTTTTTTTTTCCCTTGTTGTTCTACCAGATAATAGAACTCCTTCATAACCCCTAGATAGCGCTAATATCTCAAAATCGACGAAAAAGTGACTTTCATCTTTTTCCCCCTGGCCCTTCAATTCATTTTTTCATTTATTTAATCATTCATTTGATGAAAGTAAGTGTAACTCATTTAATAGAAAATATTTCATTACAAAAATATTGTATATTTCACTTTGCCCTATGGGTTTTTTTTTTGAGGTGAAAAATTTCCACATTTTTTTGAAGCTGCAAAATAACTGCCAAAAATAAAAAATAATATTTAAACGCAAGTTGAATAACAAAATACAATACTCATTCTATATGTACACTGATTTTTAGAACACATTTCTGATTCGTTCATTTTGAAACAGGTGAGTCATCTTAACTATTTCACTTGCCCCACATTCCCCTACTTTTACCTTCACCTCTTGAATGGAATTAATTCCTCATTTTTCCATGTCTTTTCAACTAAATCAGTTTATAAAAGGAGTGAAATTAATATTTTTCGGAAAATAGTCCCTAGCTGCGAAACATTTAATCTGTCAAAAACTGATCTTAAGCTTATTAGATCGTTTGCACTTATACAAAGTTCTGATTTAAAATAGTCAGATCGTACGCTTTATCAATAAATTAATGAATTTATTTTTATAGCATGAATAATTAAAAGTAGAGGGAAATAAACTTCAACTATGTTTTACCTTTTAACTGAGTGCTTTGAATTTTCAATATGGCTCCACTGAACAGGAAACAAAATAGAATTTTCGCCTTGACGTCCACCATCTTGTGATTTTGTGTACTACAAATATTAACTGGCATTAAAGGAAGAGACAATGTTCCTTAATTTCAAAAGTAGGATAAGATTTAAATTCTGACCTTTAATATCTTATTAGAGTTAATATCGAGTTAAATACATTAGAAAGAGCTTATATTTAAAATAAAATTCATGAAGAAAATTCATTAATGATTATAAAATACTGGTCTTCAATACTTTCAGAGTAAATTGTAATACTGTGTTTTAGAGATAAATATTCACATACAACCAATTTCTATGCATATTCATGAAAACTGCTGTTTTCAATCGGCGGGGCAGATGGAGCTCGTATTAAGACAGTTCAATATTATATTAACTAATATCCCACTATACTACAGCTGAGAATGAAGCGATGCAGTTATTAAAAGATATTATTGCCATTCTAAACCGAAACAATTGCATCGTAAATAACATTACAAATAACTTTTAATATAAGTAAGAATACTGTATAACTGATTCTTTAAAAGCAGCGAAATTTCATATCAATCATAAACTATCAATAAATCAAATAAAGCATAAATACTTTATTTCAATTCTAAAGATCCAAAGCTGTAACAGTATCAATAGTTACCTCCTATATCTGTGAAAAAATGTATTCTTCTGCTAAAAACCAGCGAGATTTTCTGGACCAGTGAATTTATAGTCAGTTAAATAATTCGATATCATAACAGAATATTTTACGCAGCGCTTGCATTAGCATTCAACGAAAAGTTTCATGTTCGCATTTGAAGAGGACAAATTGTTGAAACTGTATTGTATTTTGAAACTTGAGCGGCAGCAATGCAGCCCTCAGTTAAATCAAAATATGGATTTGTAAATGAAGTTAAAATAACATCCTCAACTTTTCACCATTATTTCTGTATGATTATTGGGAAAATAACTGAAGCGGCGCAACAGGTTTGCGTTTCTATAAGGTGAAGAGAATTTAAAACGAATTTCTTTCGAAATTCCTGAACAGGTACAGGCGTATTTTTAAAATTAATATTTTCGTTGTTTTATATAAAAATTTGCTGATTATTCATTGCAGTGTCATAACTATTTTTACGTTAAAAGTTTGGCACGAGTTGCAACAAACTCCACAACTTTGATGAAATTTAATACTTAAACCATTGTTTGCAACTCACGAAATTTCTCATTTTTTACGCTCCATCTATTACGGAGCTCAATACAAATGCTCTTGAAAATTCCTGTATTCTAACAACGAGTAGGAAGGAAAAAATTCCTACGAGAGCGTGCAGAGTTTGTCGCTCATAAAAAATGATCTGTATCAGAAAACGCCAAACTTTTGAGCCAAAAGGCCATTTTTGAAAAAAATTCGGGGTTCACGGGACAATACCATCACTATACAAAATGCAGTTCAAAATCACAGGCAAAAATTGTGAAATATTTAATTGATATCTATATGTTTAAAAATGAATGTATGTATCTATGTATGCATGTATGCATCTATGTATGTCCTTTATAGATTCAAAAACTACCCGTCGGATCTCGCTAAAAATTCCAGTTTGTTTATGTCCTTACTGGGTACACCAAAGGGCCAATTAGAAAAAAAAAATATGACAGGTAGTTCTTTTTTTATTCCAATTTTAGTTGAAACTTCGATATAAAATCCCTAAATTTTTAAAGGCTTCCTCCATTCAAATCAATTTTTATTGCTTCATCTCAACTTTTCCTCGATAGCTAATTTTGCGCTTGATATTGTCCCTGCTTCGCGTGGTTTTCTGAGTCTTCTTTTAATTCAAATGGTTAAGAAATGTTTCTTTTGTGAATATTCACAGTTGAATATATAATACTGCTGTTTTTATTTTTTAAAAAAGTACAAACGCACTTTTTTAGAAAATCATCACAGATAAATAACACATTTGAGTTTGATTTCACGTTCTCCTTCACGCGTTGTTACAAAAAATATTTTCTTGGATTTCGCATGTTGCATTTTAAATCGCGCGACGCCGAGCATATCTACTAGCTTTTTTTATTTTTAATTTCGCGTTATTATGACATTTCTAGAACTCAAAACCACTTTTCAAATTTTACTTTAAATCTCCCGTTTCAATCCACCAAATGTCAGACTAATCAAATCGAAATGAAACAGTGAAATGCTGTTTCATTTCGTTCGAATGTTTGTCTTCTCGTTTTTGCTTCGTTTCATTTAAGGCTCTTGGGGAAAATGTCATGTTTTTGGGACCTTCCCTCATGCCAGATAGAAAGGGCCTTGCGAACTAGGGATATGGTCCTCCCCCTGATTACCTGCCAATCCTTGGTTCGCCTTTTCATTCTTTTTGTATGTTATGATCAAAATATAAAAATATATTTTCTTTGTAAAGACATTTTTTTCATAAAAAATGTATATCTACAGTTTTAAAATTAAAATTTACTCAAAAATTCAGCGGAACAAAGTTTTGTAATTTATAGAAGTTTTTCTGAAGTAATTTGTTGCACGGATTTTTCTTAAATCCAATGCGGAATAGAGCTTTCTGATCTCCTAACCTAAGCGACGGACCTGAAGCTGAATATTGCATCTAACAAGCGATAGCAATTTCGATTTCAAAATGAGCGTTAGATTCTCTTATATTTTAAAAGTCAATGTGGGAAATAGAACTAAGTTAACACGCTTACACATTAATTAATTTTGTGTACATGAAACAAACGTGCAAAGATTTTGGAAAAAAGTATTTAAAAGTATAAAATCAAGTTTTCTTTTCAAATTTTTTTAAGCTCGTATTGGGCGGGGGGGGGGGGGGGGGTCCGTGAAGTTAGTAAATATTCAGGAGGGGATCCGAAGAGGTTTGGGAACTACTGCCTTACAGAGACTTGATAAATTTCAGCGTTCACTACATTAGTTTATGCGTTTTAATATAGATGGCAGCACTATTTGCCCCAATATCAACCTGAGAAGTTTTCAGAATCTTGCTTTCTTCGAATCCTGTGTTACTTTAATACAAGGCAGCTTATTTTATTCAAAACAGGCAAAATTCATGTTTCGTTACACAAGGCATCAATTGATATTCATAAAGAATACCGAGTTCACTTCTAAGAATTTTGTCAAGCAGTGTGCTTGAAGGAGTCTTATTCTACTTTTTTTTGATTTAGTAGAGAAAAGATTGATGCTTTTTCATGAACAATGGTTAGCAGTTCTTTTTTTTTCTCAAATTTTTTCTTGCAATAAATTTATGTTTTTAAGCATAGAGTGCTTCACTGAAATATTAGAATTTTGAGGAAAAATTAGAATTATTATCACAAAGGTACGAAGTGTAATTCCTTGTCATCTTCACTAAAAGTCTAAGTATACTGACTTTTGTTAGAAAAAATTTGATTGTGTATATAACATGGCTAATTTTATCGTGGACAAATCTATTGCATTATTTAGAAAAAGAGGCATTAGTATGCCTCTTTCTCTAAATAATGCAATAAAATGTGCAATTTTGTGATCTGCACAATATGAGTAATAGTGTAATTCTGTGTGAATGAAACTTTGGCGTCCGACCCGAAATTTTTTATAGGCCACAGGGTCCTTTTTTTCAGCAAGTGGAGGATCAATTGGAGAAGGAATACACAATTACTTTTGAAAGTATTTTTCAGAATTTATATTTTTTTATGGAAGAAAAGGAAAAAATAAAGGCGGAAAGGAAGGACAAAATAAATAAATAAACAAATAAATAAAATAAATAAGTAAAACAAATAACAAAAAAAAAAAAAATCTTGAAAGATTCAAGAATCCAATTGGAATTAGATTCTTTAGACCACCCAGAGTTCTAGGAACAAAAAATAAGCAGTTACCTAAACAGTTTTTCTTAGAACAATTTCCTAACTTCTGTAAAAAAAAAAAATTCTTAAGCATAGAATGATACAGCTAATGTCGTTTTCGTTGGTAATAATCGAATGACGGTCCCCACTAAATCAAGGGCGGATCCAGCTTCTGGCTAAGTAGGGGGTCATTTTCGGAAAGGGGAGGGGTCAAAGTGCAATTTTTGGGCAAAAATGGGGGGTTTTGACAACTTTTTCGTAATTTAAGTACCAAAAATGAAATTTTTTGCTATATTTTGTCGCTTAAGGGGGGGGGGGGTCATGACCCCCATGACCCCCCCCCCTCTGGATCCGCGCCTGTACTAATTTTAGTGAAAATCGATGAGAAAATTTAAATGATAAAATTCAGCGCAGATTCTTAGCTGTTTTTTTTTTTTTTGATACGTCATTAAATGCAAAAAAAAAAAAAAAGTAAAAATTTCAGGCGTTAGGAAAAACTTTTCAAGTGCTCCAAAATTTTCTTTCTCACATTCTATAGGGAAATTTAACTTTATATGGCTTCTGAATATCTAAAAAAGTAGACTTGAATTTTTTTTTTAAATCGCCCACTCGAAATGGCGCCTGGAATTTGACGGACTCTACGCATCATCGAAATATAATCTTACGGAAAACAATTTTTTTTGGGCGGGTTAACAAATGTTGTCTTGTTTTAAGGAAGAGTGGGTAGCAAGAAGACTCCCCCTTTATCACAAAGTGTCATATGTCCCCTTATCCCCTCCCCCATTGTCACATGTCACTTTGTATTCCATAAACATATAAAAAATGCGTGATGTCGCACTTCTTGTTACCCCCTCCCCCCTTGTCACAAACTGTCACAATTTCGTGAATCCCCGCAAAGTATGACATCATTTATGAACAGCCCCTAAAGGTTTATTCTGTGTTCTTAAAAGTTTTTTTTCCCACTTTTTTTCGGTATAATTAGCTATGATTCTTCAAAGAAAAGGAAGTTACTTTCCCCAAAGAACTAGATCCGAAATCAATTGAAGTTTTACAACTTGTGCAACCATTTTCAGATTTTGCATGAAAGCAATTCTCGACATGAACTAGATAATATCAGTTCCTAGCTTTTGTCTCTACTTCCGCTACCAGTTGATAAAATCTGTGACACAAGGAAAAATGATGTCTCCTTTTGATGATCCCTTTGTTCTAATGACCTTTGACAGGGACAAGGATCGTTTTCTATTCTATGCGTTCCATTCTTGAGGGAAATGATCCGAAAACACAAAATCGGAGAAAAGAATTATCTGTTGATTGGCCGAAATGTGACCGCTCTTTAGAAGGCGAAGAAGGATTATTATTTGTTGTACCGAGAGTGAGTAGCAAACAATGTCAATAAGGAGAAATAAAAAAAAGAGTCTTTTACCAAAAGCATGGAGTGGACAGAAACTGAAAAAGTAAAGAAAAGTAGAAATGAAGCAAGTGAAAGTGTAATCACATCAAATAATGTTGAATGAAAAATGTTCTATCTTAATGGTCTGGTGATACAGTAAAATGTTAAATGATTAAGGTTGGATAAAAACAATTAAAATTTTGAAAAAAATTAAACTGAATTTTATCAAACAAAATTTTAGACTTCATCTAGGAAAAAATGTAAAATTTGTTAACTTTTAGAAAAAAAAAATATGTATATGAATTTTGACATCCTGAATTTAAATTGTGTTTTTCATAGTTATGAGTTGTAATAGGACCCTACTCGCTGGGTTTCTTGTTTATACAAATTGGTTCTGTCCCTCGGAATCAACTTTCTTTATACACCACCCTTTCGACTGTACTGTCTGATCTTCTCAGGTAAAACCTTCTGCGCATTTACGCATGCGTCAGGTCTTCTCTGATCTTACCAAAATAGAGGTGTTAGGTAAGATAACAATAAGGGGAAGAATAATTAAAAGCATTTTGAGCTGCATCAAACAACGTGGAACGATGCTAATTTCAAATACATAGTTTAGTTGAATATGTCAAAAGGATATAGCAAATGCAAGTTTTAAATTGAAAACTTCGGAAAGTTATCACCCACAGCCCATCTTCCCTTTTTTAAGTGAAACTGTTCGCGAGTGCTAGGCGCGGTTTTAACGGACGGACAGTACACAATCCTCTTTGACAAAAACAACATCCATAACACAACAAACCTTCGCGAGCATGTTCCACTTCCAGGGCGGTGCAATGAAGGTGTGTGTGTGTCGATTGAGTGTGGATGTGAAAAACGTGCTAGCGTGTGTGTGTGTGTGTAAGAGGAATTTGTATTACAGTCGACGCTCGATATAACGACCGTCTTTATAACGAGAAAACTTTCTTTATAACGAGTGGTCGCTATAAGAGGTAGAACATAGAGTATATTGGGATACAGTTGGGGGTTTTCTCACCGGTCGTTATATTAGGATAGTCTTTATAACGTGTGGTCGTTATAACGAGCGTCGACTGTATAAGCATAGAAAAATAAAATAAAAAAATAGAGGAACATCAACGACGGGCAAGTGAAAGCGATAAGCAATCGTGTTTGTTACGAGGAAAAAAAAAAGAAAATTTTTTAATAATATTTTGGAGGTAAAAGATGATATTTTTAAATTATTTCTTTTTTCGGAAAATCAATCTAGCGTTGGGAAGTAAAGAAAGGAAAAGAAAAAAGCTGTCCTCACTCTGACCTGATGGATGTATTTTTTTTCTTTTTCATGGTGCACATTTTTCCTTCCTACCTGCCTTATATTATCTGTATAAATGTATCAAGGCAGGAAATTGATGATACTTTTCTTTTCTTCAGAAGCATTTATCTTTAAGATTAATAATCGACCAAATACAATAGTAACAGCTACAATTAAACACGCGAATAAATGTGGAGAATTATTAGTTACATGACCTTGCGTTATCTTGCCGGTAACTTGAGAAGCCTAATATTGAGTTTTGTAAAAAGTCCCATTGGCTGCTCTGTTTAAAAAGCGATGAAGGATTACTATTAGTTATGTAAAAATGGAGTTGTAAACAAAGGCCACAAAAATGTAAGGAAAAAAAATGTATCAAAATCACTCGAACGGATACAAACTGCAACAGAAATGAAAAGGATATTCAGGCAAATGAATGTGTAATCACATCGTATAACACTGCGCATTTGAAATATTATTGCTACTAATTTTTCGTTTTTAATTTCTTTTTCCTCCTCTCAACATTCTATGTTCTGCAGTTGATTACTCCACGTTTCTATAAGTAATTTTTCACATGCATTTCATACAATATTGCTTCCGATTTTTTATTCACACTAAATATCATACGAAAAGAACACTAATGAAAAAAAAAAAAAACTTTTGGCACAAAAGCAAGAAATTGAGTCTAATACAAAGAGAACAACTCATGCAGCGATGAAATTACACTCATTGTAATACTGTAATAACAAAGTTTGGATGTTGAAAAACCATTTGGCAGCGTCTGATTGCCTTTGAAAGATAAAAAAATACATTGGGCTACTGGAGTAAAAATGAAAATCAGAAAGAACTCATGAACGAGAATACATATAAATCGTCTGTAACCTCTGTTTTTTTTTCATTAAAGAAGGTTTTTTCGAATGTCAGAAGGCGTTTTGCATGTCCTTCATTTTCAATCATTAGATAGTAAAATCTGCTAAGCTGCTACGTTAACCAAACTGGAATTGAGTACACGCATGATTTTCCCCTGTCGTCAATAGTGTAAAACTTGATAAAAGCTGACTTGACAGGAATATTAATTCAGAATTAAAGTATGCAGGATATTAAATGTGTTTGAATATGAAGCAGGTGTATCCACTGATAGCCAACTTACCTTCAGTAGCTGTTGGAACCAGCTGATAGCATTTTATATGCTTCAGAAACCATAATATTTACGAGTACTAAAGGGAGGCTTGTATACTTTTAAAATAAAAAATAGTTTCTTTTCTCGAAAATTTTACAGTACGGACAAACTAAGATACAATTTTTGAAATATTCCCTCCGCTACGAAACTTTTATCCTGGTCTGGCCCATATGTATTTAAATTTATGAATATATATACATAGTTTGGTCAACAAGAAACGTATATGGGCCAAAAATATACAGTCTATTTCTGATAACTCGAAGCTTCATATAATATTCCATTATGTCGAAGTTTTCATTCATTGGTAAATGACGATCGCAGAAAATATCAATATTCATGTGCCAAAAACATCGGTGAAATGCTGAATATTTAAGCAAAAGTTGACATTGTCCAACTTTGATTTTTCACGAAAACATATACATGTACCAAGCCAACTGAAAACTTTTCGTTGCGAGGGGAAATTACAAAAATGATATCTTGGTTAGGCTCCGAATGGCGAATTTAATTGCATTTCTTTTGAAATTGAATAATTTTGCTTTTTTTTGTGACCAGTTACATGTAAATAAAGGGCTAAATATGAAATCCCGCTGTACCGAAGATTAAGGGTAGCCGCGGCATCGTGAAACTAAATTTTTACCAGATCTAAACGACAATAATACAACTTAGTATACTACTAATATACGTTGAACTAAATATCAAGTCATATTAAATTGAAATCACGCAGCGCATACAATTGCATACATAATTTTTTACTAAACTGAGTTTGAATAACAATGTACAGCGGCAAAATAGACTCCACAATAGCCTAAATATAATTAAAACTCATACTGGACGACAGCTAATGTATTTTTAAAGAATATCAAAATGTTTAATAGAACGTAGTAGAATAGCGATTTTCAACTAGTGGTCCGGCGGACCGGCGCGAGTTTCACTGACTGCACGTAATACGGGTATCCATGAAAAAAAATTCAGAATACAAATTTACGTACCCATTTTGATTTCATTCTTGAATTAGTAACTCAATCTTTTATAATGCTCCTTTGCACTTCGGATGAGAAAAAAGCATTGCATTATGCGTTACAAGTGTAAAACTGTTTGCAGTACTTTTTAAGTAAACACTGTAGACGTGTCTCTTGCACTAAAATAAAATGGTTATACATTTATTTTTGGACTTTTATTCCAATATCCTTCAGTCAATATCTGTACCTTGTAGCGCATTCCACAAAATGTCGAACATGCTGTCATCTTTTTTTTTTCCAGACGCCATCAGCTTCAACACACATGAGGACTGCGTAGTATGCGCTTTGGCTCCTGACAAGCACAGGACAGATTTATGGTACAGAGAGGATGAAATAACATCCATGGGTGAGGCGGGATTCGAATCCGCGACCACTTGCTTACGAGGAGAGTACTCTACCTCTAGGCCCACGTGCCCCCCCCTCCCCACATGCTGTCGTCTGCGACACAAAACATAAACGAAAAATATTTTGCTGTAGCAATTCGTGTTGCCACTTGAGTGTAAAATCTCGTGAAAACTAATGATTGATCCATAGAAAATAACAAATTACGGTTTTACCTTCTGAAATAACTCGATGTTGTTTACGCTATCCTAAATTTTGGTACGAATTCCTTGATAGTAAAAAATAACAAAAATATTTAAAGCTTGATTGTTACGTCCGTAACGGTGTAATTACTTAAGGGCTGGTTCTTAGAATCGACGCTGACGCCGGGCGCGACGCACGCTGGAATCAGAACCAGTTTGATTGGAGAGTGGCATGAAGCGACGTCAATCTGCTACTCAGGCGCATGCGCAGAAGGCGGCGGCGTCTATCGCCTCGCCAGAGATCGACGATTTCACTCCTAGGAAACCGGGCCATTAGTTGTTATGCAGAGGCAATGAAATAGAAAATTGATTGGTGCTGGCGACTTTCTACGTTTCTAGACTTCGGTTGCTGTTTGGTGGTGTTTTTCTCGGATTAGTGTAAACCATGCTTTATTTCTCCAAGTTTTCTTATTACTGTGAGTATAAAACAATAGCAATAATAAACTGATAGACAATGAAGAAAGAAATGATGAAAGTATATTATATATTTCTCGCATACATAAATAAAGAGAAAAATGCAACGGTTTTCTCCCCCAGAACTCGTGTAGAATTATCAAAATAATACACGACAGATCTAGTAATAAGAGTTATATTCTTAATTTCTAATTTTGATTTCATTTCGGATGCGGCAGATATAAAATATGTGTTGTTGTCTCTGTTGCTATAGCTTTGTTGTGAGTCCCTTTTGAACAATCGAAAACTAACACAACATAAGTCTCGGTTGTTATAACATCATATCAACGCCTATAGTCAAGATAAACAGTCAGTCTCTAACGATGGTTCACACCAGTCTCGACAGTCACAAAATATGCTGCTGTGTCATACGTCATCTCTTGCTACAAGACTGTCACTAAGGTTCGACTCACGCAGGTCCCAACAGCAACAAAAGATGTATTGTCATCATTGTTGCTGTTAGTGATGAGCATAATAGAGACGACACCATAATCGAACCACTGGATTTTTCTCGAGTTCTTGATTATCACATCTTGAGCTCTCAGTTACTACATCTTCAGTTCTTAATTACCATATCTTAAGATCTCAATTCAAAATAATAGAGAAGTCAATTGCTCGAGCTCGATTCAAAACATATAAAACATTTCGAGAAAGCATTCACTCGAGGTCTCATTTGGAAAGGTCTCGATTGTCAATCACTCGATTATCAGAACTACTCGATTTAAGTAATCTCGATCATTAAAAGTTCTCGATTATGCCCATCACTAGCTGCTATAGCTTTATACCTACAGCGACAACTGCACTTTCCCATTTTACATTATAAGGCAATCAGTGATCAGGGAGCATCACAGGACAATAGTGCGAGCATTTTTTTCTTTTCTTTTTTTTTAAATTATGGATCAACAAGGATCCTGATATTTCCTTTTGGGGAAGATATCATGACATTCTATCTATACAGAAGACCGTCAAGAATCTGATACTTCAAAAATTCGAACACACTTTCATGAAGTTTGAATAAATTATAATTTATGTGTCCCAGCAAATAATGAGAGTTATTTTTGTCAAAAAAGTTAAGTTTTGGCAAAAATGTAATTACTTATTTTGAGGTCTGTACTATATTGTGTATTACGATCATATATGTTGTATAACCACTGTATTTGATACTGCATACTCTTTTCCTAAATGGTATTTTCTTGGTTATTTTCAAAAATTCGATCAATTTGAAAATTTGAAAGACCTATTATCCGAATTAGTTCAGACTTTTGACGTTTTACTCTATATATATTGGCACACTAAAATTGGCGATTTGAGGATCAGGGCACTGAAGCGGATAGTGCCAAAATCTCTTTTGTGTAAACGACGTCCAGTTAGGAAGCGGCCGGCAGAAAAAGTTAATTAAATCACAGACCTTACAGTTTGACGGGGGTCCAAACTACTAGGATATTATAGGAGGAAGTGCAATATCTATAACGAGCATCCATGTTCGCGCTGGAATTTGAAACTGGACTCTAGTGTCACTTTACAAAGTGCCAGGCCGTCCGTTACGAGGGTTAGAGGGGGGGGGAGGGTTTGAATTGTCTTTGAACTGGCTTTGAGAGATCAATATATTTTGTATTTACTTGTACGTGGGCGCACGTTTCTCGCTTTTTTAACGTAATCTACATTGATTACACACCCTTTGCTTCGCTCTGGAAAAAGTTCGAAAGGATGAGCCTGTAGAGTGCTCTTCGAATTATACCAGAAGATAGCAAATAGTGTTCAATCTAAAAGCTGGTACACATACATACCATCATATTTACTATTAAGACACATTTGTCTCATACGAAATAAATGATGTGCTATAAGCACGCACAGTGTATTTAGAAAACTATATAATTTTTTTTTAGCGCTTTTTAATGAAACGTGCGCGGTTTTACAACTAGATTCAGTCCCTTTAGCACTGATTTATAGCACTAACTGGAGTGTAGGGTGGGTTTACATTCAAATGTGCAGTCCGGTGTAGCAGGGGGATACATTTTTGCACTCAAGGATTACTTAGTTTTAGATTGTAGAACTGAGGGAAAAATGACCATGCTTTATCTTGAGCGCAGCAGTAAAATTTAATCAGCTTTTTCTATCACGGAAATGAATTGTGGTGAAACCATGTGTTGCTGGCGGTTGTATATTGAACATAGTTATGCAAATTATAATTTTGCAAGTACGTATCTCCCCTAGATGACTCACATTATTTTATTCAGAATGTTTTTTGCTCTGCCAAGCTGTTTTCAAGCCTGCTATTTTTATTTTAAAATGAACTTCATGCAATGTTACAAAGGAAAGTTCTTCATTCTTCGTATAACTTGTGCATGCAAAAGAGTTTCCGTTTTTAAAATAAAACGTGAATGACGATAAAAACTTGAGTTTATTTCTGAGTCCAAAATTTCTTATCTGGCAGGTATTATGTTCCAGCCATAGGCCTCAAAGTACTAGACACTGCATGCAGCTTAATGGCACTCATATAAGTCATTTGAACAATACTTATACAATCAGGTTATGTACTGAAAGCTACCACAATAAGCGCGTAACCCTCTGATAGCTCTTTTTCTTCTCAGCTAATTGGTTGAAGCCGAAATGTCGTTGTCACTTGATGTCGTACTTTTGGGCAACTGGGGAAAATGAGAGGGAAATGGGCAATACTACAACTGTCCTTGGTAGGATTTATTTCTGCTCGGGTTGAGGAAGGAGAAATTCTCATATTTTCATAACGTATTGCAATACAAGTAAATTTGCTTTCGCGTTTCTCTTTCTACAAATAGAGCCGTTTAATCCCTAGCAGCTCGGAATTCAAGAGTTCAAAGCCAAGCTATGCGTCTCAAAGACGTATATTTCCAGCAGACGACAACGGAACACTTGCCTAACACTCCAGTTAGTTATATAGCTCAGTGCATCAGTAGTCAAAGGGTTTTGAGGAAAACGACAGTAGCTGCTTGATATGCTAAACAACTAAATACGAATCACAAATCCGTCATGTGTCCTCTAAATGTTGGCCTGGGCATGACGGTGGCGAATGTCTTTGCCAAGTCCTCAGCGGCCGTGTCCAAATCTTTCTCCAGCCTCTCTGACGTGGATTCGTCGTGGCCGGACACTGTGGTCAGCTGCGTCTCGTTGTTGTCTTCTGGGATGGCCAGCGTGACGTCAATGATTTCGTCATCGGATCCCTTGGATGATTTGGCGTCCTTTTCGTCGGTCTCGCAAGGCTGGTACTTTGGCGACGACATTTGCTTGCCGGCGGTGCCTTTCAAGGAACTGAACAGCACTTTTATGTCCTGTTTGGTCCAACTCGAAGAAACGCTTTCTCTGTTTTCCGTCTTCTCGTCTGGGTTTCGCTTCTGAATGAGAAAAAGAAAGAACATTTTTACTATTTTATTTAAAGCAATTTTCTCAATTTAAGTTCATGTATCCATAACATTGTAGGGTGGATTCAGCTTTTGGTTGTAGAGGATTTCATTATTAAAATATGATCACACAAAAAGGAAAGGACGTTTTAAGGGCAACATTCAGACAGTGGCGGACTTACCATGTTGCAATTGCGAGGAGTTCCCATGTCATAGGGGCTCAAAAGGGTCCAAAAAGGCAAATGAAAAACATTTTGTGTAATTCTTTTCAGCTCTAACGTACCTACAAATGTGCATTGCGACAGAATTATAAACCTGTAAATCCACCAATGCATCCAGACATAACTAATGCGGAGAAAGTTAATTCTCTCAGTAATTTCTTGAAAGCTGGCATTTCTAAAACTAAGTTGTAAGCAGCTTTTGGTCACTTTAAGGGGGTGATATGTCTCCAGGTCCTAAATATTGAAATGTCTACCAAGCTGTTGTGTATTGCCCCCCATATAAGATCATTGAAATTAATGGCTGTAACTGCAAAACTGTAAGGTTTGACTACAAGGGAGCTCCAAAAATTTGTTTGACATAGGGATCCTTAAAATCTAAAACATCTATATGATCCCCATGGCTCATCCTGTGGATTCGCGATTACATGTATATTCCAGTTAACCCTTTTTTTAGGGTGATACGACGCTAGAGATTTGTCGGACCCTGCTCATGAGTATTATTGTGCTACTGGTTGGTATAAGGGAGGTTGTTAAAAAGCTTAACATATATATTTAATTTAAGTTGGCCATACCATTTAGAATGAGATCTGTGTAAAAATTTAGTTAGGAAAAGTTTCAGAAAATGCTGTTAAAATCATAAAGAAACTTAAGCAACTTTTATTTTAATGTGTGTCATGTTACTAATCAGTGACTGCGGAAAAACAAAAAAAGAAAAAAAATATATATTTTAATTATCGTTTGTATAAAAGCTAGGGAAAACTAACAAAAATTTATGAAAATTCATACATAGTTTTTTTAAAAAGTGAAATAAAGAGTAAGGAAACTGCTGTTCTACCTTAAACGTATTTGCTTACGGCCATCTAGATATGCTAGCCTTTGCTCCTCAAACAGAATTTTAGCAAAGATTCATTATTTTACTAATGGTTCATTGAACTTATGAATAAACGCTATATTGCATTCCGAATAAACATTTAAAACTGCTGTGCACGTTATTATGTTCAGCGATCAGACTAACCATTTTTAACTGCCATATATTTCACGGTCCTTGAAACTTGGAAGAAGTCTTATCCATCTTTCCGTTCAAGTGAATCAGCCTTAAGGTATCCAGCTGGAATTTCCATCAGTTAAAAAATACACAATTCAATAAATGATCTTCCTGCCGCATAATCCTCGAGACTTTCTGCTGTGCGAGATTTAAGATTAGTAGAAACATGTTTTAGATAATTGACTCTTCTTTTCAGTTTGATAACTTTCCACATAGGTAGTTTCTTAAAACAGGGCACGTTACAGCTATTGCAACAAGATCTTTGGACATACGTCGAAGACAAGGTCATAACAGGACTTTTGTTTCGGAAGAGATTTATAAAACACTTTTTTTGTGCAAACTATATAATTAAGTAGCTTATTACCCAGCGTTGCCCGGTGTTGTATTATGTTTATGCTCAAATTAAAAAGGTGAGACTTGAATTGATAATTCATTGTTAATCGTAATCTTTGTTGGAAAATAGTCATATTTAAATGTATTAAATTTTATCAATTTGCATGCTTAAAGGCTTATCTCTATCACTATCTTTTCAAAATTGAAAGAAAATGGCCATTTTGGAAAGAAAAATTTGAATTTTGAGCTTTTTAGGTTTTTTTTTTTAATTTCAAAAACCCACCTATGTGAGTTTTAGTGCATCAAGGAACCTCTGTGCCAAGTTTCATGAAAATCCGACGAAAACTGGATTTTTATAAGGAACAAACATAATGCATTTTTATCACACGAGGTAGTTTAAATGAGGGAGAGTTGATTAAAGAGTAAAAACATTGGCAATTTAAAAAAACCATATACTACATAGCATCACCCCTATTAAATATTTGACTTCTTTTTAACAACTGAAAGGAATAGATGCGAATGCGTGTAGACTCGCATCCCAAGTAACACTTCTTAAATTAATATTTTAATACTTATGAATTATGCTAAATATATAGTTTGGCAGTTTCAAATTTAAATAATTTCGTTGTTTTTGTTATTGTTAAGTATTTTATGATACTTTAAGTCGTGATTCTTATAAATCAGTGCAAATCATCTGCAAAGAGTACACGACATAATAACCGACAGAAAAACCTTATAAAAACCGAGTAATTATGATGAAGAGTAAAAATAAACTACTGGAATAACCAAATTAGTATTGATGCAGCATTATCTAAAAATAAACTTATCAAGTCATTTTGAGACAAAGTAAACAGCAAACGAAATACAAAAGAGCAAGAAAAGAAGTCGCGTGGTAAATCCGTCATACATTGACAAGAAAAACAAGTGCTATAAATACCCTTGAAATCGTTTCGTTTTACATGTAAAAGAATAGAACTAACAAGTGTCAGCAAGAAAAAATTGGAAAAATAATTAATTAAGGAAAGAAGTATTGACGGTGGTGACAAGTCACAGGAAAGACAACTTGAAATGTCAATTTACTAATCTTTTCTTCACTGATAATGGGATTTACCTATTTTGTCACTATGTTTAGAAGGGAAAAGGAGGATTATGAAGTATTATCTTGAAATGAATCGGCTATTTTTTTTTTTGCACTATCTGTTTAATGATCTTACAGCCATTCAGTTGTTTTACTTATTTGAAAAATGTTTATTGTTAAAGTTGCGGCACATATCTTGGTAGACAAAATTATAGACTCATACACTTTTTTTTCAAATTAATATTTAACTCATTGAAATTTTTTTGCTTTCAATAAACATGAGCAATTGAAAAACTCATTAAAGAAATTAAAAATTTAACGTAATTAGAAAATGTGCAATTTTAATATGTTTCCATTACGTAAAACTTAAGCGAAAGTAGAAACTCAAAAGTAAAACATCTTTTATTAAGGTAAAGTTATGTTCAAAAAAGTAAATTTAAAACCAAAGTTTGATACCTTTCTATTGATGATCGATGGTCATATGCTTTACTTTTCAAAATTAATGACAATCATTGAAATAAACTGCTGGACTATCTTATAAAGCTCAAAAAGTGTCAGCTTTGTTTCAATCATAACTAAACTATAGTTTAACGCTATTTTGCCCAAGTAGAGATGAATAACTGATAAAATAGTCCTACAATCAATATAACTTATAAATTTAATAAAATAATTAACGTAACTAAAAAAAAGGGTAATTTCAATAATTTATCAGTAAGTGAAACCTGGATAAAAGTCAAAGATGAAAATTCCAGGATGACAATGTCACACAAAACTTTTATTTGAATAAGTCCTTTTGAAGAAAAAAATGAGTCAATGTTGTCACTAGTCATAGTTTGCTGTTTTACTTTTCAAAATTAATGACACAAAATAAATACATGAATAAAAAGTTAAATTAAAGAATGTCTGGTTTTTTACTCAGTAATTGCGTTTAATAGGTGAAAAATAAAGCAAACAATTTATCTCGTCTTTAGATATTGTTACTTTCTCTACATCCTTTTTAATTTTGTCAAACAATAATATACGATTTAAGGGGAAAAAATGTAGTAAATTATTAATTTCTATACAACTGTCATTTTCCAATTTGTTTGAATTGTTTAAGGAAAACTTTTTTTATTGCCTTCCGTTCAGATTGATTTAAACTTTTTGAGTACATGTCTTCTATTTTGTTGGGTCACTAAATACTATTCTTTTCACCTTGAAATTCAAAGGATTTTGAAGACCTACAGTTTTAACTCTTCATAGGTCGATACTTAATCAAAAGTTCTGCCCTTCAGAGATCTTAACCCATTTAGGCCCAGTAGCCTAAAAACGAGATGCTTGTTAGTTACTGCATACAAAAACCAGTAATGGGTATATCCATTTACTAAAGCTGTTTTTCACAAGTTAAATAGTCCTTCTTGAGAAAACCAGCTAGAACCACTATTTGGACATCAGAGTTTATTTATTGACAGCTATTTTCAGACAAATCAGTCAAGCAACGATCCAGCATGGGTAGCCACAGAAAGTAAGTTTTTTTTTGTGAACTTATTTTTCATAAAATTAAACTATTTTAAAAATGATCTGCTTAAAATTGATGACAGATGCCTTCTGTAATGTTACTTCGCAGAAGTAAAGTCAAGTAAGGTCGTATTTTGTTCACATATCTGCAAAATATCCCATAAACAGGACGTTAAATAACGTAATAAATATGGCAACGGCAAACTATTTTAAGCCTAAAATGTATGTAAACCATTCCAAGTAAGAGTTTTAAGCAGATAAAAATTGAAAACATTGTTAAAAAAAACTTGGGCGTAAATGGATTAAATACCCAAAGACAAATTGTTGTTTCAGTTAAACGCTCCTAAAGACGCAGGAAAGAATGCTGAATTAGCTTTTTCTTTTAAGACATCTCCTCAGGTCATAATTTTGACCACTTTTTCTCACAAATATATGTGCCCAAGTTTCACGTAATGATAAATTATTAAAGTTGTCAATTTTTTCTTCAATGCTGTGCATAATTTTGTGAACCATTTTAGGGCCCTTTAGGAAGATGGGACTCTAGGCCTAGTTAGATTGTGAGCAGGGCCCGACTAAGATAGTACAGGACTCTAGGCCGAATACATTTTTGGGCCCCTTGAACTCTGGTTTTACAATTTTAAGCATTGGATAAAATAATTTAAGATATTGACAGCAGCAATTTTATCCATTTGGGAGCCCCTAAACTGTAGGGAGCCCTAGGCCAAGGCCTAGTTGGCCTATTCAGTAATCAGGCCCTGACTATTGAGGGAAATGCTAGTTTCCCCAATAAATCTGTTTTTTTCTTTCCCTCCAGTTTTTGACTGATTTTAAATTTTAAGAGAGTTTTCAAAGTTTATGAAACGTTTTCAAACCGGTGAGTCGGGGTAAAAATATCTGCGCCAGTAACCCTAGGTAGGGTCATTGTTGCACTATTTCATATCCTGTGCAAAACGTGCACCGGCAAAAGACGGCCCCGATGACTCAAACCCATCAGATTTTGCTTTGACATCCTTTTCAAGCGAGATTCACCAGATAGATAAGCGAGAAACAATGATGGTCTGACTTTTTCATTTAACCCCAATTAGTTCCGCCACGGCCATTACGACTAGGAGCATTGGAAACGAGTTAAATTTAGAGTGCTCGCGTGGTTATGTTCTTATTTATTTATCTATTTGCAGTTTGGAAAGTTGGAAGTCGCATATTTTTGGGGACTGCAGCAAAAAAGGTTGTTGTAGCCATTGAAGGAGTCAATAAGGAAAATGTGCCGTTCCTTATTATGTGCATCAAGCTTTCTGTCAAACACAGTTAAATGATATGAGAAAACAATGCAAGGTCAATTTTGTTGTTGAAACTTTTTCCAGAAAAGTAAACACCCTGCTAAAACTGCTTCGATTTTTTCAAGATAAATACAATAAGAAATTCGTAATTTTATGTGTATTATTTACTTGAAAAACGTTCACAACTACGTCTTGTCTTTAAAAAAGTTCCTTCAATCAAAAAATAAAGTAAAAATAAATAAATGAATAAAATAAATAAATAAATGGAAAACAATAAAAATAAATAAATAAAACAAATAAATGGAATCAAATAAAATAAACTAAACTAAAATAAAATAAACTAAAATAAAATAAAATAGAAAATTTGCAATAAAAAATTAACAAGGAACATAATAATTATAAAATAATAAAATTTAATAAATAAAAAAATAATAAAATAAAATAAATGAAGGGTCAGGGGGAAAAACCACGGTAGTCCACTTTTTGTTGAATTTAAACTGGTGCTACCACCTGTTAGAAAAATAAGTGTAATTTCGTTTAGTATATGCAATTTTCGTGAAAAAACACTGTAGTCCATGTATTATTGTCATTTTAGAACAAGTATACTGGGGAAGTTTATGAGTTCGTAAAGTTTAAATTTCGTTTTTCTCAAAATGAATCAAATGTGACTACCGTGGTTTTTCCCCCTGACCCTTCAAATGCAAAAAAATGAAATAAATAAAATAAAAATAAAAAATAATAAAAACAATAATAAAATAAAATAAATGAATAAAAAATAAAATAATAAAATAAAAAATATGTATAAAATAAAAATTTGAAATAATAATAATAAAGTTAAAATTTTATTCCTTCTCAAAAAAAAAAAATTTCGGTGATTTTAATGCACAGTACATGTTCCCTCCGCTTTGAAATAAGCTCACCTCTGGCTTCTCCATCTTGCACCGCCTGTAGACGACGAAGGCGATGAAAAGCAGCAGCCCCAGCAGCGCGACGGCCCCGATGATCGAGCCCGATATGAGGGCGATGTCCAGCTCCTTCTCGACGGGCCGTTTCATGTCCCTGGTGGCCTCGTGGTAGTCAGCGAGCATCGCCCTCAGGCCCTCGTAGAAGTGGCCCGCCGTGAAGTGGGCCTTGTTCTCCAGGAAGATGCGGTGGGCCTCGTTCAGCGACACGTACGAGGCGGTCTCCTTGCCCACATCCGTGTAGGACTGCAAAGAAAACAGGGGTTGAGTAAATATTTTAAAGTTTGACCACGGAGAGATGGCACGTAACCTTAACCCTTTATGTCCCAAATTAATTCAGCAAATTTTAAAAATCAGTAAGGTTTAAGGCTCCGTACGCCATAGGGCCCCTAAGAAAACTGTTTCCGATTGCAGGTACCATCTATCGACCTCTCAACAAAGTACAAGCAGTTTAACTTAAAAGTTTCAGCATGATTCCAGCCATATAGGATTCGTAATACTAAATTAATACCCTAGCAGCATAATCTCATCGGCCATTCATCGAAACCCGATAAAATTCTCATCGGCCGATGATCGAACTCGATGAGTTCTCATCGGGAATTGCTCCAGTATGTCTCATCGGCCAAGAATCCGAGCAGCAAAATCCGATGAGTTTTGCTCGAAATACGATGAGATTTAGAGCAATTTACGAGCAGTGCAGTCCCATGCCGATGAATTTAGGATCAATTTTGGATGCTCGGCCTATTTTCATCGAGAAAGTTGATCGGAAGGATATCGCTTTCCGATGAAAAGTAGCTCATCAAAAACCGTGCTCGGATACTGATCGGCACGATGTCATCGTGCGTTATGGGATCAGTTTGCGAGGAGTTCGATGATCGGCCGAGCGAAATCCGATGAGTTGATGCTACTTGGGTATAAGCGGGACTTCTGAGTCCCGTCGGAGCATAAAGAATTAAAGCGGAAATGGACCGCTTCAGTTTACAATAGGTAGCACCAGAGAGATCACACAGGCAGTCACCCTCCGCACTTTTTCCCTGATGGTTGTCATAGTTACGGCGCTATGGTCTTTTTCCAAACTTAGCTTTTGCTACAATGGTTAAATGCAAACGGTTAAAATTGCTTTGAATAATCAACGTTAACAAAGTACAACTTTTTCTTAGAAATTTTTGCTATATTAATGTGTGGCCAGATTTGTTAGAAAACGTTGGGAAATAACTGAGACATGAGATATAAGTAAAAGCGTAAGCCTTATTCAATTAACATAAAATAAGAGGAAATGCCTCAACATCAGTGCATAAAAAAAAGTGGAGCTGGTTTCTTTCGTATGGTTACCATGGAGGCGACGCAAAATTTCTGAACTTAATAAGCCTATTTTAAAGTAACTGAGTGTAAGTATGTAAAAAATTAACTTTCTCGTTGATCCTATCTACTTTAAAAAGAAGCGGACCATTTCCGCCTCAAGGCCATCTCTCAGTGTTCAAGCTTTAGAAGTAGGCATACAAACAACGGGAGTTACGATGTTAATCTTGTTAATGAGAGTTCTCCTCAACACTGTTGACACTCAGCCAGAGTCAAAAGCATCTACAGGCAGTCCAGGAACAAGATGAGCTCCTTGTCAGTTTGGTTGCTGCGCCTACCTTCCTCCATAAAACTCTTTAAATTTACACTGCTCCTATTCCTAGCAGGGCCCCACTAAGGGCCGGGACCCTAGTTTCCGAAGAGGCTGACATGGCCTCTCTGAGGCCCTAAGCATCAAATTCGTAGAAAATGAGGAGGATAGTCAACGCGATCGTAAGTCACGACTTCCACAATGTACTCCTCAATCGGCAGTTTGGCCCCAGTTTTGAGTTGAATTTTATTTCTTATTGTTAAAAAACAGTTACGCTTCATGGGAGAAGGGGGGGGGGGGATGTTTCGCCACTGTTTGATAACAGCAACCATCACTTCTTTTATTAACCGGTTTTGAAGAGGACTCATCCAAGAACGAACGAAAATGATATTAAGGCAGACTATATAATGTGGTGGCTCTGACAATTTGAGCTAAGACCTTGATAATGTTTACCTCTTTTAAGGCAGTTCAGTGAAGAAAGGAACGCCTCATTGGCACAAATGTAAGTGGGAGAAAAGTTTCACGAAAGTAATGCAGCGTATTTCAACGACGGCTATTCTTCTCTATCACTCCCAAAAGAAAGAAACATTTTGAATGTAAAGCATCAGTTTATCAGGTCCACGTTGTAGATGTTTGCAATCGTGTAATATAGACCGAAACTGAGCATAAGCATATCAGATACAGAACATACGAAATTCAATGGAAATTTCAGAGTGTAAATTAGGCTTCACTGGTTCTAAGCAACAGTTTTTTATGCGTCTGAAGTTGTCAAGAATCGCTCTGATGCGTACGGAATGAGCGTAGTTTTGGGAATCTTCGCCAACTCCAATTTAGGGATAGAAAAATCGAGATTTTTGAAACAATACATGGTAGCTTAGCATTGTATGGTGTCAACTCAGTTTCTTTCTTATTGTTTAACTATTGTTTTTTTTTGTCAGTTCAGCTCCGTATAATCTCGTCCGTTCATAATAGATTAAAATTATATTCATTACGTGCTTACGTTGTGATTGTATTGTCACCTGAGTCATCAGGAATTATGAACGGTATGGTTATTTCAAAATGGCATGATATTTTTATGTTTATTTATTCCATAACGTCCTCTGCCCGAAGAAATTCAAACTTTTTCTTACTAGAGAAGCGGCTGTTTTTTATATTTATTTATTTATTATTTATTTAATAAAAAGGGACCCTCAAGCATATAAATTTACCTTAGCCAGTATGCCTTCGTACATATTCTTTCAAAGAGCAGGTATTTCGTATAAATATAGAGGACTTTGTTTCATTTTATAAAATTTTAATTTTTTTTCCGCTCTTCATTTCTTATTAATTCCTGTTTGCATTGTGGGATTTTTTAGGATTGCATAAATTAAGCATATATTTCATTCAGATTTTCGAAAACATTTATGAACTTTTGCTCACTTACAGATGAATGATTAGCACAGCGAGAAAAAATGAGTAAAACAAATCAGAATATCTCTTAACTATATGCCTATCATGTTTAGTCATCGTTAAACCATATCAATATACACCCTAGTGCAAATTAATTGAAACAAACTCGAAAAATGGAAAAAACCAGAAGTAATGTTATTTTATTTGCATTTATATGCAATCAAAAGTTTTTAGTACGTAGTATAATCTCACGACTCTTTATTAACACTTGGACACGATTTGGCATGTAATCCACCATTTTTTTACAATCATTTGTAGTATTTGTCTTTGTACCAGATATGAATTAGTGCAGTGATTAGTTTTTCCATAATTGGATGGTGCTTATTCAATATGCTATTATTGCGTAGAGCCCAAAGATTATCGAATGGGGTTGATGTCAGAAGAGATCTCAGGCCATTCCAGTGTCTCAGTTTGGTTCTCAAACATGAATTTCTTGGTCATTTTGGACGTATGGCAAGGAGCTAAATCCTGCTGGAAAATCCCTGTTCTATGTGGTTACCGTTTTTTCAACTCCCCTGGTAAAGTCTTTTTCCTCGGAATAATAATTTATTGCTCAAAAAGCATCGTACATTCAACTAGTTGCAAAATGCCAACCCCATTGTAACCGAAAAAACCCCAAAACTTCTTTTGAGGGTGTTTTACAAATTGGCTCATGTGGTAATCTAGAATTCTTTCGCCTAGAGATCTCCTCAAGTGTTGAGTTCTTCGCTTTGAACCAATGGAACGACTTTTGTCGCTAAATCGTATATTCCTCCAATTTTCAACAGTGCAATTTTCATATTTTAAAGCTCACAAGTAGAGCTTTTTATTCATTGGTTGGGTCAGAAGCTGTTTTTCATCTGCTGATAGGCTGGCTGACCGACTGCAATAAGGCACCTCCAAACATTAAATGAACTAATATGTATTCCATGCTCTTTTAAATATCTATTAATGCTGCACTCTAGTCTTTCGAGGGGCATTTTTACTTTGCATCAGTTGAAAAGAGTCTTCTCTTGGAGTTGTTTTCAAATTTCAGCCACATTACCTTCACCACTTTCGAGATATGAATCCTGTTTCTCCATTTTGTTTTACCAGCGGGTGACCGAGCTCCGCTCGAGGAAAACAGGTATCGAAGCTAACTGGAAGATTTAAATTTTCAATTGTGATTTATCAAAACAATACATGCCATAAGAAAATTTGTGAAACTATTGGTGAAAAGCTAACCGGTTAAAGTGCACCATTGTAAACTATTCTAAACAAAGTTAGAGTTTGGAAAGGGAACTATTCTATACAAAGATTAAGTTTGAAAAGTCATAGGAAATAAAATGTAATTGATAATAAAAAAAAAAAAAACTATACAATTAAAGAAATGGTACAAAGTGAGCAGTATAAAGATTGAAGTGTGTTGAAGTTCAATATTTTTGACAAATTTATTTAGAAAAACCAAATCTCGTGATTCCTCGTGGCCCAAAACCCCAGACCCCCAAGTTTACCGGAGTTAATTAATTCTGGGGCGATTTTCGACTTGGCAACCATTCCTCGTATTACCCCTAACGTGTACCAGGGGACCGAGCCCGCTCGGTTAAAAAAAAGAGGTTTGTAAACTCGTGTTTTTTTCTAAAGTGAGAAGTACTTATTTAGATAAACTTGAAAAGCATTTTTGAGCCTTTGGTTGCAATTATGCATTCAAAACAGCCGTAATTTATTTAAAAAAACACAACCCTATTTAATCCATGCTCACCGTAAAATCACACTTAATTTCATTTCACTTGGCGCCGAAGGCGCGGGAGGATTTGATGCGAATGGATGCAGAGTCTCTGTTCTCCAGTACGCATTTGGTTCCAGTTGGTTTTGACTTTAACTTCACTTCACACTCCAGGTCCCCCCCCCCGTACATACCACAACTCGCTTTTTAACCGGGATGGGGCTCTGAAGAGCGCTCTGTTCATTTTTAACCAGGCCCATGGGCCGAGTAAACCCTTGGCCCAGCACACCCCAGAGGTTTCGTTTCACTTGGAGGATTTTGTGACCACGAACATTTTTAACGTCCCTCAGCAACCATTAATGAAGACGGTGGATCTTTGATCGGCGGCTAAATGATCGACCCGAGACCCTCCGGTTACGAGTCCGACGACTAACCGATTGGACAACCGCGGCCTCAGGCACCTATATAGACGAGCCGAGCATCAAGATTACCACTTAGGATCCAGCGCGTGTGTGAGGATTGTCTTTTCTGGCCAGATATCGCTTTTTGGTAACTTTTTACGTAAATTAACAAAGCTTGGCAAATGGCAATGTCCCGAAACTTTGCTCTGGTAACCCTAATTCCTCAACAATGAAAAATGAAAGTGAAAGTTAATAAGTTGGATCCAAAGTGGTGAAACTTAAGATGCGTCGGCCTGTCTATATAGCGGCTCTACCGCTGCTCAAACCCAATTCCAACTTTATTTTGATCGATCTCTTTTAAAAATTAATTGCCAAATACCATAAAAACATAAATTTACGCTGATGTGATTAAATAAGAAATCCATTGTTAAAACGTGGTTGCTATGAAACAGTATAACAATAAGAGCAATCACAAAGAAAATGCTGTAGTAAGAAATCTTCTCAAACTTTTAATGAATCCTATCTGTAACTCCGAACTGTTCGACCGTAGCGCTTCAAAACCGGCGCCAATCGATTCCCCGTGGCCAAAAACCCCAGACCCCCAAGTTTACCGGAGTTTATTAATTCTGCGGCTATTTTCGACTTGGCAAACATCTCTCGTATTATAGTATAGGATAATACGGTTGCAATATTAATGCCAACTATCTTCGAAATCCCTCTATAAGTCTTTGGCGCACGTTCGAAAAGAGTAGTTAAGTAAAAGAGAAAAAAGTGCTGTTGAAGAAAGCATACTAAGCATTAGAGGTAATAAAAAAAAAAGCTTCGGAGTGTTGAGTAGATGTTTTGGCGAAAAATACAGCAAATGCAGCACGATGCCATGAAACTTGATTTGATGGTTGAATATATATTATTTGTTGTTTTTGAGTTTTTACATTTTAATGGACATTTTGCAATGGCTTTGGTGCTAATATTTTTGAGTAAACGCGTAGACAATGTTTCCGTACCGTTCGCAATTATACTATACTAGCAGTACCCGCACGGCGATGCCCGTGCAAAAAAGTAAAGAAAGTCAACTGAATAAATTTAAATTCACTCCACCCTCTTAAGTAAAATTATTATATTCTTTAATTCAAATGTGCACCACGACCTTTTAAAATATATTGATGACACTTTTAATGCCATTTCAGTTTGTAGTGTTCAATGCGAGGATTATTTTAGTTTTAAAGACTTTTTTCTTCTTTTCGTGTGTGTGTGAGGAACTTATTTATTTTTAGTGAAATTTTTACGTTTCAATGGAACTTTTGACACAACTGTAGAGCCAAGATTTTCGAAAACTCTCAACGACCACAGCAATATTGCCCTTGAAATTTAATATAATTCACCGATTTAACTGTAATTTCAATGTAAAATTGGTCGCCAAATCTAAATTTATTAACATAGGGAACCGATTGTATCAGGTAGATCAGCTACAACCATTCTTCCATGATTTTAATGTGAACATTAAAAGGAAAGAAATATAATGTCTTTCGTACTATCTCTTTGAAGTGATTACAATCTAACAGTGACTCTCAAATAATCAAGATTTCACTGGCCGGGAAGTTTGGAAAATTTCCCGGTTAACTGAATAGCGGTGTTACAGAAAATGTCAGAATGGAACTATTATTATTAAAAATTTAGTGATGGCGGCATTAAATACATGTTTTAAACATGCAATAAAATACGCTTTAAACTGCAAACAACTACTGTTCCTTCCCAGACCGTTTTATTTTTCTTTGAATTGGAGAAAGTAGTGTTTCACTGGATGGGAGGTTTGGTAAATTTCCTGATTGTCGCCAAACTTTACGACGCCAAATGCGAAGAGGAACTGATAAGCCATCCCTAAATTTTTAACAATGATAGTTCCATTGTGACATTTTCGGGAGCCCCGAATTTTGAGGAAGTCAACTTAATAAATTTAAAGTCACTTTAACCTCCTCTGAAGAAAAAATATTATATCCTTTAGTTCAAATGCGCTCCACAATCTTTTAAATTCCACTTAAAGTCATGTTAAAGTTTAAATCAATTCGCCAAATAAATATAAGAGACATAAAGTTAAGTAAGTAACAGGAGATATTAATTAATCAAATTGAATAAATTTTCAAGGCTTAAATCTATACGCAAATTTAAACCACAAAGTAACTTCAGGGACAAAAGAGCAGCTGATCAGGAAAATGGCTCTAGTGTTTCAGTTCTGCGTAGAGTTAGGCCTTGAAAATTGACTAAATTTGATTAATTAATATCTCCTGTCCTAATTAACGGACAGAAAAGTGCTAAAACTTTTCTTTTTCAGAAAAAAAATCCCTTTCCAACGATATATAATGTTTTGGGGTGGGGGAAGGTTTTCCCCCCTCAATTATGGCGGATACACCAAAAATGAGACTAATTAATTAATTTAAAAATAACTAATTCGAAATTAAAATTTTGGGCTTCGAGGTGCACGAGGGCGGGGTACTACGCCGTGATTACGCCGCGTAAAAAGGAAAGTACCCGGATTTTCAGTTTCTGCCTTCAGTTTCGGTCGCGTTTTACGCTGATGTGGAGTATGGCCCTAACAATCTTTGTACGCTTTCGCGGTGACACATCCAGCGCTGATGTCAATGAAATCTCAATTGACGTGATCATAGGCGCAGTTTTCATCTACAGAAATTTATGCACATGCTCTTTCAGAGCCCCTCTGATTGGTCGAAATTAGTGATAGAAAAAGCATTTATTTGTCACATCCGTATTTTTAATTTTAGCACGATTGGTGAAGAATACTAGGAATGATTTTAAAATTAATAAAAAAAAAGCTTTGTTTCAATTAATTTGCACAAAGGTGTATGTGAGGTTTAAAGTAATCTGGGTACTTTTCTCCATCGACACCCCACCTCTTAGCATTTCGCTTAGTTTCCACAGACCAATAATCTGGGTACTAGACAACAACTTGATAAAGTCATTTTAGATTACTTCTCCAATAAAAAACAGCATTAGCGTTAACCTTTATAACAATTAAAAAAAACCTTCTCTAACTTCTTTTATATTAAAAAAGTTCTGCAGCAGATTTAGATACATATTGTTGACACACAGCCTTAAAATATTGTTCATTATAGTTTCAGAAAATTACACAATATTAAAAAATATAAAGATTACACCAGTCCACCAGTAGTTTGCACAATAGCTTTTACTGTTAAAAGATTTTTCTTACCAATCTGTCTGTGACCGCAACTACGATGAGGATATCGTTGTCGCATTTTCCGAGTTTCCATTTGGCTCTCAAGCTTTCCGAAAATCGACGAATGATTTTCGACGGATGCTCGCTGCAATGGAAATCGAAAAGGATTAGTAAAATCTCACGAATCTTATTTCAATTCGAAAGCTTAGTGAATGAACATAATTTATGACATTTTAAAAGAAATAGAAATTTCAAAATACTCTTTCGATTGCTATCTATTTAAACTATTCGTGTAGTTCCCTGGCAAGAGTAATCTCCAGCACATTTTAACAATTAGAAAAATACACAATGGTGTTATCAATGAGCAAAACACTGCTTTGGTTCATGTCCTAGTGCTTAGGAATCGAATGTAGGCTTTAGTTTTCCAACGGCCCACGAGGAGCGTCTAGCCAAATACAAGCGCATAAAAGGGCCAATCGTTTGACAAGAGCGAAAGTAGAAGAATAGAAGAAACTCAAAGACTGGTCAAAATAGGTTGAATATCATAATTGCAGTCCGGATTATATGCAAATGCGATGCATATTTTTGCTCTTTTGGACGTTAGTGTTCATAAATGCATAAGACTGCACATTTTCAAAATAACTGCATAATACAGCGTTTTTCACTCACTTTAAATTTTTTTTCATAAAAGAAAGATTTCAAAAAACTATTTTGTTCTTCATGAAGAACAAAAAATTAGTCGACCTGCAAATTTTTCTTGTGTCGACCACTTTTTTGTGCATACTATTGATGCATATAGTATTTTTTGTGCATAAAAAATTACAAGGTTTTCGTCAAAATACAGAATTCAACTTTTTTATTTAGGTGTGCAGACTTTTATTTACTTGAACATAAAAATTTTAGTGCATACTTTTTGAAATTTTAGTGCATATATTTTGGAAATATTAGTGCATATTTTGGAAATATTAGTGCATATTTTAGAAATTTTTTCTGCATATTTACATGCATAGTTTAACGTTGTTATTGTACATATAGTCCGGGCTCTATTAATGACAAAAGAAAAATGTCACTGAAATAAATAAAACTAACTTTTAGAAAGCGTTTTTAATTTCAGAATTGTTTCATGCAATAATAGTCCGAGAGCCAGTAACAGATATATATGACCAAGTTCCTCTCAAGTGATAATTAGTAAAACGCAGCAGAAAATCGAACTATGAAGCCTCGTGAATGTCAGCTGAAGCTCGGTGGGGGGGGATAAGCAGTTGGAACCTCCCACGCTTGAAGAAAAAAAAAAAAAAATTCAGTCATTTCCTCTCGCCTAAAAATTTACCAGATGATAGCTTATATGTAACTATTGATAAATATATACGTCAGCTGGCTGTATCTCGGTGGAAAAATTGTCAGCTGATACTTTGAAGGTCGTTACGTAGAAGTTAGCTAGAAGCATTTACTGACTCACTGTTCGACAAAAAAAAAACCTTGAAAATGCTTCTGGTATTTTGAAGGCTGATTCTTATGTAAAATGACCCCCTGAATCCGAATATGACCCCCGTTTTCCCCCATCACGTCCCAATTTTTTTTTAAAACGCCCCCCTTTTTTTTTCATTTTTCCTTAGTTTCAGGGCTATTATATTTTTTTTGGAGGGGAAAGGAGCCTTATATTCACCAATAAATTTTTTTGAAGGTCAAGAGAGACTCAAAGTTTAAAATCATGAGCACCGAGAAAAAAATCGGGGAACTTGGGGGGGGGGGGCGTGGCCCCCAAAATATTTGAAAAATCACCAAATACGATCTTTTTATTCTAGTTTCTTTAAAAAGACCTTTAAAACATTTTTTTCGGTGCAGAACCAGAGTATAGGATCCGTTCCTATGGCTCCTGGGTCAGAAAAAATTTTCACGCTGTAAAATTAAAAAAAAAAAATAAAATAATGCTTTAAAAATCGTACTTTGCACTCGAGTTTTAAAGCAGGTCTTCAGCCAAAAAAAAAACAAAATTGTGGCTGATTCTTATGTCAAATGACCCCCTATTTCCAAATATGACCTCAGTTTCCCCCCTCCACCCCCTCTTTCCAGAGAGTCCCCCCCCAATTCAGAGTCATTTTACTAATTCGGAGGGGAAAAGTACATTACGTAACCCGTTAACATAATTCTAAAAGGCAACAGAGGTTCAAAGTTCAAAATCATGTACATGTGTACCAAAAATATAAACTAGGGCGGTATACCCACCCCTCCCCCCCCCCCAAAAAAAAAGAAAAGAAAATTCAATACTCTGATTTTTCACAAAAAAAAAAAAAAGGAAAGGTTTAAAACGTCTCTTAGAAAAACAAGAAAAGAAGATTTTTTTTTTTTTGGGGGGGGGGGGTACACCGCCATAGTTTATATTTTTGGTACACATGTACATGATTTTGAACTTTGAACCTCTGTTGCCTTTTAGAATTATGTTAACGGGTTACGTAATGTACTTTTCCTCTCCGAATTAGTAAAATGACTCTGAATTGGGGGGGGGGACTCTCTGGAAAGAGGGGGTGGAGGGGGCAAACTGAGGTCATATTTGGAAATAGGGGGTCATTTGACACAAGAATCAGCCACAATTTGTTTTTTTTTGGCTGAAGACCTGCTTTAAAACTCGAGTGCAAAGTGCGATTTTTAAAGCATTATTTTTTTATTTTTTTTTTTTTAATTTTACAGCGTGAAAATTTTTTCTGACCCAGGAGCCATAGGAACGGATCCTATACTCTGGTTCTGCACCGAAAAAAATGTTTTAAAGGTCTTTTTAAAGAAACTAGAATAAAAAGATCGTTTTTGGTGATTTTTCAAATATTTTGGGGGCCACGCCCCCCCTCCCCCCAAGTTCCCCGATTATTTTCTCGGTGCTCATGATTTAAAACTTTGAGTCTCTCTTGACCTTCAAAAAAATTTATTGGTGAATATAAGGCTCCTTTCCCCTCCAAAAAAAAAATATTATAGCCCTGAAACTAAGGAAAAATGAAAAAAAAGGGGGGGCGTTTAAAAAAAAATTGGGACGTGATGGGGGAAAACGGGGGTCATATTCGGATTCAGGGGGTCATTTTACATAAGAATCAGCCTTCAAAATACCAGAAGCATTTTCAAGGTTTTTTTTTGTCGAACAGTGAGTCAGTAAATGCTTCTAGCTAACTTCTACGTAACGACCTTCAAAGTATCAGCTGACAATTTTTCCACCGAGATACAGCCAGCTGACGTATATATTTATCAATAGTTACATATAAGCTATCATCTGGTAAATTTTTAGGCGAGAGGAAATGACTGAATTTTTTTTTTTTTCTTCAAGCTTGGGAGGTTCCAACTACTCATCCCCCCCACTGTGCCGCAGCTGACGGTCATAGGGCTTTATGATACTGTTGTCTGATGCGTATGGCCAATTATCTATCGAGAGGAAATAATTAACCAAATTTTCACCTGGCTCTCGGACTATAAGGGGAAACAACACCAGAAATTGCCCTTTGATGCCTTCTCATTTTTTATGCATTTCACGAGAAAAAATATTGATTCTTAGAGCACAGAAGAAAATGTTTATTCACTTAAAGAAAGGGGTAAGACAAAGCTACTTAAAAAAATATGTATTAAGTGTATTACTTATTCATTCACATCACGGCATAATTCTAGTTCATTTGACACAAAATGCCATATCTGCCAATAAAGCTGGGACATTGATAAATATGAATTGAGAGTCCAAATTTGGCTCAGTAAGAAAATGCTTCGTAATGCATCATGAAAACATATCGATTTGCTTAAAAGATGAAGTGGTTTTCATGTATTCCGAGCAGGAAAATACATTAGGGTTTGTGACATCGAATCTCCAGGAGGCAATGCAAGCACGTTTCATCTTTTTTTATGCGTAACTGAAGAAAAACAGACCTAAAGAATAATCCATTACGGTTTGAGCTAAAATGAGTAAGTCACTAACCGATATCGGCAATACATAGGGTAAAAGAACTGCATATGGGGTACCTTTTGTTTTTGTCATTACTGACAAAATTACCTACAACAGATAACCTACCTACAACAGTTAAGAAAAAAAAACAACTAACACATTAAATTCAAGACTGGATTAGGATCATATTAGTTTTAAAGCTAGAAATAAAAAAATAGCTAAAAATTGTAATTTTCTACAAAATCCAGAGTTAGAAAACTAGAAAATAAACGTTTTCATTTCATAAATCAACTGCAGCGGACGCCGGTTATTTGAATCAACCCATTTCATCAAT
Organism: Uloborus plumipes; assembly: GCA_038373865.1. Taxonomy (NCBI): domain Eukaryota; kingdom Metazoa; phylum Arthropoda; class Arachnida; order Araneae; family Uloboridae; genus Uloborus; species Uloborus plumipes. The sequence continues at coordinate 204,583 of JAXGGA010000621.1, forward strand.
TGAATCGTCAAAAACAGAGCAAAATCCACTTCATTGAATCAGCCGCTTCATATGCACTTCATAAAAAAAAAATCTTTTTATTTTTCGATTACCGGCGAGTCTACATAAAGCTATTTGACGGAATTTTTTACGTCAAACCTACGGTTCTCCTTCTGATGATTTAAAGAAGGCAGCATCATTTTCATCTTCACTTTCACTTCTCCGTTCTTTTTCTGAAGAAAAAGGAACTTTCCTTGCCTCATTTTGAGCATTTATCTCGATATTGTGGACTACCCCATATTGAACACTCCCACAACTTGGTTTTCATTCTTCATAACATGAATCAAAAATCAAATAAATACTGAAACATTTCCACTACTAAACGTAATATAATACGTAAGAAAATATAACTTATAAGTTATGAGTTTCAACGTAACGGAATTTTGCTATCTCTGATTACTATTGCATTGGAAAAAAAACTTCGTAGCAGAAAAAACAAGCAAACGCTTATAATCTTCACAGCTGCAGTGCGGACCATTGTTTCTAATCACAACACAAAGCACCAACTCTTACACGTCTAGTTTTGACACTCTCCGTTGATCGAAGTGTCGAATACATATAGTACAAAATAGTTTTCCATACTAAAAATTGCCCTCGTATTGAATGATTTTACCCCACGAGTAGTTATTAAGCTACTCTTGTTGTTGTTATTAATGCAACTAGAGGAAACTCAAGGCCCTTTAGTATAGCGAAAGGATTTAAGGCAGTAAAGAGTGGTTCTTGTAAATATAATGCCACCTAAAGAGCAGAAATCCGACTTTGGCCACAACTGACTCACAGTACCGCCGTCGGTCACAAAGTTCACAATTTAAGCATTGTTCTTGAGGAAAAGGAAAATAACCAGGAATCTGCACCTATGGTAACTGATAACGACTTACCATAGGACTTTCGCACCCATGGATCTAACGAGCACGTACTCGGTGGGACTAGCAGTGATGGATCCCTATCGAGGGGTTCTCTGATCTGGGTCGGATACCTGTTAAAATATTTATTTCTCATCAGGATTGTGATAACAACGCCATTCTAGATCCTTAGCTCAAATCTCC